>CM035157.1:70140160-70671199 GCA_020205615.1 Panax quinquefolius
ACAAGAAAACCTTACATAACATGCTATACTCCTTTATAGGTATGTATCTAAGTCATAACATTAAGTTAGTAACACATATCACAAAAGCAAATCAAAAATCGTTTTACAAGGGTGCAACGCACTATCTTTTCTCTAAATACAAATAGGGCGAATCGGGCCATGCTCGCACCGCAGCGGCGATGACACCTGCTCATTCTGCAGAGCCTTAATCACCTTGGTTCATTTCAGTTTAAACATGCTATAACCTACCATTAAGGAGTTCAAACATGTAAACATACTTCATAAACATATCATGACATGTTAATTCACATTGATTAACAAAGAATTCAATTAATTCCTAAGATTTTTACAAAACCCAACTAAGAACACAATTAGGATTTTCAAACCTCTTGATGTAATTGGGCAGCAATACACTCACTCCTTACAAGTTCCTTAGCAGTTAATTCTTAGCAATTGTAATGAGGAAGGTGAGGGTCTCATTTATAGAAGAATGGTTACCTAGATAATGTGATTACATCCCAAATTAAATCAAAGGATTTTAAGAATGTATAATGGTTAAGAGAGAGTTGGTCATAGTTGGTGATTCACTCATGAATCCCACTCCCCATCCACTTATTGCTCTAGGTTTGTTGAATTTGGGATGAAGATAGGCTAGCTAGCTTTTTCACATGGAAGAAAGGAACTGGGCTCTCATTATGCGACAAAGCAAATCCCAGCATTTGCAACAAATGAAATGTAACAATTGGCTTATACCATATATACATATAATATAAACTTTGGTTATAAATTATGTATACACAATTTATTTCACATAACATAGGTTATAATTGTTTAAAGGGCATACAATGTATTTCCTAATTACAAGGTATCAAGTAATGCACATACATATAATTCATGTACATTAAATACACATAATTAAAATAACACAGTTAGGTATTATTAACCGGGTAGCTCCATAATTATTTTTACTACTCTCATAAACACATAATAACATTATTTAATATCAATGTTTATTTAAACATCTAATCCCTTTCCCAGTTTCTAAATTACACGGCTATTTTAATTATTTCTGTATAAAGGATCACATGGGATTTCTTGTACTACTTGATATTTCATATCAACATAATGTACCTTTATCCATATAATTTTTTAATGTCACACATACAACAAAGTGTTCCATTTCATTTTCTATAGTAAATGAACTAATATTTCCCAGATTGAACACTAATAAGAAATGTGCCATTTTAATATTCTTTGGGCGCAAGCATTGCATGATCCGACAAAGATGCCAAAATGGGTTAGCTTTAAGCCATTTCCAATTTCTATCACCATATAAGTTTTATATTAGATAATTTAACTTCTATAGTTGTGATATACCCATAATTGAAATGAATCAATATGTTCAAATCTTGCCACTATATTCAAATAGATTGAATATTTAACTATTAAGAATCCTAAAAATTCTTTGATACCAAACTCTTAGGGTTAGTCCACCAATTTAAATAACTATTAGTGACTCCCTTAATCATTTCATAAATCCACATAACCATGTAAGGTTTAAATAAACTCACAAAACTAACTTATTAAAATTAAATCACATATTTAATTAAATAAGGAGTTTAAAATTCACAGTCAATACATCCCTCCCCCCTTATAAAAAATTCCATCCTCGAAATTGTAAAAATAAGGTTACTCAAATAAAAACAGATAATTCGCTCTCATTTTCTTTTCTAGTTCCCACGTAGCTTCTTCTACTGCGTGATTCCTCCAAAGAATCTTAACAGGATGGATAATCTTATTCCTCAGCTTCTGTTCTTCCAATCTAGTATATGGACAGGAACTTCCTCCTACGATAAGTCCTTCTCGACATGGATTGGTTCATAGGAGATAACATGCTTGTAGTCTGGTTTATACGGCCGCAACACTGACACATGACACACGATGTGAATGTGCTCAATTTTAAGAGGTAACGTTACCTCGTATGCCACTTCATCGACTCGCCTCAGAATCTCGAACGGTCCGATGAACCTAGGGCTCAACTTACCCTTCTTCCCAAAACGAATCTTCCCTTTCCAGGGAAATCTTTCACCAATTCTTCTTGAATGGTCAACTTCAATAACTTCTCTCTGCCTTTTCTGGTCAAGGCATCTGCCACTACATTTGCTTTATCTGGATAGTATAGAATCTCATAATCATAATCATTGATCAATTCTAGCCATCGGCGTTGCCTCATGTTTAATTCTCTCGCCATACAAATTATGCCTCCAAATCTTCAAGGAAAAAACTACCGCTGCTAACTCCAGGTCATGAGTCGGATATCCCTTCTCATAATCTTTTAGCTGACGTGAAGCATACGCAATGACCCTGCCGTGTTGCATCAGTACATAGCCAAGTCCCTTGTGTGACACATCACTATACACTATAAACCCTCTCGTGTTGTACGGTAAGGCCAACACGGGTGCTTGACTAAGCCTCCTCTTCAATTCTAGGAAACTTTCTTCACACTTATCTGTCCAAATGAACTTAACTGTCTTTCTGGTAAGATTGGTCAGCGGTGATGCTAATTTCAAAAAATCTCGAATAAATCTTTGATAGTATCCCGCCAATCCTAAGAAACTCCTAATTTCTGTAGGCGTCTTTTGCTATTCCCAATTGTTAACTGCTTCTCCCTTCGCTGGATCCACAGAAACACCATTCTTGTCAGTAATGTGCCCCAAAAACTGCACTCTTTGCAACCAAAACTCACACTTGGAGAATTTTGCATACAGCTTCTGCCTCCTTAATGTCTCCAACACTATCCGAAGATGCTCGGCGTGTTCTTCCTCCATTTCTGAATATACTAGAATGTCATCGATGAATACGACAACAAACTTATCCAAATACTGTTTGAACATTTTGTTCATTAAATCTATAAATGCTGCTGGCGCGTTCGTCAATCCGAATGACATTAGCAGAAACTCAAAGTGTCCATGCCGAGTTTTGAATGCCGTTTTTGGATTATCCTCCAACATCACTTTCAGATGCTGATAACCGGTCCTCAAGTCAATCTTTGAAAAGTACTTTGCCCCCTTCAACTGATCAAACAAATCATCTATCCTGGGCAACGGATACTTGTTCTTAATGGTGACCTTGTTTAACTCTCGGTAGTCGATACAAAGTCTTAGGGACCCATCTTTCTTCTTTAAAAATAAGACTGGTGCTCCCCACGGTGATACGCTCGAACGAATGTATCCCTTATCTAACAACTCTTGTAATTGAGCCATCAGTTCTTTCATCTCTATCGGTGCCATACGATACGAAGCTTTGTATACCGGTGATATCCCTGGTGCCAAATCAATAACAAACTCAATCTCACTATCCAGTGGCAATCCCAGAATCTCGTCTAGGAAGACATCAACAAAAACCCTTACAATAGGTATCTGACTCAGTTCACTCTCGACTCGTCGAGTATCAACCACGTGAGCCAAATAACCTATACAACCCTTCCTAAGCAATCTTTGTGCTTGCACCATCGTCAGACAATGAGATTGTCTCGGTGATTTACTACCATAAAATACTACCTTTGACTTATTTGAAGTCTTAAGGTATACACACTTCTTCTTACAGTCTATAACTGCTCCGTGAACCGATAACTAATCCAATCCAAGGATTACATCGAACTCCCCCAAACGAATCGGTATCAAATCCACTTTGAGCTTAAATCCTCGTAATTCGGTATAAAAATTCTTATGAATGTATTCTACGGGAATAATTTCCTTGCTCGCTACTTCTACGTTCATAGGTTGTTCTAATCTCTCACGAGGTAAGTCTAACTGTTTAGCAAATTCTTTGGAAATAAAAGAGCAGGTAGCACCCAAATCAAATAACACGTATGCATCTATATCATTAATTGGAATGATACTGGACACCACGTCCTTAGACTACACCGCATCCTGTACGGTCATGTTGAACGTTCATGTTGTTGGTCTATTGGCTTGACTGGCTGGCCCTCCAATGTTCAACCCATTGTTGTTGTTGTTGCGGTTACCGCTAGCTGCATCGCCCTTTCTCTTTGGGCAGTCCTAAATTTGATGGTCTATGGCTCCACATGAGAAACATCCTCCCTTCTTCTTATTCGGACATTGAGGAGCCATGTGCCCCGGTTGTCCGCAACGATAACAAACACTCTTTCCCTTCATGCAATCCCCGAGTGATTCCTCCCACAGTTGTTGCACTTCATACTTTTCTTGGCCTCCCCTCCGGAATTATTACCTCTAGAGGATTGGCTCTCCATTTATTTACGCTTGTTGGGGTTGCTGCCTCCGCTGCTTCCCCCTTTCTTCCCTTCCTGACCGGTCTTCTTTTCTTGTTTGAATCGAGCGATGGCTTCATTGCCTCCTTCGGCAATGATAGCCCTTTCTAATAGATCAGAGTAAGTCTTAATCTTCAATACATCAACTGTTTTCTAGACCCATGGTTTCAGTCCTAATTCAAACCTCCTTGCCATACTGGCCTCCATGTCAACCTGATGTGAAGCGAATCGGGCCAACTCGTTAAATTTTGCCTTGTACTCTACGATAGACATACTACCTTGTTTCAGTTCCAGAAACTTAACTTCCATATCTTGTTGCGTATTCTCTAAGAAGAAATTCTTAAGGAATAGCTCCTTAAATCTATCCCAAGGAATAACTCCTTCGTCTGCTCGGCCCCTGTTGGCTTTCCACTAATAGTTAGCTTTTCCCTTCATCATGAAAGTGGAAAAACTCATCTTCTGTGCTTCGACCACTCGTGCGACCTCAAACATCTTCTACATTTTCTCTATCGATGTCTGGGCTTCAATTGGATCCAAGGTCCCCCAGAATTCCGGTGGTCCTACCAATTTAAAGTCCTTAAAGCTAGCCTAGTGATGTCCTAGCTTCCCTGCTGCTGGCGGGGGTCTGTTTTGCATTGCCTCAGTTAACAGGTTAACGAAGTTCTACATTAGATCAACATTTGCCCCTCCACCATTGTTAATGGATCATTCCTCCCTCAGATTCCTCTGAATTCTCCTAGGCGGCATGATCTGAGGAAAGGAAGAAAATTATTAGGCTTTATGTGATATGTTATTCATGTAAGCATTAAGAAGTTTAAGACGTTTATTAATCATTTTGATTTAAATAAACAACTTCAGTATCATAATAAAACTCGATGAATTTCCTCAACCCATCCTTACATACACTACTTGAGTTTTCTACTAAGGTTATAACCTAGGTTTCACATTTCTAACGTTTATAACCTACAGCTTTGATACCAACCTGTGACACCCCCAAATCCGGGTCCTCTTACCCCGGTTCGGTCATCACGATAAAATATAAACATCCACCTCTAAACAACATACGATAACTAAAATACGGAATATAATAAACGTATGTCGTTCATTCAAAAGGTGTTACTAGTCCCAAGATACGATAACCTTAATATCATCTTACAAACATACCCTAAAACAAACATTAGGGTTCATATTACATATTAGTACTTTAAACTAGGCATAAGGTAAAGTCTGCTCCTTTCCACTATCCTACATCTTTCCTTTACCCTTATCCTTCCTTGAGGTCTCGGGCTTAGCTGCAATATAATTCATGATATAACAAGGATGAGCAACTGTAACGCCCCAGAAAAATTCAGATTTTTGAGAATTAAATTTTTATCTGATTATGTGGATTAAATGAATTTAATTAATTAATTATGGGAGTAAGCTATTTAAAGGTCGTTCTATGACCTAGACATATCAGAATGTCGTAGTATTTTGGCTACATGATAGAATTAAAGTGTTTGAATTTCCAAGACGAAAATAAAAGCTTTTAGAGAAATTTTTCAAAAAACACTATTCACACATTTCTGCTCGGGAATTATTTTTGAACTTTCGAGAAATACATAATGATAGAATATCGAGGTGAGATAGAATATCCAATAATATTTCAGTTATGGCAAACGCAGTTTTTTGCCTGCGGACTTAAAACCTAACGGTTAGGGAAAGAGAGTTCCGAGAAGGAATTTAAATACGTATAGTGAATTAAAGCTATGATTATATAATACGTAGGTATCGTATGAGGTAATGAATATGAGTATAATACGAGGTATTATACGAGTGTGTATGAATGATGGAATGTCGTATATTAAATAAGTATACGAGTTAGAATACAAGATTAATACATAAATTATGTGTTGTATGGCTTTAAGCCATATGTAATGGATTTGTTGAATTGTGTAGGAAATTGTAATGACCAATTGGGATAATAATAAAACCCAAGACGAATTAATATTAAAGCCCAAATATAGTAATGGTTAAGTCCAATGTAATTTAATGAACAAGCCCAAGTGTTTGTTTAATTGCAAGCCCAATGTATAAGTTAGTTTAATTAAACCTTAAGCCCAAAATATTAATCCAATGGGTAAAGTTTGATCCATGGGGCAACCCATGGGTGAATTGGTGATCAAGAATTAAGTGTGTTGAGCAAGTAAACTTAAGTGTTAATCAAAGTAAAAGTTAAGTAACTTAAAGGCTAAGTAAAGTGCTTATGTGTGATGAGCAAGTAAAGTGCTTATGTGTGGTAACCAAGTTAAGTTAATGGCTAAGTGTTGTGATAGCCAAGTAACTTATTTGGTGAGCAAGTAAACTTAGGGTTTAAGTAATGAATAGTATGGAGGTTTAGTAATGAGGTAGAATGGCTTAATGACCATTAAGCCCTCAATTAGAATTTCCTATAAATAGGAAGCTTGCTAGTTCATTTGTTAGTTGTTAGATTTTCATCCTATAACTTATAGCTTATTGGTTAGAGAGAAAAAGCTACAAAAGCTAGAATAAGTTAGTCTTTGAGAATTCAAGAAGCAAGAAGGAGATTAAAGATTAACCAAGTGATCTTCATAGGTAAGAACTTAAACCATAATTCTCTTTCTCTTTAAATTGTTAGAGAAGTGGGTAGTGGTAGAATATGTATGCTAAGGAATGATAAGAATGATTAATCAATGGACTTAAGTCGTGTAAGTCATGAATAAGTAATTCAAACCTAAATAAGTTATGAACTCATGAGGAATCTAGATGAACTACTAATATGTTTACTTTAATACGATTGTATGATAATAAGAAGCAAGAATGGTGGGTAAAAGACTTAATCTAAAAATAGTCATGAGAAAGGAAGTCATAAGTAGTTTATATTTTTATAAGTTATAAACTCACAAAGAACAAGTAATAACTTATCATGTTTATAAGTTAATGAAGTATGTATGTCAAGACGTTATTATGATGGATTGAATTCATTTGAAGCGAAGAACAAATCTTAAGAAATGAAGTTAAGGTGGAATTCACGAGTTTGGACGATAATCGTCGAATTCGTAAAATTCTTGGAATGGAAGTTAAATTTTGATTTTTAGCTTGGAAACATTGGTTTTCAATGGAGACAAGTCTTATTTGGCATTATAGAGTTGCGGACTCGAGAATGACAAAATTCCGACTTAGAACGAAGAAACGAGTGTTGAACGTTCACGAACGTTTATCGTTTTCGTTAAAAATTGACTAATAGGTGAAGTTTGAGCAAACAAAGTCAAATAGATAAAATTCTTGCATGAACGTGTAGAGTATGTAATTTGTGAACCATATGGTTTTGAACGAGCCTATTCGGACTTATAACGAAGAAGTTATGCGTCCGGGAGTTTAACAAAAATTTCAAAAGATGTAAATTTTCTAAGGCACAGAGTTGGCGCCGCGGTGCCAACCCAAGTCCAAATGGTGGAGCTGCAGTCCCGTGCACAGTGTCACTACCTATTGCAGAGTCGCGCCACGGCACGAGAAGGAGAGCTATGTGTGGCGCCGCGGCGCCAGTCCTAGGATTTCGGCAGACAAGAATGTTTACAAGTATAGAATGAAAGATAACTCATTAGCAATGAACTAAGGTATAAATATAACATTGTTAAGGCATTGTTAGACACTTAATGTATGATGATTAAAGGTTAATAATCAATTGAAGACGAACGTAAAGTATAAGGAATGTGAATTGTATAAAATAAAGATAATGACTATAACATTGAGAGTTATAACTAAATGTTGATAAATATTACGTAAACGTAAACGGAATGTAATAAAGTGTACTTAGCAAATGACGATCGAGTTTCGAATAACGTAGGAATGTTAATAAGCCATGAGGAAGGATGATTAACTTGAAACGAGTTCTATTAATGAAGTAAATCCACATAAGACATAGAAGAGAAAGAAGTTGGTAAGAATGATGTAAGTTATAACGATAAGCCGGAACCAATAATAACAAATCTAATACAGGATTAGATTGAGAAGAAGGGTAAGATTTATTAGGAACCATGTATGATCATTCATGACCTAATGTAGTATGTTATGTGGTTATGTGTTGTAGAGACTGTAAAGACTGAAAGGAAAAGTTATTTTTACTGTAGCAGACGCTGAAGGCAAGTTTTTCTTAAATGCTTGTCTAACCTTTGTGTTAGCCAAGTTTTCTGTGATTCATGTTATGAGATGCATGAAGTGTTTTACTAAAGGGTCGATGCCAATTTTATCTCAGCTAGACTAATCTTGAAGAGTTGATTGATTTATTTACAAGTCTTTCAATATAGAATTGCTAACGCTATCCTACGCCAATTGTTTGGTACGGATTCAAGGTAAGCCTGAGTATGAATAAATAAATGTATTTTTTATCGATTATTCGATGGGCACGCGAGGTTGCCAAAACTTAAACGTACATACGTTTTACAGGATGTAGTGTTGATCAACACAGAGTACTATGGGCTGATCACCCAGAAGTGCTCGTAAGATATGCCGGACTTATGGACTTAGTGCCGGGTTGTCCTTTTCAAAGAAATTATGAACTGCTCATAGTCTTGAGCCAGAATTGATGTTTTACTGAATATTGTTATTGTAAAATGTTTTGAAAGAAAAGAAGTGATATTTTGAATTATCGATAGTACTTCATAACTATTGTCCAGTTATTGAAGATATACGATTCCTATGTTTCAAACATGTCGTTTAAAAGAAATTGTTGTGCTTGTTGTGCTTGTTATGCTCACTCTTGCTTGAACCATATGAATGCAGCTAGGACCGAACGAACCGAGGGATACAACAAGGTTAAAGGTAATACGAAGATGAACGATTAGTTTACTTTGTAATAAACTAGTAAGTTGTATATATTATAGTATGATGAACAAAGAATGTATTGGTTTTAGAACCTGGGGACGTGATGTTATATTATTAATGTAATAAGAATGTCGTTGATTCAAACATTTTGATGTCGTTTCAATAGAATGGATGTACAGTTATGAGTACCATGTAGCACCATCTGTCGGGTTAGAAGATACCCGGATTTGGGGGCATCACAGCAACAAGTTTGCTCAACAAGTTTAAATACAACAATAAGGATATATCATGATGAATGGAAAAATATCTGACAATGGATTCAACAATATGAATATCTGAAGGATTCAATAATATGAATATTAAAAGCAAAGATAATGATTGCTTTTAGAATAACTGCTAGTCAAGTAGACTTTGAACTATAACACTCCAATGGAATCAATAGCTAATTGACCCTTTGGTTATCGGCTACTGAATAAGTACTTGAGGGATCGACCTCCACGTATACTATGTGTATATGCATAACATTTAAATCGCTGTATCTTATATTAGATACCTGGGGTACTCCCCTATCATAAAAGGGGTGTTCTTTCAGTCTAAGAATCCTTACCATTAATTGGTTTGGATAACTTTTATAAAACTTCATACACTTGTGTGACCGAACTAAGGTTCAGACTCTATCTAATATAGTTCAAGAATTATAGAACTTTAAACGATGTACAAGTCCAAGACTGTACGAATTCAAGTGCACTATGTGCGAATATCAATAGTATCGATGTGGAATAACTGTAAGGTAATTAAACCATTTAATAGCATGCTTGGAAATAAAGTTCAAGCTTAAATGAATAACTTTCAATTCAACAATAACATGCTCAAATTCAATATGAGAAGGATAGGAAACTTTCACAAAAACAAAGTTGTGTAAGTTAGGAAACTTGCAACACAATAAAATAGTATTCGGATACTTGCTCCAGTAAAAGAGTAAGAATTAAGGAAACTTGCAAAATCAAATAGTGAAGTTCAAGGAAACTTTCTCAATAATAATTTGAGTAAGATTAGGGAACTTGCCTGCTTGCTCAGCTATAATTAATTATAGCTTTAATTACTTGCGTTGAAACGACCTATCGTTAACAAGTCGATCTTTTCAATTAGTATGTGTAAACTAGTGTGAGTCTACACTTACAAGAATCAAGTCATCACATAGCATGCTTCTCAACATATTATATGGCATATTGGTCACATATTACAAGGTACAGAAATCATATAAACATGACATAAACTTCATACCAAAAATAGAATCATGGCAAGACTGCAGGATGGTGCAGCTGTGCTTGGTCTAGGCTTAGGGAATCTGCCAGAACAAGACCGTCCCTCGCTGGACTCAAGGCCGAAGCTTCGCTTTTTCGACATCACCAACTCTAATACACTAATTACACATATACTTTAATATACATATTTGCTAGAGGTACTCATATAACACATGACCATACTTGAGTTTACTTCTACAAGTTTTAACTAACAACTAGTATAACAAAATCATGTAGTTATCATGGTTTATAACTTGATTATACAATACTCAGTAATATAAACAATATTTATAACCATGTTGATTATTTCACCTTTGCACTTAAGCTAAAGATATTCAATTATAAATTCAACGGTCATGATCATACCAATCACAATTCAACTTTTCACTACTGGCCAAAGAGAACCCTGGTCATGATCAAACCAATAATCTACCCATCTTTATACTCAAGTGAAAGAGAATTTCAACATCAGGGTTATAAAAATATTATATATGATAATAAAAATAATATGATCAACAACTGCACTTAATCTCAAGGGCAGTATTCATAAATTAACGATAATTTGGTCAGAAAAAGAAACCAACTTTGTCGTGAATAGTACCCGTGAATAGTAACTCATGAATAGTAACTCATGAATAGTAATTCGTGAATAGTAACTAATGAATAGTAACTCGTGAATAGTAACCCCAACTCAAAAAGGTAGAAATTCCACAATAAAATCCATACCAATATTTCGGTATAATGATATTGAAAGAATAACATTTCTTAAACTTATAAACAATTTATTTTAATTGTTTACAATTTACTAAATAATGGATTTAATCATTCTAAAATTTCAAACTCATAAGATTTCATCACCAATAACCAAAACCTCATAAAAATCTACATATATCTCATATAGGATTTTCAAGCCATAAAATCATATTTTCTAATTTCTTTCCTTCACATAACATATTTAATTCATTTATTCATAACTAGTCCATTTTCATGAAAAATACCAAATCGGTTCCAAAAATATTTATTTTCCGGGATTTAGCATAATACAAATCCCATAATGAACATATATTTTTCTCGAATTTTTAAATTCATTTACTATTTTTCATATATATCAAAACCGCTTAATATTCAAACATTTATCATAAATTGTACTTTTATCCAAAAATTCAAAATTCACAGAGTATACTGATATTATATAGATGTACTCCCAATAAAAATTTCATCAATTTTGGAGTTAACCACAAGGGTTATAAGCGGTTACTTTTAAAATAGTCTTTTCCGTAAAATTCATAACTCTTAATCTATACATCCAAAAATCACCATTTTTGGACATAATCAATAAATCTCATCAAAATATTATTTCAAATTTTTCCAAAATTTTTGAAGGTCATAAAAATTACGAAACTGAAAAACATAACAACCCTTAAAATCCCTTACTATCCCTTACCTCAAAAGAGCAGCACTTCTGAATGGATATCGGATATGACGCTGAAGAAAACTTGCACTGATGAATATCAACTCACCAAGTATCTAAATACTCACAAAATACACTCAATAATCTAGAGAGAAAAAGAGAGAAAACTTATGAATTCTGGTGTGATTTTCAATTCTAACTTAGCCCTCTATTTATAGGAAAATATTAGCACGCCGAAGCAAACTTGACCTGCTACCTGATGGCTTTACCTGCTACTATTTCACCCACCAAAAATCAGCCATCTCCCCCAACAACCAAGAGTGGGGCCCACTCAATTCTAGAATTTTTCACCAAAACCTAATTTTTGAATCAGTTATCTCTTAAAATTCATAACAAATTATACGCTCATTTTAATTCGTTCAAAATTTGTGGACATATACTCAACTTATATATGTATAACATATCCAAAAATTACAACGATTCATCTAGTAGGATTAAATATTATAACTCACACAATAAAGCTGTAAGAATAGCGATTTGATCTTTTAATACCTCCAATCCGATAAAATACTTGATAAAATACCTCAACATTAATTCTTTCATTTATAACCACATAAATAAATCCATCATTTATATCCACATCAAAAAAATATTTCCTTATCATAAAAATAAATAATTAATTATTCACAAATAATATTATAGAATCACAATAATGACAACCAGTGCGCTTCCTGGAAAGAGGGGCTTTCCGATAAGGATTTCTCCTTATCAAGCGCAAATTAGGTGACCAAACTTCTCCTCGATGTAAATTTCTAGACATTGTTAATAATGCTATCTAATAATATTATTCAAATAATATGAATTATTGATCCGATAATAGGAAATATCTTGTGCGATGATAATTATTGAAATAACAATAATATAAAATATCAACGCAGCAATTATTGAATCAATAAATTAAAATATTGAACAGTAATTAATGTAACAATTATTGAGTAGTTCCTTCTTACGTAAAGATCAATAATTCAAAAATACTATGCAATACCGTGTGATACTGTGCAATAACGCGTATTACTATATTTTAACCACCGGGTATTCCAACAATGTTAACGGTAACAACTACGACATTATTTATAAAAACTCAATTTTTGTCGTTTTCTTCATCCGACAGTTATTCTGTTATGGGCCCACAAATGGCTGCGCCATCGTACGAATATTCCCCGAGAAAGAATATTCCACGACCAAACGAATATTCCTCGACAACAATGAATATTTTATAACCACTTGTGTATTTTGAAATTTTTTTCATATATCACCCTTAACTTTAACTTTAATCAATTTAACCATTTACTGAATAGTAAGTATAAGAAAAATTGAATACTTTTATTTCATAAAATTCGGGGTCTTACAACCTTCACAAAAGGTATCACTTTATTCCTGAGCACTTGTTCTTTCCTATCTACTATCTGGATAGGAACCTCTTCATAAGACAAATCTTTCTCAAACTGTAACGGTTCATACTAGATCACATGTTTGTAGTCGGGTTTATATGGTCGTAACACCGAAATGTGAAAAACATTATGAATGTTTTCCAACTCTGGAGGTAGAGCTACCTCGTAAGCCACTTCTCCCACTCTTTGCAGCACTTCAAAGGGTCTAATAAATCTCGGTCTTAGCTTTCCCTTTTTACCAAAATGATTTTTCCCCTTCAGGGAGAAAATTTTAGGAATACAAAAGTTCCTACGTCGAATGCATAATCTTGTCTGTGTTGATCAGCATACTTTTTCTGTCTATCTTGGGTTGCTACTAATCTTGTCCTGATGAGTTTGACAACGTCAGCAGTTTGTTGCACCAGTTTTGGTCCTAATAGTTGGCGTTCACCGACTTCATCCCAAAGACAAAGGAGTTCTCAGACTTTCTCGCCGCATAATGCCTCGTAAGGTGGCATAACGATGCTCACAGCGTGATAACTGTTGTTGTAAGAAAATTCCACAAATGGTAATTGTTCTTCCCAGCGTCCTTTAAAGTCCATGACACATGCTCTAAGCATATCTTCCAATGTCTGAATTGTTCGTTCGCTTTGGCCATCTGTTTGTGGATGATAAGCCGTACTCATTCACAACTGTGTCCCCATTCATTCTTGTAGTCTCTTCTAGAAATTTGATGTGAATCACGGATCTCTATCAGACACAATTGATACTGGCACTCCGTGCCTCGAAACAATCTCTTTAATGTACAACCTTGCCAACTGATCAAGATTGAATCTAATCTTTATTGGTAAAAGTGCACTGACTTCACTTCGTCCGATCATCCACTATCACCCAAATTGCATCGCATCCTCTCTGAGTAGTTGGAAGACCCACCACAAAATCCATCGTGATGTGTTCCCACTTCCATTCTAGTATTTCTAACGGTTGAAGTAACCCGCTGGGTCTTTGATGTTCGGTTTTTACTCTTTGACATGTCAAGCATCTCGCCACGATTCTCGCAACGTCCTTTTTCATATTCGCCCACCAAAAATGCTTCGGCAAAATCTTGATACATTTTCTTGCTTCTGGATGAATTGAATATTTTGAGCTATAAGCTTGGGCCGTATTTCTTCTTTCACTTTCTGGTGTTCTTTGGAACCCGCATTCTTCCCTCAAACCGTAGTAGTCCTTCTTTGTTGATCTTGTATTTTACATCACTACTCTCAATCAAATTCTCTTTGATTTTCCTACACTCTTCATCTTGTAGTTAAGCATTCTTCACTTTGTCCACTAAAGTTGGACCACTTCTATCCGGAATAGTTGTTTGTTAGATTCTTTTGGAAATTTTATTTACAACTCCAGCTTTGTCATTCTTTGAAATGAGCTCCTCCCGAGTTGTTATCGGATTAACTTTTCCCGACCTTTCCTCGCTTCAAAAAGCATCTCGCAACCACATTTGCTTTGCGGATGATAAAATATTTCACAATCATAATCTTTTATCAATTTCCATCCACCTTCTTTGACGATGTTCAAATCCTTCGAAGTGAAAATATACTTGAGACTTTTTGTGGTCCATGTAGATCTCATATTTCTCTCCATAAAGATAGTGTCTCCATATCTTCGTGAGCAAATAGAATCTGCGCATGAATTCCAAATTATGAGTCTGATACCCTTTCTCATAATCCTTCATTTGCCTTGATGCATAGGCAATAACTTTGCTGCTCTACATAAGAACACAACCCAACCCTTTGTGTGAGGTATCACTATACACCACAAAATTTCTCAGATTATCCGGTAATGTTAACACAAAAAGCCATACTTAACTTCTTCTTCAAATCTTGGAAACTTTCTTCACATTTCTCCGTCCAAACGAATTTTACAACTTTTCTTGTCAAATTTGTTAGCGGAGTGGCTATCTTAGAAAAATCTTGAATAAATCTTCTATAATAACCAGCCAGTCCCAAGAAACTCCTCACTTCTGATGGTGTTCTTGGTTGTCCACAATTGATCATAGCTTCCACTTTTGACGGATCCACTGAAATCCCATCTTTGTCAATAACATAACCCAAAAAATTGTACACTGGCCGAGCCAAAATTCACACTTAGAGAATTTTATGCATAACTTTTCCTTCCTTAGTGTTTCCAATGTCAAACGTAAATGTTCCACGTGTTCTTCTTGAGTTTTGGAATACACCAAATGTCATCAATAAATACCACTACAAACATGTCTAAGAATGGTTTAAACACCTGCTCATCAAATCCATGAACACAAAGTAGGGCATTTGTTAAACCAAAAGTCATCACCGTAAACTCGTAATGTCCGCATCGAGTTCAATGCCGCTTCTAGGTATATCCTCCTTTCTTACCTTTAATTGGTGATACCCACTTCTCAAATCTATTTTTGAGAAATATTTAGCACCTTTCACCGATCAAATAAGTCATCTATTCTTAGCAACGGATACCAATTCTTAATAGTGACTTTGTTTAACTCTCTATAATCAATGCAAAGACGCATTGATCCATCCTTCTTCTTAACGAATAAAATTGGCGCTCCCCACGGCGATACGCTTGGTTGAATATATTTCTTGTCCAAGAAACTCTTGTAATCGTATTCATTAGATTCTTCATTTCTACCGAGCCATTTTGTATGCGGGGCCTTCGATATCGGTCTTTGTTCCCTGCCGCTAAGTCGATTACGAACTCAATTTCTCTGTCAGGTGGAAGTCCTGGATAATCCTCTGGAAACACGTCTTCAAATTTCCTCACTACTGGTATTTCTCCTAGTTTCACACCCTTCTTCTGAGTATCGACTATGTAAGCTAAATAGCCCACATAACCTTGACTCAACAATTTCTTTGCCTGCATAGTCGTCAGACATTTCATTTGTCTAGGCGACTTACTACCATGAAATACTACCTTTGACGGGGTCATAAGGTTTACACACTTCTTTTGGCAGTTAATTATTGCTCAAGTATTTGAATGCACCAATCCATTCCCAAAATTACATCAAATTCCCGAGTCTAATCTAATCAAATCTACCAACAACATATTCTCCTTAATGTTCACCCTATAGTTCTTGTATACAAATCTAACAGGATTACTTCCTTATTCGCAATTTCTATGTTCAAAGGAAAATTCGGTTTCTTCTCCGGGCAATTCTAACCTCTTAGCAAATTCATCGATATAAACGAAGCAAGTAGCACCCTTAATCAAATAAAACATATGCATTAATATCATTGATTGGGATAATACCTGACACCACATCTTTTGATTGCACAGCATCTTGCACAGTCATGTTGAAAGTTCTGGCTGTGGGTTTATTTGATGCTGCAGGTCCTGCAATGGCCCATGTACCTCCATTGTTACCTCCATTGCTTCGTTGTCATCTTCCCTCCTTCTTCTTAGGGCACTCACGAGCAAAGTGATCCTTAGATCCGCACGTGAAGCATACATTCTTCTTTGGTTGAGTGCAATTTGGGGCGATGTGACCCTCCTGGCCACAATTGAAGCATACTCTCTTCCCCATCAAACACGCACCCTATGAAATTTCCCACATGTCACACATGCTTCAAACTTTTATTCTCGCTGGTTACCTGCTAGTTTCCAAAGACCCATGTTCCCATTCCACTTCCTCTTCAAACCGTTGTTGTTGTTGTTGTTTGTTGTTGTTGTTGTTGTTGTTTCCACCGCTACCACCTCCATTCTTAATCTCATTCTCATTCTTCTTCTTCTTTTGTTCCTGATTGAACTTTGTCACTGCCTTGCCTCCACCTTCAACGAGTACTGCTTTCTCCATCACTGCTACAAATGTCTTTAATTGGAATAGGGAAACCCTACTATACAGCCAGGGCTTCAGTCCCTATTCAAACCTTTTCGCCTTGCGTTCATCTGTGCTGACCTGATATGGCGCAAACCTCGCCAATTCGTTCAATTTTACGGCATACTCAGATACCGTCATCGTTCCTTGTTTTAGTTCCAGAAACTCCACTTCTAGCTGACTCTTCGAACTCTCCGAGAAATAAGTCTCGAAGAACAACTCCTTGAACCTATCCCAGGTCATCACTCCTGGCCCTTCATAAGTTTTATTGGCCTGCCACCAATAACTAGCTTCTGCTTTCAACATGAATGTTGCAAAAGCAGTCTTCTGATCATCCCCTACCCTAGCGACATCGAATACCTTTTCTATCTCCATAATCCAAGTTTGTGCTTCGACTGGATTCATGGACCCATGGAATTCAGGTGGTCCAACCGCCTTGAAATCCTTAAACGTTGTACCATGGTTTTGTGGTTGATTCTGTTATGCTCCTGTCAGTAGCGTCACTAGTTGTTGAACGGGGTTACCATCAACTTGCCTCCATAAAAGAAATAACCACATAACACATAACACTTTGAATAAAGTAACAACTTTTATTTATTCAAAACCTTTTGAAAACATAAAACAATAGCATCATCACAAGTATCTACATTACTTTCCTGAACTACAAAAGTTTCAGGACAACATCATAGTTATATCCCATAGGTTGCATAACACTTGGGAGTTACAATTTATTTAACCTTTCACTCATCGCACAAAAACTATGATGTTCTATTAAGATACTTCTTAGCCCTATCACGTTCTTCCTCCATAACTTGAAACATTGTTCTGGGATCTAACACGAATGATGGCAGCGTCTCGAACTGAATCGGATATCCCATGACCCGATCTTGAGCTCGATTAATTACGGGGTTAAATACTTTATCCATCTCTTCCATCTTCATACTCTTTGCTTGCGTGTCTCTTGTTGTTAATCTGATTCGTTGAAAAGCTTCCTCGTAAGCATCTTCAACTCTTGCCCTCTTAGCAGCTTCTTCTCTCAGCTTGTTCTTCAGTTCAGCGACCACTTCGATCAGTTGTTCTTTCTCTCCTTCAGTCTATACTAGTTTCTCCTCGACATTTGTTAGTCGTTCTTCATGATCCTTGATCTCGCCATCTTTTTGTGTCATTACAATCTGTTGTTCAGCTACTATCTCCTGCAACTCCTCAACTGTACCCTGAAGTTCCACGTTACGGTCATGTACCTCATCGTATATACGGCCAGCTATCGAGTTAAGTGGAATCCTTTCCTCCTTGTCCTCATCATCCTCATCCTCCTGTGGTAACTCAACGGGATCCTCCTCGTCTGTCTCCACATCATCATCCTCATCCTCAACTACTGTGACCAATGGGGCTGACTCCTGTGGCAGTAGTTGTTCCCAAACTACCTAAATATCGCGAGGCTCCTCCTCTATAGGCATTTGAGGTCCCTCCTCCCTAGCCTGACTGGATTCTCCGACATTAGTCATCCTGACAACAAAGTTTTAAAGTTTTAATTATTAATCATTACTACTCGACACTAACGAGTACATAAACTATAAACACATAAGCACATAAGTGTTTTATTACTTCTTTCTTAAAACTCGATAAGAGTTATCTCCACTATCTTTTCAAAGGTTACTTCCTAAGGCTTCCCCCCCCCCCCCACCTAAGGTTCATAACCTAAAGCTTTGATACCAACCTGTGACACCCTCAAATCTAGGTACTTTATTCCCATAGGATTCAGTGTTCACTTAATCAAAACATTCATTTCTAACTACCCAATTATAATAAAATTGAATAATCAAAACCTGCCTATTACAAGTCTTCAATATTTATTCATCTTTCCTTTTCCCTTATTGGTGCTAGGTACGTCACCAATTCAACTTTAGCTGTAAGAAATTTTACAGGCAAGAGTGAGCAAACAAGGCCCACTTGAAATAACAATAAATAAATCTTTAAACTTTTACATCAATTGCCAATATTAGGCTCAATAGAATTGAACAATATATTCTATTAACTTTTTGAAAATTTTAACATTCACTGAGGGTCTAATGACCACGAATCATATCCACAGTTATAAGTAATCTTTCAACTTTAACTTTAACAGTCATAAGACTATAAGGACTCCACGTACTTAGGGGGATCAACCCTTCGTACAATGTATTGTGCACAACCATTTCAACGTTAAACGTAAACCTCTATTAAAAGAGTTGTTCATCTCAGTATTTAGAGAACAAGTCCGCACCAAAGGAAGTTTGGTTTGGATAAGCTTTCAAGGAAATTTGGAATTTTAAAGCACATCAACTAAGGAGTAGTTGAATAAAATCAATAACATTATATTATAGAATAATCGTGATTGAATAAATCATAGTAACTAAAATCATCTTTAGGAATAATCTAATAGCATACAATTTGAATAACTATAGCATACCTTACTCGAACAATAATAAGCCAAGGTTAATTAGAACTGAATACTAAACATGCATAGCAATTTAGTTATGCATTCTAATCAACAAGTGAAATACAAGAATAACTTGTTCAACATCAAACCAAAGTTTAGACAGCTTGCATCATTATATGGTAATCGAATTGAAAACAATAATTAGTTCAATAAGATAAAGGATTAGAAAACTTGCCTTGCTCGTAGGCTAAACCAAATCAATTCAATCAATAATACCTATATATATATATATATATATATATATATATATATATATATATATATATATATATATATATATGACATAGTTAGTCACTACCACCTTACAAACTTAACTAACTACATTCATCATGTATGTTTGATTATTTAATCACATAATCAAGTTATAACGCAAGTTAATCTTTAATAACATAATTATTCCTAGTATAGAAATACTAAAATCAATATTTTATAGTCCTACTATCATCACATAATGTTTTTCTTAAAATTTCGTGTACAAAAGTACACTTTGTCGCACCATTCGCTAACTCATCATCATGCGCCACGCACGCTTTACATCGTGGGTCGCGCGCTCTTGGCGTGGTGATGGCGCTGCGACGCGGTGAATATACTACGGTTGCCAATGACATGCAGCATAATGGATGTGCCATGCATGCCACTAACGTCTTTGTTGGGATGCTACACATGCTAAAACTCCATGTTGATTGACAACAACTTGATGAATAATACAAGAAAAAGCCAATTTGGCTACAAGCTCGCTTTCTAACGAGACTAATTCACATGCAATTCCTACAAAAACTTCATGTAGACATAATTCAAGAACTTCTAACATATTTCTACCCATACAACAACATAAACAACGAATTTAAAACATCCAACTTCACTGTTTTTGACAAAAACTCCATTTTTGATATTTCAATGAAAATCAACATCAGAAATTTTGTTTTTCAACCAAAACAATTAATTCAAAGCATCTTATCAATAATTATACATACTCTATCAAATTAGATGATCAATTTATCAACTAAACAATTAATTAACCCTCAATTTCTACTTTAAATTAACCCATACTCATTCACCAAAAATTCTCTGTAAAAAAGTTTTCTTCACAAACTACATACATAACAACAATACATTGACTATAACTTATGAAAATCATTTTAACATCACTAGTATGTCATATAAAGCCACATAGCAACAAAAATTCATGTTTACACAAGGATTCTATAGAGAATTTGGGAAGAGAAAAACTAAACTTTTAAAAACTAAAAGAATAGGAGAAATACCTTGAAGAAGATGATGATGGCTATTCCTTTCTATTCTCAAGCTTCTTCTTCTTCAATCTCTAGTCTTTCTTCCTCTCTTCTCGTCTTCTTCCTCTGAGTTTTTTCTTTTCTTTTCACTAACCTCTCTCGTCTATTCTTACGTCTTATGATATAACGTATAAGATATAATATATATTTATTATATGATATAAATATAAAAAATATAACTGATATCAGTTATTTGAGTTTTGAAAATCAAAAGCCATAAGGCTTGTTTGGCTAACCACTAAAAATATAACCAATTAATCTTTATGCCTTGTTTGAAAAAACACAATTATATTAAAGACTTAATAGGCATTAGGCCTTGTTTGGCAAAAACTGAATTAAACTCTTTTAATTTATTTTAACAACTCCTTTATATAGCGAGGTTATTTGTCACACTCCTATTAAATTAAATAATAAATTTAATTAATTAAAATATTAATCTATTAAATTACTTTAACACATAAACCATTATCACAAAACTATAATTTCTTTATAATTTTATTCAACCAACTAACACTTTATTTTAATCAAAAATTCCAATTAAAATACTATAATTCATTTAATCATTATTAGCTCTCTAACTTAATTATTAAATTAAATTAGTATATAATCTCATAGCAAGTAAATTTTCTTAGCTCCTAAATTATTTATTCAACAAATAATTAACTAAACCACATCAACTCAAATTGTCATTAAATACTTATATAATTCAATAAATATTTAATATTGCAAATAAATATTTAATATATATTATTTAATTATTTATTCAACAAATAATTAACTAAACTACATCAATTCAACTTGAAAAATTATTTATTCAACAAATAATCATATCCATTAAATACTTATATAAATTAATAAATATTTAATATTACACTTTAAAATTCTGGAATGTTACAGTAGGAGTCAACTCATGGGTCTCAAACCGGAACACCTGCCTCTCCGGTACCCAGTGCTCTATCATGCCCTCTACAAAACCCAATGGAACCTGAAACATTAAGAGGGTTATGGAGTGATGCATCAGCTGATCTACGGTCACCTGATCTAGGGAGGACAAGCTGTCATACCACGACCTCAAATAGGAGGCCACCAATACTGGTGAGGTATGATCTATCCAGCTAACTGTCGAGGAGGACATCTGTAGGGCCATGTCATAAGATCATCCAAGGGTCAATGCTGAACTCATCTTTGGAAATACATATGCAATAACATAATACATGCATGATAAACAATAGATGACAATATGATGTAGGGAATGGAAAATAATATACATACATTCCTAAGTACATCATCATCTAATACATCATATGTAAGACCCCAACTTTTATGAATAAAGATTAATTTTTGTCGAAATATATTTTTGAATATTATGGTGTGAATTTGATATAATGTTATAGTTGTGGGAAATATTTACAAATTTTGCAAAGTAAGCAAGTTGTTATAAAATATTCGATTGGTCGGGGAATATTCGTTTTAATAGGGAATATTCGTATGACGACATTATCATTAGTGGACCCCACAACGGAATTATTGTCGGAGTTAGAAAACGACAGAAATATCTTTTTATAAAAATAACGACAAAAAGTTTTACCGTTAAACTGTTAAACTACCCGGTGGTAAAAGTACAGTAATACGTGTTGTTGCACAGTAGCACACGTTATTGATTATTGATGCTTACGTGAGAAGTCACCCAGTTATACTCAATTATTGCTACAGTAATTGCTACATAATATCTCTCTCATATATATTATTAATATTTTATATTATAAAATCAATAATTCATCGACAAAGTTATTCATATTTTATATTATAAAATCAATAATTGAGACGACAAAGTTATTCATATAATTGCGCTCTAATAAGGAGAAATCCTTATCGGAAATCCCCCTCTTTCCTGGGAATGATCTGGTTGTTAAATATTGTGAGTTATAATATTAATGATGAATAAGTTCGTGTTGATTAAAGATGAAATTATTGATAAAAATATTTCAATTATGTTGGAATTATTTGTGTTAGTGAAAATCGACATTTATTTCGACAATAATTGATTTCTGGATGTTAAATTGACTAAATGGGAAATTAATCAGATAAATGAGCAATTAATTGCTATTGGTTCACATGTATGGAATTATTGGTTCACATGCATGTACTATTAGGGGAGGTGGTGCAAGATTGATAATACTTTTAAGAATAAATTAAAAATGGAGGTATAGATGAAGGTACTATACTGTAATAATTTGATCCCCTAATCGTGTAATTATCGAAACTATATTTTCCTATAAGTAGAAGCTCATTCTTCATTCATTCTCAGTAATTCACTAAGACTCACAAGAGCATCTTTTGAGAGAGAAACTATAGAGAGAAAGAAGAAGAGTATTCTGCTACTTCACTATTCTTGTATCCAGTCTTCTTCTAACGTAAGGGGTATTATTTCTTTCGTATTCGTAAGAGATATTATTTTTGTTCAATATTCATATGAAATAATATTTTCTTCCATACTCTATAGTATGTAAGTAATATTATTTCGTCTCGTATTCCTGATTATACCCTCATTTTGTTAAAGTATTGCTTCTATACTCTATGAAATTAGTAGAATATCCTTGAAATTTGAGCTTCATCTAGTATCGTTTCACAATGATATTTTTTGAACATTCTTGTTAAATTTTATGCTTTTAATGCCGGAGTACTGTTCACAAAATACTATTCACAAAGTACTATTCACAGGGTACTATTCACAAAGTACTATTCATGGGATACTATTCACAAAGTACTATTCACGAGTACTATTCACATAGTACTATTCCTGAAGTACTATTCTCGAAGCACTATTAACAGGGTACTATTCACTCGTGTACTATTCACCCGGGGTACTATTCATGACAAAAATGATTTCTTTTCTGCCCAAATTATTTTTGATATAATATTATTCTTGAATTTTACTCCTCAAAGCAGTATCATGTTGATAATTTGGACATTATTGAATTCTTGATAAATTAAATTATAAATCTTTAAAATTTATCCTTTGCTTTCATTTAATTGAATTCTTATATCATTGTCATCATCCTCATGCTTATATTGTGATGAAAGTCATCTTTGGTAGTAGTAATCGATTTGATGGATCGATGATTGGTATGATTATGACTAGGGATCATTCGGTATAATCATGACCCGTAATGTTACAAATGATGTGGTAAAAGTCCTCATTAGCCCGTAGTGCATTGATGGACAGTTGCTGGTATGATCATGACCATTGGTGATTACACGAATATCTTTGGCCCGTAGTGTATGGATAATTCGTGGATGTGATACTAATGAATATCATTGGCCCATAGTGCATGGATAATTAAGTGCTGTGGATTGTTTGTTAAGCTGAGTATCAACTATAAAGTTGATGATAAACTTTTTAAATCATAGAAGATAATAGATATCATGCTCTACTTGACTCTTGTAATGTATTGCTTGTTCCGCTGCAGTTAAACTTGTTGTTTATTATCTGTTTAACACTGTTGAAGGCTAAAGATAATTTATTCTGCATTATCTTAGTCATAATATTTTTTACTGGGCTAGTTGAGCTCACCCTTTTTCTTTCATTGTTCTCTTCAGGAAATGAGAACGTAGCCGGGACTAGTCGGGGAAAGGAGTGACGATCTGAGATGGTTGTTTTAGTAGTCTTCACTATTTAGTGTGACAATAAATGTAATGAGGATTGAATTTGAATTTGGATATTGCCTATAAGACAATATTCGTGTAAAAACTCAGCTATATTTTGTCGTATTTTACATGATAGTTGTATTAATTATGTTTGCATTTGAATTATGTACCATGTATTTGGTGACTCAGAATGGGTGATGTATACCTATTTTGGGGGCGTCACAGTTGGTATCAATGCTGAGGGATATGATCCCTGGCTGAGATGTGAGACTAGAACTAGGAAGGGAGAGACGGGTAACTCCTTCGCTAGTATGACCTACCTAAGTTTATTTGTTATTTAATTGGTTGGTCAGAGTATAGGGATAATATGTGGCATGTCAATTATATTTATAGGAAAATGCTAGAACGCCAAAGCAGACTAAAATTTAATAAAATAATATTTTATTAAAAAATTCTACGCCCACCACAATTGATCAAATTTCAGCACACCACGGTGGGGCCCACTATGTTTTTAATAAAAACATTTATTTCTGAAACTTCAATAATTTATAATAAATATCCCTTTTATCAGATAAATATAAATTTTATGTCCACTCCATAGGAAATTTAATTTTCTACAACTTTGTAGAAGAAAATTTTCCCAAATTTCAAACAAAAAATGACCGAAATCTATATACGGGTGATTTTTAATACCTCCATTCCGACAAAATAGTGATAAAACACCTCAGCATTAATCCTTCATTTATATCCACATAAAAGTAAATATTTTCTTATCATATAAATCAATAATTAATTATTCACAAATAATATTACAGAATCACAATATTGATAACTAGGTCGCTTCCTAGGAAATAAGGGGCTTTCCGATAAGGATTTCTCCTTCTCATGGCGCAAGAATAAGGTGATCAAACCCCTTTCCTAGACATAAATTCCTTAGACATTGCCAATAATGTTATCTAATAATATTATTCAAATAATATGAATTATTGATCCGATAATGGGAAATACTATGCGTTGACAATTATTAAAACAACAATAATATAAAATATCAACGTAACAATTATTGAATCAATAATATAAAATATTGAACAAAGAATTACTATAACAATTATTAAGTAGTGCCTTCTTACGTAAGAATCAATAATTCAAAAATATTGTGCAATACCGTGTGCTACTGTGTAACCACGCGTATTACTGTATTTTAACCATCGGGTATTCCAACAGTGTTAACGGTAATAATTACGCTGCTATTTGTAAAAAATCAAACTCGTCGTTTTCTTCATCCGACCATTTTTTGTTATGGGGCCCACAACTGGTTACGCCATTGTACGAATATTCCTCTACGACAAGAATTTTCTACGACCAAACGAATATTCCTCGACAACAATGAATATTTTATAACCACTTGTTTATTTTATAAAATTTGCACATTTCCCCCATAACCAAAGCATTATATTAAATTAACACCTTATTATTCAAAATAATAATTAGATGAAATTCAATTTTATTCATAACAAGTTGGGGTCTTACAAATACCCTATTTGTACCCTTGATATTGGTGATTATTTGATTTTAGTTGGATCTTGTCTGTTTTTGAAATTCTTGGGTTTACATTGTATGAGTCCTTCTAAGAGACTTGTTATGTATTAAATTTGAATTTGCATAAGTTAGCATGGATGTTGATCACACATGCACTATACCAATGATTACAGTTTAAGATTTAATGATTGATAGAATTTACTGATTGGTTTTAATATGAAGTAGTATCATGTTTGCTTGATTTCGCTGAGGCCGGTTGAACAGACCTGTTTTTATGACTATGCTGGATTCGTAGGCATATAGATTAATACATTTCTTTGCATTGCATTGCATAGCATTTTTGTGTTTTGTTTTATACCTACGATTCGACCTCTAATTTGAGTTTGGGGGAGTTTGATGAATGTGTTTTATACCTACGATTCGGCCTCTAATTTGAGCTTAAACTGTGTTAACTCGTCATTTTTGTGATTCATTTGACTTGTTTAGTGTTATTTTTATGTTGAGGTATGGTGGCATAGCATTTGAGCTTAAACGGCGGTTTCGTGGCTTAAGTGGGCAACAAAATGAGCTAGAACTAGAATGCAAGTGATTAACCCCCACCGAGCAACAAAACCGCTGAGCTAGAAATCTAAGATAGTTACACCCCTGTAGCAGATTAACCACTCTTGGGCAAGTGCACGGGAAGAGCAAGTCTCCTATCTGAACTGTATTGCTGCAGATGCATGAAGGATAGAGGTTGGCATGGTTTGGAACTATAAGTGGTGTCGAATTATGGTAAGAAGACGTGTCTTAGGCTGGATATTAATATGAAACAACAAGGGAGAACATATCATACAATCAATTAGCAATTAGAAGCCCTAATTGGAGCAAAAGCATTGGAGGAAGGATTGAAGGTTAACGTCACGATAATTGCAAATTGGAGAAAAGGAGAAGGGTGGTTCTGGATTCATTCTTTTTTCTTTAATTTAATTATTGTAATTGGGATGATGATTAATTTAATGATTTCAGTTTTTAATTCGTTTGTGATGAACTAAATTACTTATTAGGCTTATGACGGATCTTATGGTTGAACAATGATTATGTAACCTTTAATTTCAGTTTAATAATCTATCTTTCAGTTTATCTATAGTGATTTGTGTTTGAACATGGCGTTGCGGTAGCGCCTATTCGTCAATGATGAGGTCACTTGGCGTTCAGTGGCGCCTACCATTCATTTATAAACCGGCACTACGATCGAGCTCCAATCTTTTATGTCGACGCGGCGGCAGAAAGCACTGCTTCCAAGCCTTACTCTCATAACAGAAGCGCCACCTCCAATGCTTAAGCGTAGATTTGGTATTAATGACCTAAAAAGTTGAGAATTCATTATCTTCCAACAGAAGCTGCAACCACCATTTATTATAGAGCAATATTAGGAGTTTTTCAGTTTATTTAGCTTAGAAGAGAAAGAAGCTGGTCCTCAAGGAAGAAAAGTACATTGCATCCTTCATATCTCAGACTCTACACGGAGAAGAGAAGACTTGGAGCCAGAAAACTTCAGAAAAAAAGGTTTTCTTTATCCAAATCTTTCATTCATTAGTGTATTATTAAGCATGTTGAACACTTTGAAAATGTGTATTAGTACCATAGTTATGAACTAATTCCATTTCTAGGATTACAATGTAACCTATTGTTTAGCTTAATTAACTTTCTCCTCTTTATTTATATTCATTTTGAATCATGTTGTATTTCATGCTTATTAATTGATTGCTTGACAAAGAAATTGATATTGATATTAATGGATAGTGAAAAATGGATATTAATATCTAATCCTTAAATAAAAGAACACTTGTTATGACCACGCCTATGGGAATGTGTGCATAAATTGCATAATAGGATAGACATATCTCTATTTGCCTTGTGTAGCCCATGAGATTAAGCTGAATGACCCTAGTCTAATTATTCTCACCATAGAAATATTGTGATTCATCTAGCTGGGGATGTGCATTTGACTTTTGAAAGAGGCTTATGTGTAATTAATGTTCTCGGTTGACCATTCCTTGATTCGTTTGTAATATGGAGAGTTAGGAGATCAGGTGACGCATTAGGGGAATTGTAATCCTAGCTTGACTTCCTCGTACAACTCAATCTCTTATTTCTAAAGTTTTTAATCATATAGTTTAACACACCATCTCCAATTACTTGTTTAGATAAGACTGTATTGAACCAAATTTAGTACTTGACTAGCACCTAACACTTTGTCCTCGTGGGTACGACACTCAAATTATCATATATTACTTGTTGACCACGTATACTTGCGCATGTTTTATTGATCGTGAAAATGACCAACAAATTTTTGGCGTCGTTGCCGTGGACTTAGTATTATTTATTTATCAATATTAACACTAAGTCAATACGTTCTTAATTTGAACTGATATATCTATTTATTCTTCTTCTCAGGTAGTCTCAACTGTTTATGCCACCTCGAAGGGGTTGGAATATAATACCTCTGGATCCCGAGGTAGATAGAACGTACAGACGACTGCAAAGAGAAAAAGCTCGGGACATACCTACTCCTATTATTATGGCTTAGGAGAATAAAAAATCTTTAAGGGAGTATGTCATGTGTAACGAATGATTTGTTTGAGTTGTGATTCTGAGGACAGAATCATTGTAAGGAGGGAATGATGTAACATTCCAGAATTTTAAAGTGTAATATTAAATATTTATTGATTTATATAAGTATTTAATGGATATGTTTATTGTTGAATAAATAATTGTTTAATTTGAGTTGATGTGGTTTAGTTAATTATTTGTTGAATAATAATAAATATTAAATATTAAATATTAAATATTTATTTGCAATATTAAATATTTATTGAATTATATAGGTATTTAATGGCAATTTGAGTTGATGTGATTTAGTTAATTATTTGTTGAATAAATAATTAAGGAGCTAAGAAAATTAATTGTTATGAGGTTATATACTAATTTAATTTAATAATTAAGTTAGGGAGATAATAATGATTAAATGAATTATAATATTCTAATTGGAATTTGTGATATAAAATAAAGTGTTAGTTGGTTAAATAAAATTATAATTATAAAGAAATTATAGTTTTGAGATAATGATTTATGTGTTAAAGTAATTTAATAGATTAATATTTTAATTGATTAATTTAATTAAATTAATGTGTGACAAATGACCTTGCTATAAAGGAGTTTTACCAAACAAGGCATAAGGATTAATTGATTATATTTTTAGTGGTTAGCCAAACAAGCCTTATGGCTTTTGATTTTCAAAACTCAAATAACTGATATCAGTTATATGTTTTATATTTATATCATATAATCAATATATATTATATCCATATACGTTATATCATAAGACGTAAGAATAGAGGAGAGAGGTTAGAGAGAAGAAAAGAAAAACTCAGAGGAAGAAGAAGGGAAGAAGAAGAGAAGAAGAGAAGAAGAAAAGAAGAGAGGAAGAAAGACTAGAGATTGGAGAAGAAGAAGCTTGAGAATAGAAAGGAATAACCATCATCATCTTCTTCAAGGTATTGTTCTATTTTTTTTAGTTTTAAAAGTTTAGTTTTTCTCTTCCCAAATTCTTTGTAGAATCCTTGTGTAAGCATGAACTTTTGTTGTTATGTGGCTTTATATGACATACTAGTGATGTTAAAACGATCTTCATAAGTTATAATCAATGTATTGTTGTTATGTATGTAGTTTGTGAAGAAAACCTTTTTACAGAGAGATTTTGTGAATGAGTATGGGTTAATTTAAAGTAGAAATTGAGGGTTAATTAGTTGTTTAGTTGATAAATTGATCATTTAATTTGATAGAGTATGTATAATTATTGATAAAGATGTTTTGAATTAATTGTTTTGGTTGAAAAACAAAATTTACATTGTTAATTTTCATTGAAATATCAAAAAATGAGTTTTTTTTATAGCAAAAATAGTGAAATTGGATGTTTTAAATTTGTTGTTTATGTTGTTGTATGAGTAGAAACATGTTAGGAGTTCTTGAATTATGTTTACATGAAGTTTTTCTATGAATTACATTTGAATTAGTCTGTTAGAAATGAGCTTGTAGACCAAAATGACTTTTCAGATCATGTCATTAAGTCAAAGTCATCGAATCGAAGCTATGCTTATGGCAAACAAGAGCGATGCGTTAGTGGCCATAATATATATCGCCATACAGCTAGCAGCGGCAACCGTAGTTTATTCACCGCGCCACAACGCCATCCTCTCACGTCATAGCAGTCACGACCCACGACGTAAATGTGGCCGTGGCGTCATGAGTTTAGCAAATGGTCCGACGAAGTACTTTTGTACACGAAATTTTAAGAAACATTATGTGATGTTAGTAGGATTGTAAAATATTGATTGTAATATTTCTATACTATGAATAATTATGTTATTAAAGATTAACTTGTGTTATAACTTGATTATATGATTAAATAATCAAACCTACATGATGAATGTATTAGTTATGTGACAATGACTAACTATGTCATGATGACATATGTATATAGGATATTGTGATTAGAATTTTTCGGTTTAATCTACGAACAAGGCAAGTTTTTTAATCTATTATCTTGTTAATTCAATTACTGTTTTCAATTCAATTACAATATAACGATGTAAGTTATTCTAGAGCAAGTTATTCTTGTATTTAACTTGTTGTTTAGCATGTACAACTATATATATTAATGTCGAACATTTCTATCGTTCAAATTGCTATGCATGCTTAGTATTCAATTCTAATTAACCTTGGCTTAGTATTGTTCAAGCAAGGTATGCTATAGTTATTCAAATTGTATGCTATTAGATTATTCCTAAAGCATGACTTTAGTTTACTATGATTAATTCAATCACGATTATTCTATAGTATAATGTTATTGATTTTATTCAACTAGTCCCTTAGTTGATGTTCGTTGAATTATAAATTACCTTGAAAGCTTATCCAAACCAAAATTCCTTTGGTGCGGACTTGTACTCTAAATAATCTGAACAACCCTATTGTTATGATTAGGGGTTAACTTACGCTATTGTTAAAATGTTTGTGCACCATACATTGATTAATTGGTTAATCCCCCAAGTACGAGGTCCTTATAGTTAAAAAGTTTGTTGAAAGATTACTAAATCGTGACGTAGTGTTAGGTTTGAAAATTCATATGCTTGTGATCAAATTGCAAAAAAGTGCAAAAACGTGTAAAAATCGAGTTTTAAAATTTTAGTATACCCGGATCACCCTTTATGCACAATTATTAATTAAACGAAAAGATAAAGAATAAAATCATACCCTTGAAGATCGAGTCGTGTGAAGTTCACCTCCAAATCCTTTCGCGTCACTTGAATTCACCGGGTTTGATTCCTTCCTTTGATCGATGGGCCCAAATGTTTGGCCTCTAGAGGTGATCCACCAAGGAAAAGAATTTTCAAGGTCTTACTCAACCCTAGTTTTCTATCTCTATAGAAAAGATATCCATTGGAATTATATCCATATATAAGACTCCTCTTGATATCAAGTAACCCTATTTAAAATAAGGTATTATTTAATTAAACTCTTTTAATTAAATTATTAATCTTATTAGGGATAATTAATTAAACTCCTTTAATTAATTTTTCCTCTTAATCCTATTAGGAATAAATGAGAGTACTTATATTAAATTAATTCCTAAACTCTTTTAGAAATTAAAATAATAATAATTGTAATATTCATATTTAATATTTCTTTTAAATAATAAATATTAAGCTATTTAATTTATTCTATTAAATTAAATATACTTAGCATATTATTACGATTATGCCATTAACTTCTTAAATAATTATTCTTCCTTTTATGGTATACTATTTAAATAAATAAATTAAACAATTAATTTATTTAAATAAATAATATTTATTCTCGTTGATTCCATATAATATATTAATCATAAAAGAACCTTTGAGTAAATATAAGACAATTGTTCTTGCTCCTTAAATGCCCTTTCTATTTCATTACGCCTATCGAATCACATAGGACATTTCTCTTCTTTTTTATTAGAATTGATCATACATTATCTCCATATACAACTTATTATACCCAAGCATACCCTTTGATATACCCTAAGGGTCTTAGGAATAAAAGTATAAGATCATACACAAGGTGATCTCAAGTCCAAGGATCACTTGTACTACTATCACTAACCCATTAGATTTCTAGGAAAACTTATTCTCTAAAGGACCTACATAAAAATGTTCATCCTCATCCAATGATGAAATTTAGTAATCTTGTAATTTTACTTTTAGATCTCATTAGAATGATCATCATCATTATTCTAAAAGCATTATATGGGTTTATCACATATTATAAAATAGTCATGATAATTAAACTTTAATAAATTAATACTTTTTATTAATAAATGAATAAGATTAAAGATTGGCTTGTGTGCATATTATTTTCATCGTAGTTCATGGTCTTACGACCCTCGTTGATGTATATTTTCCATATCTTGGAATTTCGGTTTACGATTATTGTTGATTTTATTCACTTTTGATGAGCTTATTTCGATGCTTATTATTGTTATACTCTGTTGATTCCATATTATATCCAAATTGTTTTGCTCACTCTTGCATATTTATAAACTCATTGATGATTGATGAAGACTTGTAATTTTACTTTGATTAAGATGTTAGATATTACCGGGTTATATTTTTCCGCATTTGATTTAAGTTTAACTCATTTAAGTTTAATCCTCGTATGGGTAGGTTTTATTATTCAATTTTATTATGATTGGGTAGTTAGAAATGAATATTTTGATTAAGTGAACACCAAATCTTGAGGAAATGAAGTACCAGGATTTGGGGGTGTCACATCATGCCCCATATCACAGATTTACAAGCGAGCATTCTCAGGCCCGCGATCCAAGCGAACAACTTTGAGATCAAGTCGGGCACCATCCAAATAATCCAAAACAATGTTCAGTTCAGGGGATTGCCAAATGATGACCGAATGATCATTTGATCAATTTCTTGGAGATCTGTAATACGTTTAAATGCAACGGAGTGTCTAACGATGCCATCAGACTTTAATTGTTTCCATTCACTCTGAGGGACAAGGCCAAGAGCTGGCTGCATTAACTTCCGCCAGGCTCCATCACCACATGGGCTAACTTGGCTCAAAAGTTCGTGGAGAAGTTCTTTCCGCCCTCTAAAACTTCCATGCTCAAGCATTACATTACATTCTTCGACCAATTTGAATCAAAGTCTGTGTACGACTCATGGGAGAGATTCAAGGATTTACTGAGAAGATGCTCCCACTACGGACTGCCAGAATGGCTTCCCATTCAGACATTTTATAATGGCATATCAAGGTCTACTTGTTTGATTATATATGCCACATCTGGTGGGGCCTTCATGTCTAAGCATCATGCAGAAGGATATGACTTGGTGGAAAAATGGTGGCCAATATTTATCAATGGCCAAATGATAGGCAAGCCCCTAGGAGAGTAGTAGGGGTGTATGAGGTTGACTCAGTCAAAGCATTAGTGGCTCATGTTGCAGCGCTAACCAAAAGACTTTACACTATGGGAGTGCAATCAGTTCAAAATGTTCAAAGTGTCGCAGTGTCGTGTGAACTATGTGCAGGAAGACACCCAACTGACCAGTGCGCCATAAGCCCTGAATCAGTCTAATTTGTTTCAAACTATGGGCGGCAACAAAATGCAAATCTCCCTACTCACTACCATCCAGGATTGAGAAATCATTCTCAACTTCTCCTGGGGCAACACCAATAGCAACCAAGCACAACCATCTACCACCATGCCTAATTTTTTAAACCCTTCTAGTTTCCAAGCTCAGAATCAGTACCACCAACAACCACAGAGTTATCAAAATCAGTACCACCAACAACCACAAAGTTCTTACCAACCCCACCTCAACATGAAAGAAAACCCAGTTTGGAAGATCTCTTTTCACGATATATTTCCCAAAATGAAATGAGGAGCAATAATCAAGAAGCCTCCATCCGAAACCTTGAAGTCCAAATGGGATAATTGGCCACTACTTTGAACAATTATCCTCAATGCACATTACCGAGTGACCATAATGTCAACCCAAAACGGGATGGCAAGGAGCAATGCAAAGTAGTTACACTCCGCAGTGGGAGGACAATAAATGAAAATGGTGGAGAGAATTCTATAGTGCAAAAGGAAGTGACTAAAAAGGAACCTAATATGAAGTCGATTGGTGATAAGTCTGGGGGAGAGGATAATGCTCAAGATGAACCTACAACACCAACCCCTACATTGAACAACTCTAGTCCTCCTGTCCAATAATTACCAATCCCCCAACTCCTGCAGAAACAAAAGCTCGATAAACAATTTTCTATGTTTTTAGAAGTGTTTAAGAAGCTTCATATAAACATTCCATTTACGGAGGAGTTGGAGAAAATTCCTAGCTACGTCAAATTTATGAAAGACATTTTGTCTAAAAAGAGGAAGATGGGGGATTACGAGACAGTTGCACTGACGGAGGAATGTAGTGTCATCTTACATAACAAGCTTCCGCCAAAGCTGAAGGATCCTGGGAGTTTCATGATACCATGCACAATAGGGGATCAATTCATTGGCAAAGCCTTGTGTGATTTGGGGGCTAGTATAAATATAATGCCTCTGTCAATCTATAAAAAGTTGGGACGAAATGAAGCCAAACCCACTAGTGTGACCCTGCAATTGGCAGACAGATCTTTTACTTACCCGAAGGGGATAGTTGAGGATGTGCTTTTCAAGGTGGACAAGTTCATTTTACGAGCATATTTTATTGTCTTGGACTTCAATGAAGATAGGGAGGTCCTGATTATTCTAGGCAAACCATTCCTGGCAACTGGGAGGACACTAATAGATGTCCAAAAGGGGGAGTTGACTATGAGAGTACAGGACCAGGAGGTAACATTTAATATGTTCAGGTCCATAAAATATCTAAATGCCTCTGAAGACTGCTTCCAGATTAAAGCGATTGACAATTCGGTGAGGGAAGTATTTTCAGAAACTTGCAAGTCAGACCCGCTTGAGGCTACACTGATAGGTGCCAGTACTATGGAAGAGCCTACTCATATTGAATATGCTAAGTGGTTGGATTCACCCCAGAGATCGAAACAGTTTCAACGACAGTTTGAATCTCTGAATGACCAAGAAGAATCCACTTCCAAGGCCTAGCCTTCAATCATAGAACCTCATGTCCTTGATCTGAAGCCTTTGCCAAACCATTTGAGGTATGCCTATTTAGGGGAGTCATCCACCTTCCATGTCATTATTTATGCATCTTTGGATATTGCTCAAGAAGAGAAACTACCTCAAGTACTCAAACAGTATAAAATAGTCTTGGGGAGGTTAATTGCGGATATTAAAGCGACCAGTCCATCTCTATGCATGCATAAAATCCTACGTGAGGAAGGGTCTAAGCCATCCATTAAACTTCAGAGACGGTTGAACCCCATTATGAAATAGGTGGTCTGAAAAGAAATTATCAAGTTGCTAGATGCGAGCATTATCTACCCCATCTCAGACAGTCCCTGGGTTAGTCCTATTCAGTGCGTGCCAAAAAAGGGAGGCATGACAGTAGTGTCCAATGAGAATAACGAGCTTATTTCCACCAGAACCATTACTGGATGGAGGGTATGCATGGACTACAAAAAGTTGAACAAGTCCACCCGTAACGATCATTTCCCTCTACCATTTATTGATTAGATGCTCGACAGACTCGTTGGGTACGAATTCTATTTTCTACTTGACGGTTATTCTGGCTACAATCAAATTTCTATAGCTCCCAAAGATCAGGAGAAAACCACGTTTACATCCCCCTATTGGACCTTTGCCTTTAGGAAAATGTCTTTTGGGTTATGTAACTCTCCTGCAACATTCCAGCTTTGCATGATCTCCATCTTCTATATATGGTTGAAAAGACCCTTGAGGTCTTCATGGAAGATATTTCTGTATTCGGGAGCTCCTTTGAAAATTGTCTAGAAAATCTGACTGTCGTCCTAAAAAGATGCGTAGAGACAAATCTAGTATTGAATTGGGAGAAGTGCCACTTCATGGTATGAGAGGGCATTATTCTGGGGCATAGGGTATCTACTGGCGGTATTGAAGTAGATAGGGCCAAAATCGATGTTATCAATAATCTACCACAACCTACATCAGTGAAAGGAGTAAGAAGTTTTTTGGGGCATGCAGGCTTCTACAGACGGTTCATCCAAGACTTTTCAAAAATAACCAAGCCGCACTGTAGTTTATTGGAAAAGGACATGTCTTTCCAGTTTGATGAAGCATGCTTAAGAGCGTTTAAATTGTTGAAGGAAAGACTCATCTCAGCTCCTATAGTTATGACTCCTAACTGGACCTTCTCGTTTGAGCTTATGTGCGGCGCCAGTGATTTTGAAATTAGGGAAATGTTGGGCCAAATGAGGGACAAAGTGTTTCACACGATTTACTATGCTAGTAAGACATTAACTTATCTCAGCTCAATTACACCACAACTGAGAAAGAACTGCTAGCAGTGGTTTATGCTTTTGATAAGTTCTGTTCCTATCTCATCGGAACCAAAGTTATCATGTACACTGACCACTCAACCATCAAATACATTATATCAAAGAAAGATGTTAAACATATGCTAATTAGATGGGTCCTTCTCCTTCAGGAATTCGATCTAGAGATCCGCGATAAAAAAGGGACTAAAAACCAAGTCGCGGATCACTTATCGAGGTTAAAAAACCCTCCTCATTTAGGAGATATAGAAACAGACATAAATGACTTCTTCCCGGATGAACAGTTGTTTGTTGTTCAAAGTAAAGCCCCATGGTATGTTGATTTTGCTAATTTTGTCACCTGTAATGTGCTTCTTCCCAACATGAGCTATCAACTGAGGAAGAAATTCCTAAGCGATACGAAGTAGTATCTGTGGGATGAGTCTTACCTATTCAAATAGTGTGCAGACCAAATTCCACGTAGATGTCTGCCGGAGGAAGAAATTGAGGGGGTGCTCCATCATTGTCATTCCTTGAACTACGGAGGACATTTTGGTGGCCAAAGAACAGCTGCAAAGGTACTCCAATCTTGTTTCTACTAGCCTACTTTGTTTAAAGATGCTCATATTTATGTATCGTATTACGATAATTGCCAAAGGGTAAGAACCATTTCCAGAAGGCATGAAATGCCTCTACAGAATATCCTAGAAGTGGAACTGTTCGATGTCTGGGAATAGATTTTATGGGCCCATTTATGTCTTCCTACAATAATCTAAATATCCTAGTTGCGGTAGACTATGTCTCCAAGTGGGTTGAAGCATTTGCCCTGCCTACAAAAAATGTTAAGGTGGTGCTTAATTATTTAAGAAAGAATATATTCACTCGTTTTGGTACACCTCGGGCAATAATTAGTGATGAGGGTCACATTTCTGCAATAAATATTTTGAAACCCTTATCGCTAAATATGGGGTGTCCCATAAAATAGCCACTGCCTATCATCCGCAAACAAGTGGCCAAACAAAGATATCCAACAGGGAGGTCAAGCGCATCCTAGAAAAGATTGTTAACTTGAATAGGAAGGATTGGTCCAAAAAGCTAGATGATGCCTTGTGGGCATACCGCACTGCATACAAGACGCCTATCGGAATGTCTCTGTATAGGCTTTTTTATGGAAAGGCATATCATCTCCTGGTTGAATTAAAGCATAGTGCTTATTGGGCAATTCAAAAGCTCAATTTTGACTTAGATGCAGCAGGTGAACAAAGATTGTTACAACTCCATGAATTAGACGAGTTTCGTCTGCAAATGTATGAAAATACTAAGTTGTATAAAGAGAAGACGAAGCGGGGGCATGACAAAAAAATAGTTGAAAGAGATTTCGAACAAGGCCAGAAAGTGCTTCTATTCAACTCCCGATTGAAACTATTTCTCGGGAAGTTGAAATCCCGATGGTCGGGACCGTTCACAATTGCAAAGGTGTATCCTCGCTGTGCTATTGAGGTCGAAGACCCTAATTCGGACAAAACATTTAAGGTAAATGGACAACGCCTGAAATACTACTGGGGCAACGAGGTCGACCAGCAAAACACCTCCATCACATTGGGTGACCCGGTGTAAGGCGGGGGAAATGTCAAGCCGACGACTATAAATCAAGCGCTTGGTGGGGAGGCAACCCCATCTCAGTATCAAAAATTTCCTCTTTCTTTTAGCTTATGTCTAATTTGTATTCGTTCTATTTTCTTTAGTTTGATAACATAGGTTTCAGCTTGTTATTTCCATGTTTACTCAAGATAAAAGTAAATATTTTATATAGTATATGTTAGAATGTTTAGTTAGTATGTTGTTAAAATGCATATAGTAGTTAGAGATTAGCTTCTTATTTTACATGTTTTGATAGTTTTTGTGTTGTGGAAAGTTTTTACTTATCTTGGACTTGGCTTATGCAGGAACCAAAACAGGAAACTGTTGTGTAGGAGCCGCGTTGCAGCGCCAGCATTGATGTAACGCCCAAGAATTTTGAATTTTCAATGAATTAAATTTTTATTTGATTATGTGGATTAAATGAATTTAATTGAGTTATTATGTGAGTAAGATGTTCGAAGGTCGTTCTATGACCTAGAATGTGTAGATGTGGTTAGTATTCTGGCTTTGTGCTAGAATTAATTGTTGTGAATTATCAAGACAAGAACAAAGGTTTTCTAAGATTGTTTGCGTAAAAAACACTATTCATTCGATGACGTTCGGAGCTAGGGTTTGAAATTCTGAGAAACGCGTAATGTTAGAATATAACGATATTATGGAAAATCCAATAATATTACCGTTATGGCAAACAAAGTTTTCGGTTGCGGACTTAAAACCTAAGGGTTTGTGAAAGAGGTTTCTGAAAGGAAAATGTAATGCGTATAGTCGTTTCGATTATTATACATAAGGAATATGAGTATTATACTAGTATGTATACGAGTATGGTATGAAGAATAGTACGACGTATACTACGATTATTATATGAGTATTATACAAAGAGAATACGTGAGTAATACGCGTAGAATACGAGTTGTATTATTAGAGTATGAGTTATGGATTTTATCCAATCCAATTGGACTTGGATTAATAAACAAGCCCAATGAATTAATTATACAAGCCCAAGTCAAGGCCCAATATTAGATTGGTTAAAGCCCAATGTTTTTATGTCAAGCCCAATCCATAAAGTAAATCGCGGGTCGAACCGGTGGGTCAAGGGATGGGTAAAACCCATGGGACAACCCATGGGGATAACCCATGGGCAAGGTGGGCCGGTCACTTGGTGTGCAAGGCAAGATTAACACTTGGTCACCAAATACTTTACTTGGTGACAAAGTTGTAAATAAGTGAGGAGGTGCTAAATTGGACCATTTTGCCCCTCATTGTATTTTCTATAAATACAAGGCTTAGGTTGAGCTTTTGTGGTTATACAAAGATTGACCAACATATATTGAGAGAGAGAAAGAGCTAGAAACACTAAATTCTTCTACTTCCAAGCAAACCAATAGACGTTTATCAAAAACGTTAACTACTTCAAAGGTAAATTCCTATAAACCATAATCTTCATCCTTTTCGTTTTCTTTCTTATAGAAGAATCGTAGATGAGTGGAAAGTGTTTATTGAGAAGGCCTATTAATGACCAAATCATGGATAGGTCTTGACCAAATAGAAATCGTAAGTGTTTACGGAAGTAGAAAATGTAGAAAGTCTTGAACGTGAACTTAGTTATAATTGAACGTTTTAGAAATCGTTGTAGCAAAGGTATGTGCATCTTGATTTGGTTAGGATGTAGATATGAAGTCCATTGAGTATTCCATGTGATTTGGCTTTGAGAACATTAGTAACGAAGTTATGACGGATTTTGCGAAAATAGACGTTAAACATCGAAAACGTATAAAGTCCGGATTAAGGGTCAAAAGTTGTTGTGTGACTTGAAAATGTCGGTTTCCAATGTCAACATGTGTGATAAGGTAATTAAGAGTCGTTGGCGAAAGAATTGTCGCATTCCGACTTATAACGGAGAAAACGAGTATTGAACGGGCGAAAACGTTAAACGAACGCTTAAAAACAAACATAAAGGTGAATTCAGAGTTAACGGATTCAAAAAGGTGGAATTCTTATACGAACACATAAAGGATGTAATTTGTGACTTGTAGGAATTCGAATGGGTCAATTCAGATGTAAAATGAACAAATTAGGAAGCCGGTAGTTTCGTTAAGAAACTAAATCTATTTTGGCTAACTGGTGCATAGGACTTCGTGTCATTGAATACCAAAACCAAGACAAAATGGCGGCGCCACGCGCCTCGAGACTTCGGCCGAGTACACTTTAACTAACTCAAGCTCATGAAGCCACTAAAACATAAGGGATGCCGCGCCACAGTGCCGGCAGTGGGAAAAAGTTGACTAAGTTAGGTTTAGTTCCATTTTGAATGTAGACCTAAAGTAAGATGTTAAAGGTACTTAAAGTACATAATGAGACTTACTTTAAAACACTTATAAGATGTTAATATAAGAAGAATGGGTAAGGTTTAATGGAAATTAAACGAAGAACACAAATACGTGTTGAGTGAACCGTGAACGACGTTCAACGTTGGTAATTAACCATTAATGATCGAATGTCGGCTAAGGACATAAGAACGTTAATAAAATGTAACGAAGTATAGAAAGTCGAATCGACTTTAATAACGAAGTTAAAACATGTAAGACATAGAAGAGAAAGTAGTTGGTTAGAACCGTAAAATTAGTTTGTTTGATAACTAATTACAGTGTGCTATGTGAATGTATCATGTAGATCCTATAAAGACTGAGAATAGTTGAAATATATATTCGACGATGCTTGAAGGCAAGTCTTTCTTAACGCTTGTCTGACCTTCGTGTTAGTCAAGTTTTTACGTGATGCATGTTATACAATGCATGAATTGTAAATAGAAAAGAGTCGATGCCTGTTTTATTCTTGCTAGACAAGTATTGAAGAGTTGATTGATTTGTTACAAGTCTGTTGATGTATAACTGTTAACGCTATCCTATGCCAAGTATTTGGTACGGATGAGAAGGTAAGTTTGTCTATGTACAAACAAAAGTATTTTCATCGATTATTCGATGGGCACGCGAGGTTGCCAAATGTTAAACGTAAATACGTTTAACGTAAGAGTGTTGATCAACATAAAGTACAATAGGCTGATCACCTAGAAGTGCTCGTAAGTAAAGACGGGTGGATAGCCTTAGTGCTGGATAGCCTTTTCAAGTATGAAAACGAAAAGAGTATGTTCATGGTCTATTGACCGGTTCATCATTCCTAAGCTATTATTTATGCTCTGGAATTGCTGTATGAGAAGTACTAGTCAAATGTTTCATAATGCTTCATAGATAATTGTTCAAATATAGAATTAAAGCATGTATTTGTTGAGGTGATATTCATATGATTCGTTGTTAAGACTTTCTGAGCTAGTTGTGCTCATTCTTGCTTGAACCATATCTTTGCAGCTAAAGCCGAACGAACGGAGAGTTCTAAGAGAGATAAAGGCAAGGCTAAGATGGACAATTAATCGTCCTGTAATAGACTAGTATATTTGTATGTAATATACTTATGAAGAACAATGAATGTATTAGGTTATGAACCTGGGAAAGGATTTATTACAAATGTAATACAAAGATAGTAATTACATTCATTTTGTTGTCATCCCAATGGAATGATTGTATGGATTGTAGTATCGTGGAGCACCATCTGTCGGGTTGAAAGATACCTGGATTTGGGGGCGTCACAGGTTAGTATCAAAGCCTTAGGTTATAAAACTTAAGGGGGGAAGAACCTTAGGCTAATAACCTCGTAAGAAAGGAAGAGTCCGAAGAAAGTTAACTCGAGTCAAATGAGTTATTAAGGTATTGAGGAAACTCAGTACCAAAAGATTTAAAAGATTTAAAGTAACCCTAAATGGATTAAATGTGATTTGTGCTTATATTATTGAGTATTATGTACTAATCAATTTGTTATGTGTTATTGTAGATGTCGGATGATAGCTTGATATATAGGGATATACATGTGATCAACGAGGAGTCCGTGAACTGAGTTGAGACAGTACCTGTGTAAGACCGCGAATTTTATGAAATAAAAGTATTCAATTTTTCTTATAATTACAATTCGGTAAATGGTTAAATTGATAAAAAGTTAAAGTTAAGGGTGATATATGAAATTTTTTCAAAAATATGCAAGTGGTTATAAAATATTCATTGTTGTCGGGGAATATTCGTTTGGTCGTGGAATATTCTTTCTATCGGGGAATATTCGTACGACGGCGCAACCATTTGTGGGCCTCATAACAGAATAACTGTCGGATGAAGAAAAAGAAAAATTAAAGTTTTTATAAATAACGGCGTAGTGGTTACCGTTAACACTGTTGGAATACCCGATGGGTAAAGTAAAGTAATACGCGTTGTTGCACAGTAGCACACGGTATTGCACAATATTTTTGAATTATTGATTCTTACGTAAGAAGGCACTACTCAATAATTGTTACAGTAATTACTGTTCAATATTTTATTTTATTAATTCAATAATTGCTGCGTTGATATTTTATATTATTGTTGTTTCAATAATTGTCACTACACAATATTTTCCATTATCAGATTAATAGTTCATATTATTTGTGAATAATTAAATTATTGATTTATATGATGAGGAAAATATTCATTTTATGTGGATATAGATGGAGAAAATTTTTAAAGTGACAATTGTTGAAAATCGATATTTTATCTTTTCTGATAAAATAATATTTTATTATATTATTATAATATAATAATGATGATATTTTTACAATGAATGTAGGATATATGAGTATATGAGGAGGAAGAGTATTTTTGTTGCAAAAGTTGTTTAAAACGTGTTAAACATGTTGGTGGACCCATTTCTTGACTGAAATTTGATTATAGCCTGTAAAATCGCCCGTTTATGGATTTCGGTCAATTTTTGTTTGGAATTTGGAAAAACTCTGTTCTGTAAAGTTGTAGAGAATTGAATTTCCTATAAAAATTCGCGAAAGTCTAATTTTCTGATAAAAGGGCTATTTATTATGAATTATTGAAGTTCCGAAGTTCTGAAATAATAGATTTTTGGAAGTTTTAATTAATTATTTTAAGAAAAACGTTTTTAACAAGTTGGTTGCACATGTTAATTGCTGAAATCTGATGTCTTGAGTGTGCGTAGAAAATTTATTAAATAATAATAATATTTTATTAAATTTTATGCTTTGGTGTTCTAAGCATTTTCCTATAAATAGGGTGCTTAGGTTAGAATTAAAAATCACACCAGAAACTAAAGATTTCTCTCTCTTTCTCTCTCTATAATATCGAGCATATTTTGTGAGTATTTTAGTACTTCGAGTATTGCTATACTGGTGCAAGTTCTTTTAGCACTATATCCAAGATTCCAAATCAAGTACTATTCTTTCTGAGGTAAGGGAGATTATTTTCTTCATAAATGATATTATTTCATCAATATCATTATGCCGAAATATTGGTTTGAACTTTTTATCAAATTTGGAACTTTTTCATGTCGGGATTACTATTCATGAGTTACTATTCACGAGTTAATATTCATGAGTTACTATTCACAAGTTACTATTCACAAGTACTATTCACGAAGCATGATGATGTTTTTGTGAAATTTCTATCTTTTAGTGTCGGAGTTACTAGTCACGTATACAGCACTATTCACGTATACGACACTATTCACGAATACGACACTATTCACCGAAAAATGAAATTTTCTTCTTTTTGTCCAAAATATCTATTCTAGATACTAGGTTTGATTGTATCCATGTTTTGATCATTCTTGAATTTTACTCCACTATGATTATTTATGAGTTATTTTTGGACATGGAATAGCGGAAATACGAATCCTTAATATTTATTCTTTTGTTTCACTGGATTTGTTTTCTTTAAAATATTTTTCATCATCCTCGGTCCTAAATGATGATATAACTAAATATCTTTGTCCTAGATGAGAAAAGGAATTTAGAACTACAATTACGATTATGAGTTATACACGTGATTGTGGACAGGAATTGTTGATTGATGTTACAGGGATAAAACATTGTTGGTAGACTTTTAACATGGAGAAGATAATAGATTTTATGGTCTATTTGACTCTTCTAATGGATTGCTCGTTCCGCTGCAACTATGGTTGAAAAGTTTTATCATCTACCATATGTTCTAAATCTCTAATTTATTACTGTTGAAAGCTATTGATAATTTATTTATCTTTAGTCATGATATTCTTTACTGAGCTAGTTGTGCTCACCCTTTTGCTTCACAATTCCTTTCAGGTAATAAAAGTGTAGTTGGGTCGAGCGGGGGATAACAAGGGAATATACCGGTGGTCTATAGAGGTTGAGGGTGAGGTGAATTTAACTTGGAAGGGTGTTTTGCCACTATCATACAAGATGTCTAATGACATACAACCTCGTGTCATCATAAGATGTGGTTGTGCTCATCCACTTCATCGAGTATATTTACAAGCACTACCTATATAATCTTGGTGTTTGTTTGGAGTTTAATTCCCAATTAGAGACAGTGGAGATAATGATATGTCAAGAGAAGACTCACCATTGGGAAGAATATGATAGTAATCTTCTCGTTTTTCTTTGGGGTTTATTGGGTCAACCAAGGATAATTCTGTTGCCATATGATATCTACCATAACCTAGAAGCATGGCCTCCCATGTACGAAGGTTTCCTTGAGCACTTCCCAAAGATTCTAATTTCTAAAACCGTTTTCGACTATACCTTTATGTAATGTATCAATGTGAGGTGATGTCTATAGTTGGAACATGAGTCACAATTGGTATTAAAACTCACAGTATATGTGTTGTTGTATTTTGCACGACAATTGTAATAATAAAGTTGAAGTTGTTTTCTGTACCATGTTGTTGGCGACTCAGAATAGGTTGGTTGGATTGGGCCTATTTTGGGGGCGTTACATTTGGTATTAGAGCTTAGGGATATGGTCTTTGGCGGAGATCGGGCAATATAACTAGGAGGGGAGAGATGAGTAAATTCTTCGCTAGTGTGTCCTACCTAAGCTTAATTGTTGGTCAGTCATAATATACGGATATTATGTGATATGTTAATTTGCTTAATTAACCCTTGTTTTATGGCAGTATTTGAGAATGGCAGCTGAGAATGCTAACAATGGAGTGAATGGGACTGTGGGGATACCTCTAATCACTAACCATGATAATGTGATGTCAGACGAAGAAGGAATTAGAGATATCCATGTGGTGAGTGAAGAATTGATAGTTGCACCCGAGATAGTCGCAGAGGTAACAGTTGAGAGTGAGGAAGAAGAGGAAGAAGAGGTACCCGAGGAGAGTATATTAGAGGTATTATATGATCAAAATGTAGAATTTCAAAATCGTATTCATGAGTTAGAAGAGCAGGCTGAAGAACGGCAGGCGGTCGTGGAGCAAAAGGATGCAACAATTCAAGCTTGTGTTACCCGATATATGATGCTTGAACAGAAGCATTCTTTGGCAGAGTATAAGATGATAAAGATGGAATCTTAGCTGAAAGAAGAAAAAACTGAACGAGTGAGAATAAGTGATGCATGGGCAAAAGCCGAACGACACGTGGATATTGTGGAAAAAGATGTCCGATCTAAGAAGGCTAAAATAGATGATATGAATTTCTCTTTTTGGAAAGCAATTGGGAGAACCCAACATTGAGTTTTAAATTACCCTGTACAGAGCGGTCAACCTGAATTCGATATAGATCAAAGATTGATGATTCAGATCATGAATCAGGAGGACGACGAGGTAGTTGAGGGAGGAATATGCCCTATAGAAAAGTATATTCCAATGGTAGTGATGACGCCAAATGCTGCCCCAGATAAGTCAAAGTCGAGTAGTTCGAGGGATAGCGGTTGTCATGACTTCCCAACAAGTGAGGAACCCAAATGAAGTTATCACGGGAGATGAGCAATGGAGAAATCATGATGACCCGGGAGATACAATCTGAAAAGAAAGCAAGGTATTCTCAACTTTTCGAAATACCAGGTACGTAAATTTCGGAGAGAAAATTTCATAAGGAGGGGAGATTGTAAGACCACGAATTTTATGAAATAAAAGAATTCAATTTTTCTTATAATTACAATTCGGTAAATGGTTAAATTGATAAAAAGTTAAAGTTAAGGGTGATATATGAAATTTTTTCAAAAATACGCAAGTGGTTATAAAATATTCATTATTGTCGGGGAATATTCGTTTGGTCATGGAATATTCTTTCTGTCGGGGAATATTCGTACGACGGTGCAGCCATTTGTGGGCCCCATAACTGAATAACTGTTGGATGAAGAAAAAGACAAATTAAAGTTTTTATAAATAACGACGTAGTGGTTACCGTTAACACTGTTGGAATACCCGGTGGGTAAAGTAAAGTAATACGCGTTGTTGCACAGTAGCACACGGTATTGCACAATATTTTTGAATTATTGATTCTTACGTAAGAAGGCACTACTCAATAATTGTTACAGTAATTACTGTTCAGTATTTTATTGATTCAATAATTGCTACGTTGATATTTTATATTATTGTTGTTTCATTAATTATCACTACATAGTATTTTCCATTATCAGATTAATAGTTCATATTATTTGTGAATAATTAAATTATTGATTTATATGATGAGGAAAATATTCATTTTATGTGGATCTAAATGGAGAAAATTTTTAAAGTGACAATTGTTGAAAATCGATATTTTATCTTTTCTGATAAAATAATATTTTATTACATTATTATAATATAATAATGATGATATTTTTACAATGAATGTGGGATATATGAGTATATGAGGAGGAAGAGTATTTTTGTTGCAAAAGATGTTTAAAACATGTTGGTGGACCCATTTCTTGACTTAAATTTGATTATAGCCTGTAAAATCGCCCGTTTGTGAATTTCGGTCAATTTTTGTTTAGAATTTGGAAAAACTCTCATCTGCAAAGTTGTAGAGAATTGAATTTCCTATAAAAAGTCGCGAGATTCGAATTTTCTGATAAAAGGGCTATTTATTATGAATTATTGAAGTTCTGAAGTTCCGAAATAATTGATTTTTGGAAGTTTTAATTAATTATTTTAAGAAAAACATTTTTAACAAGTTGGTTTCACATGTTAATTTCTGAAATCTGATGTCTTGAGTGTGCGTAGGAAATTTATTAAATAATAATAATATTTTATTAAATTTTCTACTTTGGTGTTCTAAGCATTTTTCTATAAATAGGGTGCTTAGGTTAGAATTGAAAATCATACTGGAAATTAAAGATTTCTCTCTCTATAATATCGAGCATATTTTATGAGTATTTTAGTACTTCGAGTATTGCTATACGGTGCAAGTTTTTTTAGCACTATATCCAGTATTCCAGTCAGAAGTACTATTTTTTCTGAGGTAAGGGAGATTATTTTCTTCATAAATGATATTATTTCATCAATATCATTATGTCGAAATATTGGTTTGAACTTTTTATCAAATTTGGAACTTTTTCATGTCGGGGTTACTATTCATGAGTTACTATTCACGAGTTACTATTCATGAGTTACTATTCACGAGTACTATTCACAAAGCATGATGATGTTTTTGTGAAATTTCTATCTTTTAGTGTCAGAGTTACTATTCACGTATACGACACTATTCACGTATACGGCACTATTCACGAATACGACATTATTCACCGAAAAATGAAATTTTCTTCTTTTTGTCCAAAATATCTATTCTGGATACTAGCTTTGATTGTATCCATGTTTTGATCATTCTTGAATTTTACTCCACTATGATTATTTACGAGGTATTTTTGGACATGAAATAGCTGAAATACGAATCCTTAATATTTATTCTTTTGTTTCACTGGATTCGTTTTCTTTAAAATATTTTTCATCATCCTCAGTCCTAAATGATGATATAACTGAATATCTTTGGCCGTAGTGCAAAGATGAACATGTGTTTAGATGAACATGACCAACTGATGAATATCTTTGGCCTGTAGTGCAAAGATGACTTGTTGATGAATATCTTTGGTCTGTAGTGCAAAGATGACTTGTTGATGAATATCTTTGGCCCATAGTGCAAAGATGAATTTATTAGTAGGATTATGAACATAAACTGTGATTTGGTATAACCATAATCTTTGATGTTTCAGGTGATGAAAATTATCTTTGTCTTGGATGAGAAAAGGAATTTAGAACTACAATTACGATTATGAGTTATACACGTGATTGTGGACATGAATTGTTGATTGATGTTACAGGGATAAAACATTGTTGGTAGACTTTTAACATGGAGAAGATAATAGATTTTATGGTCTATTTGACTCTTCTAATGGATTGCTCGTTCAGCTGCAACTATGGTTGAAAAGTTTTATCATCTACCATATGTTCTAAATCTCTGATTTATTACTGTTGAAAGCTATTGATAATTTATTTATCTTTAGTCATGATATTCTTTACTAAGCTAGTTGTGCTCACCCTTTTGCTTCACAATTCCTTTCAGGTAATAAAAGTGTAGCTGGGTCGAGCGGGGGATAACAAGGGAATAGAACCGTGGTCTATAGAGGTTGAGGGTGAGGTGAATTTAACTTGGAAGGGTGTTTTGCCACTATCATACAAGATGTCTAATGACATACAACCTCATGTCATCATAAGACAGGGTTGTGCTCATCCACTTGCTATGTATATTTACAAGCACTACCTATATAATCTTGGTGTTTGTTTGGAGTTTAATTCCCAATTAGAGACAGTGGAGATAATGATATGTCAAGAGAAGACTCACCATTGGGAAGAATATGATAGTAATCTTCTCGTTTTTCTTTGGGGTTTATTTGGTCAACCAAGGATAATTTGGTGGCCATATGATATCTACCATAACCTAGAAGCATGGCCTCCCATGTACGAAGGTTTCCTTGAACAGTTCCCAAAGATTCTAATTTCTAAAATAGTTTTTGACTATACCTTTATGTAATGTATCAATGTGAGGTGATGTCTATAGTTGGAACATGAGTCACAGTTGGTATTAAAACTCACAGTATATGTGTTGTTGTATTTTGCACGAAAATTGTAATAATAAAGTTGTAGTTGTTTTCTGTACCATGTTGTTGGCGACTCAGAATAGGTTGGTTGGATTGTATCTAATTTGGGGGCGTTACAACCTGTGCCTATAGCAGACATACCTGTAGTGATTCTAGAAGAGTCAGAGCCTGAGGAATATTACTCGGAGGAGGATTATTCGGAGGAGACCATGGGGATAACATCATATTTGAATATGATGATTGATGTGTAGGATGACATGGAGGTAACATCGATTAATACCTCTCAGTGCTTGGACCAGAACGCAATCGCACAATATGGTGCATCACTGTAAGGAAGAGATCAGTGATCTCTATGGGGCGAAAGAGTCTGCAGAGTCAGACTATGAGATAGAGCACGATGAGATAGTGCTTATGAATGATAAGGCCCAGGACTATAAAAACGAGGTCATAGAACTTCGCAAGAAACTGGTTGAAAAAGACCAGAAGATAGCACGAATGTCATATATAAATGACAAGCAAGACGAGGATTTCAAGCTTAAGATAGCTTGTTATTCTATTGAGTCGGGAATAACTCGACATACTATAAGTCGAGATATTGTGTCGATTTTGGCAAACCAGAAGCATGAGAATGCTGTTAGGCAGTATTAGGAGTAGTATGATAACTACTTTTGTGTAGTGACGTAAAACCCTCTTTTGTATAATTAAAGGGTAGTCTTTTTGTAAATCCCAATTTTTGTAGAAGTCAATCGCGGGATGTATATGTAATAGCTTTTGGGCTATGTAAAGCAACTTATAAATAGTTTTGAACTATGAAGAAGCATTTTAATATAAGGAAGTTTTTATGTTTAATTTTCTTTGATTGTATGAATTATTGCCCAATTGTTTGACGACTAATAACGAAGTAAGTAAATAAGTAATAACGGAAATTTATTTATTTAATCAGAATGCCGCCAAGAAGAAGACAACGTAACCAAGAGGCGGAATCGAATAATGAGAACGAGGGGGGTCCTAATAACCCAATGCAAGAGTTCGTTAATTTATTAATGGCTGCATTTAAACAAGACGGGGGTAGAGTACCCGCAGGACCTAGAGTCGTCCGAACGACTACTTTTAAGGAATTTAAAAGTGTAGGTCCACCCGAATTTAAGGGAACAACGGATCCAATGGAGGCCCAGACATGGGTTAAGGAAATAGAGAAGGCGTTTGTTATTACAACGATTGGCGCAAAAAGACCTCTTTTGCGACCTATATGATGAAGGGGGAAGCCAACTACTGGTGGGAGGCTCACCAGGGTGGGGCTAGAGTAGAATCTGTTACATATGAACAGTTTAAGAAGGTATTCTTCGAGAACTATTTCCCTACTAGCATGCAAGGGAGAATGGAGATTAAGTTCTTAGAACTTAAGCAGGGAGACATGACTGTTCCCCAATATGCGGCCAAATTCAATGAATTGGCAAGGTTCGCTCCACACCAAGTGGACACGGAGGAGAGGAAGGCTCGTAGGTTTGAGCAGGGCCTAAAACCCTGGCTCTATAATAGAATATCAGTTTTTCAGAGTGCTTCTTACGGGACCATTCTGGAAAAGGCGATAATAGCGGAGGGTGGTAGCGAGGCGTTGACCCAATACCACAAAGATAGGAAGAATAAGAGTAAGGGAGAAGGAGGAAATAAGGCAGAGGTTGCCAATGGAAGTGGCAATATGCCTAAGAGGAAGAATTTTAACCCTGGGAATACTGGGGCAAAACAAAGGGATCCTAAGCGGAGGATGGAGGCATGTAAGACAAGCGGTAAGACTCATCTAGAAGTCTGCCTGAAAGGGAAGACTGGTTGTTATAACTGTGGGCAGGAGGGTCATATATCTCCCAACTATCCTAATCCTAAGAAAAGCTGGGGATGTTTTGTTTGTGGGTCGGTAGACCACATGGCAAGAAATTGCCCAAAGAAAGGGGCGGAGGGTAGTAAGGGTTCTGGTAGTGGTAATTTAGTCATTACTGGACCAACACCATCAGTTGGTAGACCCTCAGCCCGAACGTTTAAAATGACAGTCCAAGATGCGGTTGCATCAACGAATGTAGTAGCAAGTATCATTCCAGTCAACGAAATAAATGCTTACGTGTTATTTGACTCGGGTGATACTTGTTCTTTTATAGCATGTGGATTTTCTCAGCAATTGGGATTAAATCCTAAAAAGTTAGAAATACCTTTAGACGTTAAGGTAGCAAACGAGGAGATAATTCCCATTGAACACATTCATAGGAATTGTTTCATAGATATCAGGGGTAATAGATTATCGGTATATCTTTTACAGATAAGGTTAAGAGAATTTGATGTGATTCTCGGTATGGATTGGTTAATTAACCATAAAGCAATAATAGATTGTCATAGAAAGAGTGTGAACCTAAGGCTTCCTAAGAAACCTGGGGTGGTGTTTTATGGAAATAAATCATTGGGACGTTCTTGTTGTCTAACCATGATACAAGCTAGGAAGATGTTGAAGAAGGGGTGTAAGGGTTATCTGTGTCATGTGGTGGATACCCAAAGAGTGGGAACAGATAGCGGTGGTATAAGAATTTGCAGATGTATTTCCGGAGGAGTTACCTGGTATTCCGCCGGATAGGGATGTAGAGTTTGTGATTGATTTGTTGCCAGGTACGGCACCAGTTTCAAAGGCACCATATAGGATGGCGCCAGTTGAGATGAAGGAGTTAATGGTTTAGTTACAGGAACAATTAGATAGAAAGTACATTCAACCAAGTGTGTCACCGTGGGGAGCACCGGTGTTGTTTGTAAAGAAAAAGTATGGATCGTTACGACTTTGTATCGACTATCGAGAGTTGAACAAGTTAACGAATAAGAATAAATACCCGTTGCCCAGGATCGATGATCTATTTGATCAGTTAAAAGGGGCAAAGTATTTTTCTAAAATAGATTTGCGTACGGGGTATCATCAACTAAACGTGAGAAAGGAAGATATACCTAAGACGACGTTCAGAACTCGTTATGGACATTACGAGTTTTTAGTTATGTCGTTTGGGTTGACGAATGCGCCAGCCGCATTCATGGATATGATGAACAGAGTGTTCAAATAGTATTTAGACCAGTTCGTTGTAGTGTTCATTGATGATATTCTAGTCTATTCCAAGACGCCAGAAGATTATGCTGAACATCTAAGAATAGTGTTGGAAACCCTACGGAGGGAGAAGTTGTATGCAAAATTCACTAAGTGTGAATTTTGGCTCGAAAAAGTGTAGTTTCTAGGACATGTTATAGACAAAGATAGCATATCCGTAGATCCAGCGAAGGCAGAAGCAGTGAATGAGTGGGAGCAACTGAAAATGCCAACCGAGATTAGGAGTTTTCTGGGGTTAGCGGGATACTATAGAAGGTTCATTCAGGACTTTTCTAAAGTAGCTACTCCTCTGACAAATCTGACAAGGAAGTTTGTGAAGTATGAGTGGATAGAAAAGTGTGAGCATAGTTTTCAAGAACTAAAACGGAGGTTGAGTGAGGCACTTGTATTATCTTTACCAGATGATACGGGGAATTTTGTAGTTTATAGCGATGCTTCGCAAAGAGGACTAGGTTGCCTGCTTATGCAGCTTGGTAAGGTCATTGCGTATGCATCACGTCAGTTAAAAGATTATGAGAAGGTCTATCCTACTCATGACCTATAACTGGCAGCTGTGGTGTTTGCTTTAAAAATATGGAGACATTACTTATACGGGGAGAAGTATGAGATATACACGGACCATAAAAGTCTGAAATATATATTCACATAGAAGGAGTTGAATATGAGGCAGAGAAGGTTGTTAGAATTGATAAAAGATTATGATTGTGATATCTTATATCATCTGGGAAAGGTGAATGTAGTAGAAGACGCATTGAGTCGGAAGAGTAGAGAGAAATTGTCAATGTTAACGACTCAGAATGAGTTAATAACAGAGATGGTGAGGATGGAATTAAAAGTTAAGTTACCAAGGGAAACGAGGGAGATGTTAGTTGCAATAGAAACTCGACCAACGATAGTGGAACGGGTTAAGGAAGTACAGTTGAGTACTGAAGAATGCGAGCGGATGAAGAAGATAATGAAGGATGAAGTGAAGACTAAGTATAACCTTGATAAAGAAGGTTTACTTCGTTTTGAAGGAAGAATTTGGGTTCCAAATAATTCCGAGTTGAAGGAAAAGATTATGTACGAGGCCCATAGTTCGAGGTACTTGATACATCCTGGTAGTACTAAGATGTATCAAGACCTTCGTCAGAACTTTTGGTGGCCGAACATGAAGAAGGAGATTATAGAATATGTTAGTAAGTGCTTAACTTGTTAGAAAGTTAAGGCTGAACACCAAAGACCGAGTGGACTGATACAACCACTAGAGATTTCGGAGTAGAAATGGGAGCATATCACCATGGACTTTGTGGTGGGACTTCCAACGGCCAGAAAAGGATACGATGCTATTTGGGTAATAGTGGATCGATTAACTAAATCGGCTCATTTTCTACCAATAGGACTTAGGTATAACCTAGAACAGTTAGCTAAGCTTTATGTCAAAGAAATCATTTCTAAACATGGATTACCTATTTTGATTGTGTCCGATCGTGATCCACGATTCACGTCGAACTTTTGGAGGAGTTTGCAAGAGAAAAATGGGAACATAGTTGAGATTGAGTACGGCGTATCATCCACAGACGGATGGGCAAAGCGAACGGACAATTCAAACGCTAGAAGATATGTTAAGATCTTGCATTATGGATTTTAAGGGTAGTTGGGACGAACATCTACCGTTGGTAGAATTCGCTTACAACAATAGTTTTCACGCTAGTATAGGCATGCCGCCTTACGAAGCATTGTATGGAAGGAAGTGTAGAACGCCACTTTGTTGGGATGAAGTAGGTGAACGTCGAATGTTGGGACCTGAGATGGTACAACAAACGGCAGACATGGTAAAGCTGATAAGAGCTCGATTAGTACCAGCTCAAGATAGACAACGGAAGTATGCAGATCCTCATTGAGAGAAGAGGGAGTTTGAAGTAGGGTCTTATGTCTTTCTAAAAGTATCGCCTTGGAAAGGGAAGATACGCTTTGGAAAGAAAGAGAAGTTAAGTCTGAGGTTTGTAGGACCTTTTGAGATTTTCAGAAGGATAGGAGAGGTAGCTTATGAAGTAGCCTTACCTCCAGAAATGGAAAGAATACACAATGTGTTTCATGTATCTGTGTTGTCTCCTTATAAACCAGACTATAAGCATGTAATAGAGTATGAGTCTATTCAAGTAGAAAAAGACTTAATGTATGAGGAACTTCCGATTCAGATTATTGATAGGAAGGAACAAGTCTTGAGAAATAAAGTAATACCTTCCGTAAAGGTAATTTGGAGTAACCACGATGCTGAAGAAGCAACGTGGGATCTCAAAAGTAAAATGAAGGAAAAGTTTCCTCATTTGTTTATGTAAGAGTAGCGAGATTCTGGGGACAGAATCCTTATAAGGAAGGAAGAATGTAACGCCCAAGAATTTTGAATTTTCAATGAATTAAATTTTTTATTTGATTATATGGATTAAATGAATTTAATTGAGTTATTATGTGAGTAAGATGTTCGAAGGTCGTTCTATGACCTAGAATGTGTAGATGTGGTTAGTATTCTGGCTTTGTGCTAGAATTAAATGTTGTGAATTATCAAGACAAGAACGAAGGTTTCCAGAGATTGTTTGCGTAAAAAACACTATTCATCCGATGACGTTCTGAGCTAGGGTTTGAAATTCTGAGAAACGCGTAATGTTAGAATATGACAATATTATGGAAAATCCAATAATATTACCGTTATAGAAAACAAAGTTTTCGCCTGCGGACTTAAAACCTAAGGGTTTGTGAAAGAGGTTTCCGGAAGGGAAATGTAATGCGTATAGTCGTTTCGATTATTATACGTAAGGAATATGAGTATTATACTAATATGTATACGAGTATGGTATGAAGAATAGTACGACGTATAATACGATTATTATATGAGAATTATACAAAGAGAATACGTGAGTAATACGCGTAGAATATGAGTTGTATTATTAGAGTATGAGTTAAGGATTTTATCCAATCCAATTGGACTTGGATTAATAAACAAGCCCAATGAATTAATTATACAAGCCCAAGTCAAGGCCCAATATTAGATTGGATAAAGCCCAATGTTTTTATGTCAAGCCCAATCAAAAAAGTAAACCGCGGGTCGAACCGGTGGGTCATGGGATGGGTAAAACCCATGGGGCAACCCATGAGGATAACACATGGGTAAGGTGGGCCGGCCACTTGGTGTGCAAGGAAAGATTAACACTTGGTCACCAAGTACTTTACTTAGTGACAAAGTTGAAAATAAGTGAGGAGGTGCTAAATTGGACCATTTTGCCCCTCATTGTATTTTCTATAAATACAAGGCTTAGGTTGAGCTTTTGTGGTTTTACAAAGATTGACCAACATATATTGAGAGAGAGAAAGAGCTAGAAACACTAAATTCTTCTACTTCCAAACAAACCAATAGACGTTTATCAAGAACGTTAACTACTTCAAAGGTAAATTCCTATAAACCGTAATCTTCATCCTTTTCGATTTCTTTCTCATAGAAGAATCGTAGATGAGTGGAGAGCGTTTATTGAGAAGGCCTATTAATGACCAAATCATGGATAGGTCTTAACCAAATAGAAATCGTAAGTGTTTACGGAAGTAGAAAATGTATAAAGTCATGAACGTGAACTTACTTATAATTGAGCGTTTTGGAAATCGTTGTAGCTAAGGTATGTGCATCTTGATTTGGTTAGGATGTAGATATGAAGTCCATTGAGTATTCCATGTGATTTGGCTTAGAGAACATTAGTAACGAAGTTATGACGGATTTTGCAGAAATAGACGTTAAACGTCGAAAACGTATAAAGTCTGGATTAAGGGTCAAAAGTTGCCGTGTGACTTGAAAATGTCAGTTTCCAATGTCAACACGTGAGATAAGGTAATTAAGAGTCGTTGGTGAAAGAATCGTCGCATTCTGACTTATAACGAAGAAAACGAGTATTGAACGGGCAAAAACGTTAAACGAACGCTTAAAAATGAACTTAAAGGTGAATTCCAAGTTAACAGATTCAAAAAGGTGGAATTCTTATACAAACACGTAAAGGATGTAATTTGTGGCTTGTAGGAATTCGAATGGGTCAATTCGGATGTAAAACGAACAAATTAGGAAGCTGGTAGTTTCGTTAAGAAACCAAATCTGTTTTGGCTAAGTGGTGCATAGACTGTGCAACACGCACCACCAAACCAAGACAAAATGGTGGCGGCAAGAAGACACGACACTCGGACCGAGTCCTCGCTAAACTCAAGGCCAAATAAAAATACTACAAAACATATAAGGGATGCCAACAGCAAAGACCTAGAGTGGGGAAAAAGTTGACTAAGTTAGGTTTAGTTCCATTTTGAATGTAGACCTAAAGTAAGATGTTAAAGGTACTTAAAGTACATAATGAGACTTACTTTAAAACACTTATAAGATGTTAATATAAGAAGAATGGGTAAGGTTTAATGGAAATTAAACGAAGAACACAAATACGTAATGAGTGAACCGTGAACGACGTTCAACATTGGTAATTAACCATTAATGATCGAATGTCAGCTAAGGACGTAAGAACGTTAATAAAATGTAACGAAATATAGAAAGTCGAATCGACTTTAATAACGAAGTTAAAACATGTAAGACATAGAAGAGAAAGAAGTTGGTTAGAACCGTAAAGTGAGTTTGTTTGATAACTATTTACAGTGTGCTATGTGAATGTATCATGTAGATCCTGTAAAGACTGAGAATAGTTGAAATATATATTCGACGATGCTTGAAGGCAAGTCTTTTTGAACGCTTGTCTGACCTTCGTGTTAGTCAAGTTTTTACGTGATGCATGTTATACAATGCATGAATGGTAAATAGAAAAGAGTCGATGCTAGTTTTATTCTGGCTAGACAAGTATTGAAGAGTTGATTGATTTGTTACAAGTCTATTGATGTAGAACTGCTAACGCTATCCTATGCCAAGTATTTGGTACAGATGAGAAGGTAAGTTTGTCTATTTACAAACAAAAGTATTTTCATCGATTATTCGATGGGCACGCGAGGTTGCCAAATGTTAAACGTAAATACGTTTAACGTAAGAGTGTTGATCAACATAGAGTACAATAGGCTGATCACCTAGAAGTTCTTGTAAGTAAAGATGGGTGGATGGCCTTAGTGCCGGATAGCCTTTTCAAGTATGAAAACGAAAAGAGTATGTTCATGGTCTATTGACCGGTTCATCATTCCTAAGCTAATATTTATGCTCTGGAATTGCTGTATGAGAAGTATTAGTCAAATGTTTCATAATGCTTCATAGATAATTGTTCAGATATATAATTAAAGCATATATTTGTTGAGGTGATATTCATATGATTCGTTGTTAAGACTTGTTGAGCTAGTTATGCTCATTCTTGCTTGAACCATATGTTTGCAGCTAAAGCCGAACGAACGGAGAGTTCTAAGAGAGATAAAGGCAAGGCTAAGATGGACAATTAATCATCCTGTAATAGACTAGTATATGTGTGTAATATACTTATGAAGAACAACGAATGTATTCGGTTATGAACTTGGGAAAGGATTTATTACAAATGTAATACAAAGATAGTAATTACATTCATTTTGTTGTCATCCCAATGGAATGATTGTATGGATTGTAGTATCATGGAGCACCATCTGTCGGGTTGGAAGATACCCAGATTTAGGGGTTTCACAATTGATGCTGAGAGTCGCGTTGCAGCGCCAAGTCTCATCCATCACACTAGAAACTCACGGTGTAGCACCAGCATCAGTACTACAATCTGCGTTGTAGTGCCAAGGCATACTAGGCCATATCGAAACTCAAACTGCAAATACCGACATCAATGTTGTAAATCAGTCTTTGCAATACCACAAGATTTTGTACTATACTGGAAAGCCACGATGCAGCGCCAGTTTATGTACTGAGTCTCCCGCTGCAGTGCCAAGGATAACTCAACATATCGAATAACAAGGTAAGCGTTAAGTACGACGGGTTTTTGAATCGATTTAATCGCTACTACTGCAAGCCAAGTTAAAATGTTAATTTTTGGACTCGTGTTACAGCGCCAAGATATGAAAGATTGCTCGCGCTGCAGCACCAATAGTGAAATTTTGGCTCTTAAGAGGGCTTTTTATCAGCACAATAGTAATAATTTCACCCTATCTCTTGAGAGTTTCGTTCTTTCTTCCAGCCAAAAGCCCAAGCGATTATTTAATTTGTGCTCTACCCTCTTCAAGCCGTGCCCTAACCTCTCAAATTCGTGCTAGAGACTGAATCTCTACTCTATGGTAAGGGGAATTGATGTTCTATTAAGGGGTTTTACTTCATTTACTGTGGATTTTGGGCGATTTTTGTCATTCCTTTTGTTTAGTACGGGTTTCTCCGTGGGTCAATATTTGTTGTTGGTTACGCTTCCCCAAAATAGGTCCATTCCATCCAACCCATTCTACGCCAAATACATAATGTACGTAAACAACTACAACTTTATTATTACAACAAGAAACTGTGAGTTTGAATACAAATATTATCTTCTGACAATATCTATACTCAAATAAATCCTCATCACATTTATTGATACATTGAATGTTATGACTAAGATAATATAGAACAAATTATCGTTAGTCTTCAATGAGGAAAATCTGATAGAATACAATAGACAAACAAGTTTCAGATCAATATTCGCAGCGTTAAATAATAATTCATAGAAGAGTTACGTGAGAATGAAATCTACTATAATCTATGAATTTAATACCATCATCAATATTTTATCCTCAGTTCATCACCAATATGTTCATCTCAACACTGCTCATCTTTGCACTAAAGGCCAAAGATATTCATCACTTTTATGTTCATTTAAACACTGCTCATCTTTTCACTACTGTGCCAAAGATTTTCTTCAGAATCATTCATCTTCGCACTACAGTGCCAAAGATATTCAATAATATCATCATTTAAGACCGAGGATGATGAAAATATTTTAAAGAAACGAATCCAAAGAAACAAAATGACAAGGATTAAGGATTCAGTACTTGGTTTTATCCACGTCCAAAAATACCTCAAAATAATCATAGTGGTGTAAAATCTAGTATCCGGAATAGATGTTTTAGACGAAAAAGAAAAATTTTCATTTTTCTATGAATAGTGTCAGATTCGTGAATAGGTCAGACATACGTGAATAAGAACTCTCGACACCAAAAAGATGAAATTCCACAAAAAACATCTTCACGCTTCATGAATAGTACTGCGAATAAGAATAGTAACTCGTGAATAAGAATCAATTGTAACTAGTGAATAAGAACTCATGAATAAGTAACTCTGAAAAAGTTCCAAATTTGATAAAAGTTCCAACCAATATTTCAAAGATAATGATATCAAGAAATAATATCATTTGAGAAGAAAATAACATCCTTACCTCAAAGAATCAAGATTTCTTGAATGAAAGGTCGGCGAAGTGATGTTTGAATGAAACTTATCTTGAAGAACTCTCAAAGTATCTAAATACTCACAAAATACGCTCAATAATATAGAGAGAGAAAGAGAGAAAGCTTATGTTTCGGTGTGATTTTCAATTCTAACTTAGTCCTCTGTTATATAGAAAATATTAGCTCTTAAAATTCATAACAAATCATTCATTTATTTTTAATTCGCTTCAAAATTTGTGGACATATACTCAACTTATGTATGTATAACATATCCAAAAATTACAACGATCCAACGGCATTCGGATTAAAATTATAACTCACGTAATATATCGTAAAAATCGTTGATTTGATTTTAGTGGAATCACAATTATGACAACCAGTGCGAGGCGGTTCCGGAAGAGGGCTTTCAATAAGGATCTTTCTACCAATAATATTTATCTGTACAATAATAATCAATATTCGAATAATATGAATTATTGAAAAGGCGATAATAATTCAAAATCTTTGCAATAAATTAACCACGCGGATTATTGAAAGCGGTCTTAAGAATATAATATAAAAAACTACTTTGTGCTTTCTCATCAATCGCAATTATTATAGGGTTCAATCGATAAAATAAAATCTATTGAGGGATCAATAATTTTTAAATAATAAATAAAATACGTTGTTTCCTTCCGTTGTGGGTAAGAATAGCCTTCTTGCGATTTTACGTCAAAATGACATCCCTCGCTCCTATCGGTTTACTATCGCATTGCGAATATTATTGGTTTTCATTCCACGAAATTCTCAAGTCACATGAGAATAATTCAATAGATCATTATCCCATTGACGATTGCTGATTCGATACAAAATTTAATATCGCTTTGGGGTTTCTTTTCTAAAACCTTACGTTCAATAAAAAAGGAACTATTGCAAAATAAGAATAGACCTTCTCTTGTTATATTATTTACCAATAATATTATTCAAATAATATGAATTATTTACCGACCTTTATCAGTGGGTGATCTGTGTGGAATTAGCCAATTGCTAAGGCTAGGGTTGTTCCTCCCCTATTGTACCATTCATGTAATTATCTGCTTTCGATCTAATCCCGAAGCTTAGCACTTCCTTTTTCCCGTATATAGCCCGAACACTTCGGAAAGTATTTGTCATTAATATACAGTTTTGGGTTATTTGTATTCCTTGCTTCTTCAATTGAAAGCCACCCTTGGGTTTGTTAGTTTTGGGTTAGATTGTGATCCCTCATGTCTTGTGCTATAAACTAAAATTGTTGACATGGCATCCAAACGCATCCATACTAGCACCGGCCCCTTCACGCAAGCAAGAGAGCTCCTCCACCAAGATGGGACACTTTTACTGCAAAATTTATTTAGTTCAAAATTATAACTCACTTATATATCATTAAAAATCTTGGGTGCGGTAAACCACCTCAACATTAATCAATTCAATTATAACCACATAAAACAAATAAATCCATCATTTATATTCATAAAAATAAATATTTCCTTCATATAGATGATAATTAATTATTCCCAAATAATATTACGAGAATCCTGATTATAATGACGGTAGAGGAAGGGGCTTCATGGATCTCTCTTCCCAAACATATAAAATACTGCAGCAAAGCAATTATTGAATCAATAAATAAAATCTTTGAAAATTCTTTGTGAAAATTATTGAGTAAAATTGCTTTAACGTAAGGATCATGAATTTGGTGAACCACACAAACTTTTGTTTCCTTATCCCGCTTTCATTATGGCACTTATGGTTGCGAATTACGAATATTCCGAAGCAGTACGAATATTCTGCACGAAGCAATATTCTCGACAAAATGAATATTTTATAACCACACATTAATCAAATCAACCTCTTACTATTTCAAATAATAAATAAAGGAAATTCCTTTTTATTTATTTTGAGGGTCTTACATCGGTGATCCTGAGAATTAGCAATCTAAAGAGGCTAAGGTTTATCGCTCCTCCCCACAATATAGGCGTTTCTGGATTGTGTTCCTTGCTTCAATTTAAAAGCCACCCTGTTCCTCTCTTGTCTTTAAAACTAAATTGTGACATAGTATCCAGCCACAATATATGGGACATTTGCAAAATTTATTAGTGAGAGGAGGCATCTATTTGCGAAGCAAAATTTGGTGTGACACCCCAATCTGTGTTACTGACGGGTGTTCATCCACGATATAATAAAAATAGGGAATCCCCAAAACTTCATTTATAAATAGGAATATCCATAATAAATATGATAATCATAACTAATTTGTTAGAAGACCCCAACTTTTCTAATGAATTTTTATAAATATTATTTTAGAATATTATGGAATAAAATTTGATATAATATTATTTATTGTATTAACAAAAATGACAAAATATAATGAGGCGGTATTCTGGTTAAAGCCCCATTGAACAACTTTGGTAGTAAAAAGTCACGATGTCTGGCGTGGTTATGTAGCACACGAGGTATTGATTATTGATGCTTGCAAGTCAATACTCAATTATTACTCTTCTTATATTATTGATTGATTGTTGTCACGATTATCATCTGTATAATATGTTATGTTATTAAATCATAATTGAAACGATATAAATGATTAATAATTTTGAAGATTAAATATATGTTGATTAAAAATAAAATGATTTGTGGTAATATTCATCGATCAGTAACCTTAATAGTAATTACATTACTTAACATACTTGTCGTTTCATTACGGTGATCGAAACCACTTTTCTTTCACATCACCAATCGCCGAGCCAACTCTTGCCTTTTCACATGGCGAGATATACTTCATTATTTTAAAATTCATTCGAAAAAGAGAAAAGTATAGAAGAATAAGAGAAAAGAAGAAGAGTGATACTATTCTTGCATTTACTCTTACTAATACCTTATTATTACATAATTCTATTATTCTATTGGAACATCACATATGATAATCTTTATTATTATTACATTGAACCTAATTTCTTTATTAGTATTACATTACAGCCATGTGTTTAAGACCCCAACTTTTGACTTACATAAAGTGGAATATCCTTGATATTTACGCTTCATCCGATATCCTTTCATGGAAATATTCTTACAAAGTATTCTTGAATTATATACTACAAGCGGATGCTTGTATTGTGATTTGGATATTTATTGGCATGGAAGCGATACACCCAAACATTCGCCAAGCAAAATTTGGTGTGACACCCCCAAATCCGTTTCAGGTTCCTAACGACCACGATTTAAAGTATAAAATCATTACCATCTCAGACCCCCAGAGTTTGGTGTTCACGATCCACAATATAATAACATCTAACTACGCATTTAAATATAAATAGGAATACAAAACTCATTAACATATGTTGTTAATACATAAGTCCCATGTCTGCTAACCTTAACATTACTTAACATACCCTTAGATATACAAAAGCAGGTTTACAATACCAACATAATAAATATGATAATCATAACTAATTTATTGTAAGACCCCAACTTTTATAAATAAAGATGAATTTTCTATAAATATTATTTTTGAATATTATGGAATAAATTTGATATAATGTTATAGTTGTGGGTAATATTTATAAATTTTGCAAAGTAAGCAAGTTGTTATAAAATATTCATTTGGTGTGGGAATATTCTTTTTGTCGGGAATATTCAGATGACGACGCTCAATCATTGTTGGACCCTCATGAATGGAAGTATTGTCGTAGTTAAAAAGCGACAAAATTATCTTTCTATAAAAATAATCTACGGAGGTGTTACTGTTAAAACCGTTGAACTACCCTTGTAGTAAAAGTATAATAATACGCGTGGTTTGCATAGTAGCACACTATATTGATTATTGATGCTTACGTGAGAAGTCACTCAGCTATACTCAATTATTGCTACAGTAATTGATGCATCATATCTCTTATATTATTGATTCAATTATTTTCATAGAATCATCAGTATAATATGTTATATTATTAAATCAATAATTGAGACGACAAGTTATAAATGATTAATAATTGTTGAAAGATTAAATATGTGTTGAATAAAATAAAATGATTTTTGGTAATATTTATTCAATCCTTGATATATATAAAGAGTCTGGCATATGAGGCGTTTGTGGTAAGTTTGGTTATTTTATGGGGGGGGGGCATATGTCATCATCTAAGAGTCTCTTCGTCAATAGTAATTACCTTTACCAGTCGTCAAACCACTTGCCGTTTCATATTACAGGCGTCGAACCACTTGTCGTTTCACATTATAGGCGTCAAACCACTTTTCTTTTCACATCACCAGTCGTCATGCCACTTGCCTTTTCACATGGCAAGTGCTAAGCTAGAAATCTTCTATAAATCGAGGCCTAGTGCTTCATTATTTTTCACGAATTCATTCAAGCTATAGAGAGAGAAAGTATAAAGAGAATAAGAGAGAAATAAGAAGAATATTCTGTTACTACACTACTGCAGTATTCAATCTCCTACTAAAGTAAGGGGTGTTATTCTTTCTTATTCATGAAGAGAACTATTGTTATTCCATTGCTTATTATTCGGTTGGAATAACCTGTATACGCGGTTTACCCTATACTTGGTGACATTCTTCTATTTTTCTGTTGGAACATCCTGTCTGTGTGTTTTACACCGGACCTGGTTCCATCTTTATTATTATTCTATTGGAACATCCTGTCTGTGTGTTTTACACCGGACCTGGTTCCGCCTTTATTAGTATTCTGTTGGAACAACCTGTCTGTGTGTTTTACGCCGGACCTGGTTCCATTCTTTATTGTTCTATTGGAATATCTTGTCTGTGCGTTTTACGCCGGACTTGGTTCCGTTAGTTATTATTCTGTTGGAATAACCTGCATGTGCGGTCTATCGCATGCATGGTGATTTCTTTTGTTATTCCATTCTTTATTATACTCAGTTGGTTAAAACTTTGACTTCTATACTCCATGAAATTAGTGGAATATCCTTGATATTTGCGCTTCATCCAGTATCCTTTCATGAAAATATTCTTCTAAGTATTCTTGAATTGTACTCTACAAAGCAGTATCATGTTGACAGTTTGGATGTTATTGGTTCCTGGATAAATTAATTCTTTAACTTGTTTTATTGAATTCTTATATCATTGTCATCATCCTCATGTTAATATTATATTGAAAGTTATCTGTGGCCTGTAGTGCATAGATGGACTTGGTATGATTATGACCAGGGATTATTCGGTGTAATCATGACTGTAATGTTACAAATGATGTGATAAAAATCCTCATTGGCCCGTTGTGCATTGATGGACAGTTGTTGGCATGATCATGACCATTAATGAATACACAAATATTCTTGGCCCGTAGTGCATGGATAATTGTGGTCGTGATACTAAAGAATATCCTTGGCCGTAGTGCAGGGGTGATTCGATAATGTGGAATATTTATTAAGCTGAGTCTCAGCTATAATAGTGATGAAAAACCTTTTAAATCATAAAAGATAGTAGATTTTATTTTCTACTTGACTCTTTTAATGGATTGTTGGTTCCGCTGCAGTTAAATTTGATGTTTATTATATTTTATCAGTTTAACACTGTTGAAGGCTAATGATAATTTATTCTGCATTATCTTAGTCATAATATTTCTTACTGGGCTAGTTGAGCTCACCCTTTTTTTCACTGTTTTCTTCAGGAAATGAGAATATAGCTGGGATGAGTCGGGGAACGGAGTAATGGTCCAGAGGATAGCATTAGTAGTCCTCACTATTCTGTGAAATAGTGTGACAATAATTGTAATGAGGACTCCTTTTGAGTTTGTATAATCTCTAGTAGATAATATTTGAATTCAAACTCACAGTTTATGTTTTGTCGTATTGTACACGACAGTTATATTAGTAAGTTGTATTTGAATTCTGTACCATGTATCTGGCGACCCAAGATGGGTGATGTATACCTAATTTTGGGGGCGTCACATTTATCACTATGCCTTTTCCTTTGTTCTTCTTCACAACACCTTCTGCAACTTCGTCCCTAGCTGAAAAGTTTTATATATAGCAAGGGTGAGCGACAAGTTTGCCCCGCAAGTTAAGACATACAGTAAATGTATAGGAATAAATAACAAGTCTTCTCACATTCTATACAACAATAATCTGAATATGAAAGAGTACAACGCTTTCAAGGTTTTCTACGATATTCAAATGAATAATCAAGAATCAATTCTACGCAATAACAAAGTGGAATGTTTTCCAGATTTATGCTGAGTGATCACAAAGGATCTAGAACTTCTCTTCTCGGGTATATATCAAAGTTTTACTTTGATATATACGCTGATGTATCAGATAACCATAAAGATTAAATCATCCCCTCTGCAAGTACTTAGAGCCGGCCAACTCCTTGTACCTTATATTATGCATAATACTTAAGTCGCGCGCAATGATCGAATATACGATTAAAAATGTTCCCTTTGTATAAAAGGTTGTTATTCTCAGTCTTAGAATCAAGATTTGATTTAACAAGAAATTCAATTATTTCAATATCTAATCACTTCTCTTCTCTTCTCAAACCTATCAAGTTTTCTTTTTTGATCTAGCCGATACAACTGGCATTGATCTATCAATAATAATTAAATTATATTCTCTTCTCTTTTCGAACCTATCAAGTTCTAACAATGTTCGTCTAGCCAGAATAATTAGCTAAGACATTGTTCAACATAATTCTACAATAAACATGATTTATCTGTACTGTCAATATTAGCTTCTACAGATATAAATATCCAACAATAGTAATTCTACGAATATATATTTTCTGAATTAGTAGTTCAATTTGAATTATTAAACATGCACTAACTGCGAATAATCAACAATAAATTCTTGGACGTTGTATAATTAACAATAATTAACCACTATAATAATTGAATGAATATAACTCAAGGTTGAGTTAGGAAACTTGCCTCTTCCGCTGTTTACAGCTACACAATATACTTATCTGCGTTTGAAAGACTTATAATCACTATATCGGTCTCACAATTAGCACAATAATTCACAACACGCATCACTGTATTCTATAGTCAAACTTCTCCTAGGCACATTACCACATAGCCACATCAGTGTTTATAACCTATATAAACACTTATCAAGTCTAACTAGTTCAGTCTGGTTGGACTTTAGTCTATTCTCGGTGTTCTAGTCACCCTATCCGACAACTAACACAGTTATTGTCAATTAAACTTGATCTCTAAGCTTCAATATTATTTTAGATAAGTCAAATACCGTTTATAATATTTTTTGGAAGCTTTTAATAATTTATAAACAATTATTATAATTTGTAATACCTTTTCAAACATCGGAATCATTTTTAAATGATTTACTTATCAAATAATCTTATCATCATTAAAATTTAATAATATAAAAATATTAATAACAATAATGTCAAAATATTAAAGTTATTTTAATAACTTCAAATATTTTAAATCATCACCATTAATATTTAAATATTAATGAAATTATCATCCAAATATTAAAAGTCATTAATTATAACTTAAAATATTCTTAAATTTTTTTTTTCTCATTTTTAAATGACTTTTAAATTAATAAAATCATTTTTAATTCATTTATTTAATATAATAATTAAATAAATCTAATATCATTAATAGTAATTTATTAATGAGAATTTTCCAAAAATATTGCAAATTATATTTTATAATTCAAAATATTTTCTAACACTTTATTTTCATTTAAAATGTTTTTAAATCAATAAAATCTTTTTTAACTTATTTATTTAATTTAATAATTAAATAAATCAATTATCATTAATATTAAATTATTATTGAAAATTCTCCAAAAATATTAAAAGTTACATTTTATAACTCAAAATATTTTTAAATACTTTATTCTTATTTAAAATGATTTTATATAATTCAAATCATTTTTCTCTAATTTATTTAATACACTAATTAAATAAATTAAATATCATTAATATTCAAATAATTATAAATATTAATGGAAAATATCCCAATTAATCTAAAATTATTTTTCATAATTTAAAATAATTTTTAAAACCATTTTTTGTATTTTTTATAATTTATTTCTATTTTTAAATATTTTCTGGAAATTCAAAAATTAAATTTATTTAAAACCATCGATGTAGCCTTTTAATGACACAAAGCGTCGTTGTTGGTGTTCTTGAGCTCAAGAACAGTGACAATCCAATGTTCAAGGCTACTACTTTGACCACGTTTAATTTTCTGTCTATTTTGTTTTTGGGCTAACTTAAGGTTCAATCTCGTAGTAGACATGTAGTACTACAACTAGAAATCATCAACTTGGTCATAACACAACAAGATATCAAGATCTGACCCTTGAGAATTACTGTTAGACTGCTCCTGGGCTTTCTGGGTAACCTAGAAACTCAGGCAGCTTCAGGGTACTACTTTGGGGATCGATTATCTTCATGATATGGCCATAACATTGATGTTCTTAAGGTCTTTACCTCTAGTATACACTACAAGGAACAAATACATTACATAATCTCAATCCAACAATAACAGAATCAAAATTTATGACTCGGTCAAACTCTGACAAAAACTTGGTTCATACGTTTTCTGGAAATTCCAGAAAACAGACATTCATGTCGAGTAGGCTAGTTTGACTAGCCACTCCATTCCCTACGATGATGGTTTGAAAGATGTAAGGACATATATTTATAGTAGATCTATCAGGCTATAACTTGATTACAAACACAACATCAAACAACATAACACCGCCGACATCGGGCCTTGTAAAAAGTTGTCGCGCTATATATTACACTTTACTTTAGGGTTACCCAGAAAGTTCATGGTCATGCTCGGTCAACCCTATTTGACCATGAATATCTTAAAATCTGTAAATGGAATAGCTTTGATTCCACTTACAGATCAAAGACCTCATGTCAAGCTACAAGTATAAAGCTTAAAACAACTCAAAACATAAACACATAAAGATCTAAGGCCACTGACATTTGCTTGTCAGAGCACTTTTAGACTCAAGAACAGTTTTTGAAAAACATCTTTTTAAAGCATTTTGATGCTATGGATCCATGATGGATCAACATAGATCATCTAAAAACATCATATAACAACTGATTAAAAACTTAAACACAAAATTTTTCTTAGCAACTTAGATCAAAAATCAAATTAGGTTTATACCTTCTAGCTTCAAATCCTTGATCTTAATCTTCCTAACTAATATTATGGTTGCTAGGGGCTATTTATATGACTGATCTACTTGTGAATTTTGGAGGTCTTGGTGAGAGAAAGGGTAGGTGAGAGCTAAAGAGCAAAATGGCAAAGTAAATGAACTTTCTCTCTCTTATAACTCATATATATATTATGATATGTTGCTAGATCTGATATAAGGAGCTAATATTGCTGGAGATTTCATGCCACAAAGTCAAATGAGTTGGTCACCTACTAAAGGTCTTGGTATTTTTACAAGTTACCATTAAAAGAAAATGAAAAAGGGCATTTTGGTCTTTAGTATTATATTTTTAATGGCATAATTGACAATGTCCAAACCTTTAAGGTTTAAACCTTAGGGTTTAACCCTAAGGTTCTAACCCTTAGGTTTTAAACTTTAGTTTCTAGGATTGTTTTCTAATTAGGGTTTTAATTAGACAATTTAAAATTTTAAAACTATAATTAGGGTTTCCTAATTAAATTAGATTTTCCTAATCATATTAACGTTTAAGAAACACATTAGGCTTGTCAATTAGGATTAGAGTTTCCTAATTTAGGGCGTAGGAATCCCGGATATAAAATCAGGGTTTTTTGGCTTTCGATTAGGGTTTCCAACTATGCATTAGGGTTTCAAAATATGAGATTAGGGTTTCTAATCTCTTATTAGGGTTTTTTAGTTTTAAACCTTATACGATCAATCATTGATCAATAATTTCTATACAGTACAAACACATACATATCAATATAATTATTTTAATTATATTTTATATCGAATCCCTATCCAGAATTAGGGTTATGGTTTCTAAAGCTGTTAAGCACAACCCTACTCTTATTTTTCAGTCAATACACAAATTGAATACTACTCGAGACTTGTATCACAGATACACATCAAAATATTGATATTTAATATGAATATTAAAAAAAAAATTATTCGTAAAATTCTGATTATTCGAAATCCCGGGTTATTACATTCACCCCTCCTTAAAAGGATTTAGTCCTTGGAATCACCGCTTTCATATTCTCTATAATATTTTAAAGTTGTATCATCAATTCATTTTTATCAACACAATATTCATTTGTGTCTCAAATTCTAACTTGTGACTTGGATCTATAAAAGAAAACAATTCACAAAGATATCTAACTCATAATACTCGCGTAATAAAATTTCTAAACGAAATCGTTACCTGCTGCGACCTCCTAAGCAGCCACTGCATCTTGCACCGTCATGTTGAATGCACGGGCCGATGGTCTTCCTGGCTGAGCAAGTCCTTGAATCGCCAAGGTTCCACTAGTGGGTCCCTTGTTGCCACTTTCCTTCGCCACATTCCTCTTTGGACAGTTCCTAACCATATGACCAGTCTATCCGCACGCAAAGTAACCTTGTATCTTCTTCGGATTGGGATAGTTGGGCGACATGTGCCCCTCTTACCCGCAGTTATAATAGACTCCCTTCTTTTTCAAACAAACTCCAGAATGGTTTTTCCCACAAGTTGCACATGGCTCCCTCCCTTTCTTATTTCCTTCTGTCTTATTACATGACTGGGTATTCTCGCTCCATTTCTTCTTATTCGGATTACTACCACCACTGCTTTCTCCATCGTTTGTCTTCTTCTTCTTCTCCTGATGAAATCCAGACGCAGCTTCGCTCCCTCCTTCAGCAATTAACGCTTTCTCCATCAAAGCCACGAACGTATTGATCTGCAATACCTCTACCTTGTTGAATATCCCCGGCTTCAGTCCATTCTCAAATCTTTTCGCTTTTCTCGCCTCTGTGTCCACCTGATGAGGTGCAAATCTCGCCAACTCGTTGAATTTGGCAGCATATTCCGAAACTGACATATTATCCTGCTTCAGTTCCAAAATTTTGACTTCCATCCTGGACTGCATACTCGGCGAAAAGTAGTTCTCAAAGAACAACTCCTTGAATCTTGTCCAAGTCACCACAGTTGTACCCGCTCTCGCTTGATTAGTCTCCCACCAGTAATTGGCTTCTCCTTTCATCAGATATGTTGCAAAAGTTCTCTTTTGCTCTTCGACCACACGCGCAATAATGAATGCTTTCTCCATCTCCTTCACCCAAATTTGGGCTTCAATCCGATCTGTGGTCCCCTTGAATTCAGGCGGTCCTACCGCTTTAAAGTCTTTGAAATTCGTCAATCTATCTACTGGCTAAGCCCTTCCTCTTGCTGCAGGAGCTCTATTCCCCATAGCTTCGGCTATCATATTTGCAAAATTTTTAATTGAGTTAGCTTGACCTCCTTCATTATTCACCGATTGCTCTTCCCTTTGATTTCGATTCTGTCGTCTAAGCGGCATGATCTGATTTAAATAAAAATCTTACATTAATTCTCTTTCTCTACACAAATTCATAACACAAGAAGAATTCAACACATAATTCTCATATATAAACGAATATTTATTCAAATTGTTCATAGCACATTTAGTACTTAACACATATTACTATCTTTTTTTTAAAATTATATCAAGATTAACAACATAACTTTACACAAAAAGTTGCAATTTTCCATTTTCACATAACTATTCCCAGTTCGTCAAACTTACCACACTTATGAGTTCAGGAACTTGCCACAATTATATGAGTGTATGAACTTATCCTAGTCATACCTTTGGCGTCCATTCGCTGAGGGGTTCAAAACATTTCATATAATTATGAGTCATTAACTTACCATAAGTATGAGTTTTAAGAACACACAAATTAATCTTAATCTTATATTCATTTAGAAAAAAAAGATTTCATTCATACAAACATATTTATATTTACATATGTTCACACATCGTTCTCAATATTACAATCATTAATATCACAACCTACTACCAAAAGTTACTACCGCTTATATCTAAGTTGTCTACCGTTCACTCCCTTCACCAATCTTCTTCTTGATGGAACACTTGTTGAATCTATGACCCATTCTCCCACATGAATAACACTTCCTCATATTTGGCATAGGACAATGTAGGGAAATATGTCTTTCCTGTTTACAATTGAAGCACACGTTCTTCCACATCATGCATTCTCCCGCGTGAGTCTTTCCACACTTGCTACAGGTTTGCTTCTTCTTCGGGTTTGACCTTTCAGAATTAGGGCTGTCATTGTCCCTCTTTCACTTTTTCTTGCCTTTCTGCTGCTTGATTGTTCCTTTAGATGATCCACCACCTTCAGTCTTCATCCTTTTCACCTGCGCCTTGAGCTCGTTCCGTTCATCAGTCATTTCGCGTAACGCTCGCTCCGTCTTCCATAACTCCTCCAAGAGAAACACTTTACTCCGGAGTTCTTGAACTTCTGTTGATAGTTGATCTTGTTCTCCAACTTTGGTCTTATTCTTTTTCTCCACCCTAGCTTGCTCAGACTCTGCCTCCTCATCTCCACTCAGATACATCTTGGGATAATCGTCACGAACGCTCCCCATATTAATCATAGGTTCATCTTCTCCCACCTTCTCAACTAATTCGTTTTGCGCTGGCACCTCATCTTCTAGCATTGGTGCAATAGCAGTTAGCATCTCCGCACTCGTTTCATCTTCTCCAGATATCCTACAATCAGTTTAAATAACTTGATTAGTACTTTAATAGTACAAACTTCTCACACTATGTGTCCACATATCTCATTATTGATGCACTTCGGCAATCCCTCACTTAGAAGTCTAAATGAGTTCTCTCTATCTCGCGTATGGTTATAATCCTAGGGTTTTCCCCCACCCCATTTAAGGTTTATAACCTAAAGCTTTGATACTAACCTATGACACCCCCAAATCCGGGTTACCTGACCCCCGAGTTTGGAGCTCACGATCCACAATATAATAACATCTAACTACCCATTTAAATATAAATAGGAATACAAAACTCATTAACATATGTTGTTAATACATAAGTCCCATGTCTGCTAACCTTAACATTACGAACATACCCCTTAGATATACAAAAATGGTTTACAATACAACATAATAAATATGATAATCATAACTAATTTATCACTATGCCTTTTCCTTTGTTCTTCTTCACAATACCTTCTGCAACTTCATCCCCAGCTGAAAAGTTTTATATATAGCAAGGGTGAGCAACAAGTTTGTGAAAGTAGTATGCACACAAGCCAATCATGTTTGATGATAAAGTATATAATTTGTAACAATCTTATTCATTTATTAATAAAAAGTATTAATTCATTAAAGGCTTTTAATTATCTACATGATGCTGTTTTATAATATGTGATAAACCCATAGTTTTAAGCAATGCTTTTAGAATAATGATGATGATCATTCTAATGAGATCTAAATTCTTAGAAAGCTTAAAACTAAAATAGTTCCCAATCATTGGATTACTAAATTGGGGATTAGTGAATCCGGATAGATTGGTACATACGTTGTTGCTTTCATTGGATGAGGATGATTGATCTCATGATCATTTGTGTGGAGACACTAAAGCAAGTATGTAGGTGCTTATTAGAGAATAAGTTCACCGAGCGGGCTCGCTAAGGAATACCTAATGGAGTTTTACTTGCTCATCAATAGGAATTCTCAGTAGTGATAGTAGTACAAGTAATCCTTGGACTTGAGATCATCATAGTGTCTTGTGTATGATGAGTTATACTTTGACTTATTCCTTAAGACCCTTAGGGTATATCAAATGATATGCTTGGGTATAACAAGTTGTACATGGAGATAATATATGATCAATAAAGAATCTACAACTTCTAATAAAAGAAGAGAAATGTCCTATGTGATTCGATAAATGACAACCCAGTAGTCCTTGGCCAAGGCAGAATGAAATTAGAAAGGAGTTTCTAATTTGCATTATTTGGAGTTGTGCATTTAAGGATCGAAATATATATAATTAAATAAAATAAGACTTGACAAGAATTCCATGTCTTATATTTAATTGGGACATCAGATGGTGGAAGGATTGAGTTGTCAAATAACTATTTACTCAAAGGTTCTTTTATGATTATGTTGAAATCAATATTATCCGGAAAGTCGCTTGATCGCTAGGGAGGCTTATCCCTATTGTAGAATAAATATTATTTATTTAAATAAATTAATTGTTTAATTTATTTATTTAAATAAGATTAGAATTGTTCTAATTGATTTATTCACAACCTTTAATATGGAGAACCTAAAGGGTCACACCATAAAAGGAAGAATAATTATTTAAGAAGTTAATGGCATAATCGTAATAATATAGTTATGTATATTTAATTTAATCTATGGTGATAGAATAAATTAAATAGCTTAATATTTATTATTTAATATTTTAGAAATATTAAATATAAATTAATAAGAGGAGTCTTATTAATATTATTACAATTATAATTATTATTTTAATTTCTAAAAGAGTTTAGGAATTAATTTAATATAAGTACTCTTATTTATTCCTAATTGGATTAGGAAGGAAAATTAGTTAAAGGAGTTTAATTAATTATCCCTAATAAGATTAAGGAGCTTAATTAATTAAAAAAAATTAATTAATTAAATAAAACCCAATTCCTTAATTGTTAAGGTGGGTTGCCCATATCTAAAAATAAGAGGAGTCTTATTATGGGTGATGTGGTTGTTGACTTTTACAACTACGTAATAATTCCAATTTGTTGGAGAGTACGCCTTTTCTATAGAGATAGAAAAACTAGGGTTTAGCCAACCACCATCTTCTTGAATCTTTATTTTTCCTTGGTGGATCACCTTTAGAGGCTAAACATTTGGGTGGCTAATGTTGATCAAAGGAAGGAACCAAACCTGGTGGATTCAAGTTGAACGCGAAAGGATTTGGAGGTGAACTTGTACCTGAGGAAGCTCGATCTTCAAGGGTATGATTTTATTCTTTATCTTTTCGTTTAATTAATAATTGTGCATAAAGGGTGATCCGGGTTTATGGTTTGTAAAATTTTAAAACTCGATTTTTCACGCCGCTTAATTTTGCAATTTCATTGGTTCTTGAATATTACAAACCTAACAAAGGGTATCGAGCCAAACCTTTATGCGAATTATTAATTATTTTAATTTGATATGTATATTGATATGTGTTTAGAACAATTTAATTGGGCATAATTTATTGTATAAAATTTATTTAAAAAAAAAAAAGGATTCATGTATTAGTATATATATATTATATTATATATATGATATATGATATATTATATATTTTAGTTACTAATCCGGCATCTGGGCAACAACGTGAAAAGCAACAGGAAGATAAGGAGGTTAATATATATATATATATATATATATATATATATATATTACAGTTTATATATATATAATATATATATATATATATATATATATACGGTTAATATATATAATATATTACGGTTTATATATATATATATATTTTAATTATATTATAATTAAAATAAAAGGTTTATTTTAATTTTAAAATTAGATTTCATGCTAACTAATTAGAGTTGGAATTAGATTCCATGATAACTAATTGGAGTTGAGATTGATTCTATTTTTCCTTAAATAAAGGAGTTTATTTTGATATGAAATTAGATTTCATATTATTCAAATAAAAGGTTTATTTGTGAATAGGAAAAAGAATCAGCCTTTTCCTTAAAAAAGGAGTTTATTTAGATATGAAATAAGATTTCATATTATTCAAAATAAAGGAGTTTATTTGTGAATAGGAAAGATAATCCGTGTTTCCTTTAATAAAGTTTTTTTTTTTATTACATGGAATTGGATTCTATAATTAATTAAAATAAAGGAGTTTATTTTGATTAAAATTTTGATTAAAATAAAATAGTTTATTTTATTCAAAATTGGATAAATTAAAATAAAATAGTTTTATTTTGATTTAAATTTGGATTAAAATAAAGGAGTTTATTTTGATTCAAAAATAGATTTTATACTAACTAAATTTGCCCATTAAATGATAACAATATATATATTAAATGTTTATTATTCATAAGATGAATGTTATTTATTGATACATATGGTGATGTGTATGATAATAAATGGGATTGATTATGGACTATTGACCAATATGATTGGATTTTATTTTAGTTGGATGCATGAATGTATGAGTTTTATTAAATGGGGTTTGCGTACCTCGTCTTCTCTAATTTTTCTTAATGTAAATTCTATCTCTCTCCTATGTACTTCCCCTTGACTGCTGATCAAGGTTTCTATTTATTTTAAAATAGTTATGTAATAGTAATAGTTAGAATTAATTTTGAAGAATTGGAGATCAAGGAGCAAGGAGCGCTTGAAGACCCGTTTGTAATGGAGCCCGTGTTTAAATGTAATAGTTATATTTAAATATTATTTCTTGCACCCCTAGGGTTTGACCTTTTGGTTCACTTGGTGGCTCTAGTGAACCAAACTAGAATAAAAATCCATAATCAATCCGGGTAGAATATAGTATTCTATATGTGCATGTTATACTATATATATTATATATTATGCAAACATGCTTCGCATGTTAATTAATATGACGCGTATTTTATATATATATATGTGCATGCGCGTTAAACAAGATGAGACAAATTAATAATAAATCCCTCAAATTTTTATATTAAGTCCTAAGCGTTCAAAGATATTTGGAATATCGAACATCGCCTTCTAGCATGATAAAATTAATAGAGTATTAAATATTTAATATGAGTTTGTTGTGTCACCACAAGGCAAGTATTAAGTATTTAAGATGTTAATTTATCACATTTGATGCTTATAAAGAAAATTGAACAATATTGTTTTGTTGTGTCACCACAAGGATGATATTTTCTTTTATGAATATATGGAGTGCTAGGTCGGACTTAACTTGGATAATTTTGATTCTGGATGTGCCACCACTGATCAAAATAATCTAAGAGGCAAAAGAAAAGGAGTTGCATAGTTGATGTAATTGACAAAAGTTGTCTACCTATTTATTTATATATAGTTTGTTGTGTCACCACAAGGCTATATACATTTGAAATGGGATCCTTATTCTCACTAGCAAATCTTTAATTAGATATTGCTTAACTATATAAGTGAGGGTAATATAGTTTGAAGAAAATAGTGGGAGATACCAATTTAAAACAAGACCTAATTTATTTTGGTAATTAATAAAAGAATGTATGTTAAAATGTTGTTAATTACAAATTCATTTACGTAATTTTACAATGTCTAAAATTACTATCACCGCGAAGCATATTAGATGCTAAATTAACTGCATCAAATTAAACGGATTGGTTAAGGAATTTGAGAATAGTTCTCATAGTCTTTGAAAAGCTATCTTATGTCCTTAACACGCCTATCCTCGCAATGGTTGCGCATAACGCCCGAGGAAGAGATTGCTACTTTTAGAAAGTGGCAAGATGATGCACAGATTATCTCAATGCATCATGCTCGCATCCATGAGTAACGAGCTTCAAATCAAAGATGAAACTATGGATGCTCTTACTATATTCCTACACATCAAGTAGTTGATGGTGAGGAAAATAGACCGAAAGATATCGAGATATCTAAGGAGCTCTTCCGATCTAGAATGACCGATGACACTACAAAGATGATATATGTCCTTAACATTATCAACTTGATTGATCAATTAGGACAACAAGTTTTGTCATGGATGGATAGTTGAGCCAAGATTTGATCTTGCACTCACTCCCTTAACTCCTTTCACAATTGTTGTGAATTTTTCATATGAACAAGCTAGATATCAGCCTCACTGATTTGCTTAACATATTGAAAAATATTGAGAGTCACTTTCCAACCAAGAAAGACCAAGTCTTACTGGTAGGGGCCAAAGGATCTTCTGAAAAGAAGAAAGATTCAAAGAAGGTAAATAGAAAGGCAAAATAAAGGATAATAAGAACAAAACTGATATGGATAGCAAAGGAGTTTGCTTCCACTGCAATAAGCCTGGACAATGGAAAGAAACTCTGAGAAGCATCTTGCAGAGGCTAACCAAAGAAGCTTGGTGAAGTTTCGATTACAATTCAGTTTTTGTTCATGATTGAAATAAATTTTTCTTTAAATAAAGGTTCTACTTGGGTATTGGATACCGACTTTGGTTATCATAAATATAGATTTATGAAGGGACCAAGCAAAAGTAGAAAGCTAAACAAATATAAGTAATCCTATATAAAGGGAAATGTAGCAAAGGTTGCCATATTAGCCATAGAAACTTATAGTTTAGAAATGCCTACGGAAAATCTATTAAGTCAATAAGTTGTTATTGTATTCCAGCTCTTGTTAAAAATATTATTTCCATTTTATTGTTGGACAATGAAATCTTTGGTATTATAATTAAGAACAATTGTTGATCTATTTATAATAATAATGTTTTGTATAGAATCGAATATTACTTAATGAATTTTGTATACTTGACTTACGTGAAAATAATTTTACAAATTGAACAAACTAGTATAAGAAAAGGAGATGATCATTCAAAGAGTTGAATGCATGTATTTGTTGAATACAAGTGTGAATTATTTGAAAGGTTCAAAGAATTGTAAGTGAAACAAATTGGCAAAGTATTAAGATTCTTTTATTAGATCAAGGAATAAATACTTGTGCAATAAGTTTCTAGATCATCTCAAATGGTTTTCTCATAATGGACACATCCTGATACGCAATAATTGATTGATGTATCTGAATGGAAAAATCGCACCTTGTTGGACATGGTGCGGTCCATAATGATTTTACCGACATTCCAAAGATCCTTCTCCGATAATGTCCTAGAAATGGTCGACATATCACGAAAATGGTAACCTCAAAATCCGGCCCCAGACTCCATAAAAGTTATGGATGTGGAGGATTCCTAATCTTAAGTATGTTAAGATAAGGGTTGTCCAACTTATGTGAAAAAAGGTTTCAAAGGATAAGCTTGGGACAAGATTTGACAAGTGTCGATTTGTGGGACATCCTAAAGTAAGTTTAGGGTATATGTTCTATAATCCTGCTTAGCAAAAGGTGTTTATTGTGAAACACACTGCCTTCTAAGATAAATGTGTTTATCATTGAAGGGGCTAGTGGGAGGATAATAGATATTGAAGAGTTCAAGAACCACAAAACACTATAAGTCAAATAAGAGGAACCTGTAGATAGATCTATTGTACCACAATCAAATCGTAAATATGGAATAGTACCGAAGATACCTAGGAGGTATGGATTCATCATGGATGATGATGATGAGGTACACATCATGGAATATGATGATCCAGTTACATACGACGAGGTTAGAATGAACCTACTGCGTATAAAAGGGTCAGTGGGAGCGTCGTGAAATTTCTAGTATTATATGTTGATATACTACGGATGAGGAATAACATACCAATGCTACAATCAGTAAAAATAAAGTTATCTAAACATTCCTCCATGAATGATTTGGGAAGAGTATCTAAATTGGGGATATAAATCTATATAGATAGATTTAAGAGGATGCTCGACTTAACCCAAGGAACGTATATTCATTTGATGCTAAAGTCGTTTAGCATGGCAAACTCCAAGAGATGTCTCATGTCGATGAGCTATGGAGTGTATCTCTCTTAATAGTCCCCACAGACTCCTGAAAAGAGAGGTCGCATGAGTGACTATCATGTATACAATGAAATATATGAGACCTGATGTTGATCAGTCATATTCTGGAGAAGTTCACTATAAGTCAGTGGAAAACATCTTAAAGTGCTTAACCGGCACTAAGGATGTGATCATATTCATGGTGGGTCTTAATTAAAACTAGAGGGCTTACCAGACTCAAGTTTTTCAGACAGACCAAGATGACAGAAAAATCCACTTTAAGGTAAAGCGTTATCTTGAACAGTGGTGCAGTGAATTAGAAAGGTTCCAAACAGCAAAGAGTTGTTGGTTCAGTGATAAAGACAAAGTATATAGCTATAACTTCGAGTTACCACGTGGCCTCTTCGACATTGTGGTTCCTCCATACTACCTTTATAGAAGGTATCACCTTATTCCTGAGCACTTGTTCTTTCATGTCGACTATCTGGATATGAACCTCTTCATAGGACAAGTCTTTCTCCAGTTGTAATGGTTCATACTCAATTACGTGATTGTAATCAGGTTTATATGGTCGTAACACCGAAACGTGAAAAACATTATGAATGTTTTGCAATTCTAGAGGTAGAGCTACCTCGTAAGCCTCCTCTCCAACCTTTCGCAGCACTTCGAATGGTCCAATAAATCTCGGGCTTAATTTCCCCTTTTTACCAAATCGAATTTTTCCCTTCCAAGGAGAAACTTTTAGAAATACGTAATTTCCTACTTCAAATGCACGATCTTGTCTATGTTGATCAGCATATTTCTTTTGTCTGTCTTGAGAAGCTATCAATCTTGTTCGGATGAGTTTGACAACCTCAGCAGTTTGTTGTACCAATTTTGGTCCTAATAGTTGACGTTCACCGACTTCATCCCAGTACAGTGGAGTTCTGCACTTTTTGCCGTATAATGCTTCGTAAGGCGGCATGCCGATGCTAGCGTGGTAGCTGTTATTGTAGGCAAATTCCACCAATGGTAATTGTTCATCCCAGCTTCCTTTGGAATCCATGATGCATGCTCTCAACATATCTTCCAATGTCTGAATCATTCGTTCGCTTTGGCCATCTGTTTGCGGATGATATGCAGTACTCATTTGCAACTGGGTTCCCATACATTCTTGTAGTCTCTTCCAGAAGTTTGATGTGAACCTCGGATCTCTATCTGACACAATTGATACTGGAACTCCTTGTCTCAACACAATCTCTTTAACATAAAACTTTGTCAGCTGATCAAGATTGAATCTAATATTTATTGGCAAAAAGTGTGCAGATTTGGTCAATCTGTCCACTATCACCCATATCGCATTGTATCTTTTCTGAGTTGTTGGAAGACCTACCACAAAATCCATTGTGATATGTTCCCATTTCCATTCCGGTATCTCCAACGGTTGAAGTAACCCGTTTGGTCTTTGATGCTCGGCCTTGACTCTCTGACATGTCAAGCACTTTACAACGCATTCTGCAACGTCTCTTTTCATATTTAGCCACCAAAAATGTCGCTGCAAATCTTGATACATTTTCGTACTTCCTGGATGAATCGAATATCTCGAGTTATGAGCTTCGGTCAAGATTTCTTCTTTAATCTCTGGTATTGCTGGAACCCATATTCGTCCTTCAAATCTCAGTATCCCATCTGTATCAATATTGTATTTCACCTCTTTTCCCTCAACCACACTTTCTCTTATTTTTCTACATTCCTCATCCTGCAGTTGAGCGTTCTTCACTTTGTCCACCAAAGTTGGACTGGCTTCCATCTGGTAGCATCTTTCATTGGATTCTCTTGGAAATTTGATTTCCAACTCTAACCTTGACATTGTTGTAATAAGCTCATCCTTATCAGTTAACAACATCAACTTTTCCCCGCCTTTCCTACTCAAGGCATCTGCAACCACGTTTGCTTTACCTGGATGATAAAAGATCTCACAATCATAATCTTTTATCAGTTCCATCCATCTTCTTTGACGCATGTTCAGGTCCTTCTGTGTGAAAATATACTTCAGACTTTTATGGTCTGTGTAAATCTCATATTTCTCTCCGTAGAGATAGTGTCGCCATATCTTCAGAGCAAACACAACCGCCGCCGACTCTAAATCATCAGTCGGATACCCTTTTTCGTAATCTTTCAATTGTCTTAATGCATAAGCGATGACTTTGTCGTTTTGCATAAGGACACACCCTAATCCCTTGTGCGAAGTATCACTGTACACCACAAAATTTCGTGTATTATCTGGTAATGACAACACAGGTGCCATACTTAACTTCTTTTTCAATTCCAGGAAACTTTCTTCACACTTCTCCGTCCAAACAAATTTTATAGATTTCCTCGTCAAATTTGTCAATGGAGTGGCAATCTTGGAGAAGTCTTGGATAAACCTTCTGTAATACCCTGCCAATCCCAAGAAACTTCTTACTTCTGACGGAGTTCTTGGTTATTCCCAATTTATCACAGCTTCGACCTTAGATAGATCCACTGAGATTCCATCCTTGTCAATTATGTGTCCAAGAAATTATACACGTTCTAACCAAAATTCACATTTAGAGAATTTTGCGTACAACTTTTCCTTTCTTAGTGTCTCCAAATTAGGCGTAAAGTGTTCCACGTGTTCTTCTTGAGTTCTAGAATACACCAGAATATCGTCAATAAATACCACCACAAACTTGTCTAAGAATGGTTTAAACACTCTATTCATCAAATCCATGAACGCTGCAGGGGCGTTTGTCAAACCAAAAGACATCACCAAAAACTCGTAATGTCCATACCGAGTTCGGAATGCCATCTTCGGTACATCCTCCTTCCTTACTTTCAGTTGGTGATACCCACTCCTCAAATCTATTTTCGAGAAATATCTAGCACCCTTCAACTGGTCAAATAAGTCATTTATTCTCGGCAATGGATACTTATTCTTAATAGTGACTTTGTTTAACTCTCTATAATCAATGCAAAGACGCATTGACCCATCCTTCTTCTTTAGGAATAACACCGGTGCTCCCCACGGTGACACACTCAGCTGAATGTATTTCTTGTCCAATGCTCTTCTATAGTTGTACCATCGGTTCCTTCATCTCCACCAGAGCCATTCATGCAGGGGCTTTCTTTATATCGGAGCGGTTCCCTGGCGCTAAGTCGATCACTAAACTCGATTTCTCTGTCGGCGGAAGTCCTGGAAAATCCTCTGGAAACACGTCCACAAATTCCCTAACCACCGGTATTTCTTCCGCCAAGCACCTTCTTCCGAGTATCGACTATGTAAGCTAAATAACCCACACACCTTGACTCAACAACTTCTTGCTCGCATAATCGTCGACATCTCATTTGTCTAAAGCGATTTGCTACCATTGAAAACTACCTTTGATGGAGTCATAAGGTTTACACATTTCTTATGGCAGTCAATTATCGCTCCATAATTGAACAACCAATCCATTCCCAAAATAACATCAAACTCTCCTTGCCTGACCGGAATCAAATCTAACATTAAAATATTTCCCTTAATGTTCACCCTACAGTTCTTGTATACAAACCTAACATGAATTACTTCCTTATTCACAATTTCTATGTTTAGAGGGAAATTCAATTCTTCACTAGGCAATCCTAATCTCATAGCAAATTCATAAGATATAAATGAGCAAGTAGCACCCGAATCAAATAATACATAAGCATCAATATCATTGATTGAGATAATACCTGACACCACATCCTTTGGTTGCACAACATCATGCACAGTCATGTTGAAGGTTCTGGTTGTGGGCTTATTTGTTGTTGTTGGTCCCGCAATAGCCAACGTACATCCACTAGCATTTCCCTTGCTCCCATTTGTCTCACCAGATCTCTTCTTGGGGCATTCACGAGCAAAGTGATCCTTGGATCCGCACGTGAAGCACACATTCTTCTTAGCATGAGTGCAATTTGGGGCGATGTGACCCTCCTGGCCACAATTGAAGCATACTCGTTTCCCCAGCAAACACACTCCCTTATGAAACTTTCCGCACATAGCACATGCTTCGAACTTCTTATTTTGCTGGTTTCTTTGCTGATTTCTAGCTCCTCCATTCCCATTCCACTTCCTCTTCAGGTTGTTGCCATTACTACCGTTACCACCACGCTTAACTTCACCTTCACTTTTCTTCTTTCTCTGCTCTTGATTATGCTTTGTTACCGCCTCGCCTCCACTTTCAGCCAGAATCCCCTTCTCCATCACTGCTGCAAATGTCTTTAATTGGAACAAGGTGACCCTACTATACAACCAAGGTTTCAGTCCCTGCTCAAACCTCTTCGCCTTGCGCTCGTCTAAGCTAACCTGATATAGCGCAAACCTTGCCAACTCGTTGAATTTTGTGGCATACTCCGACACAGACATTGTTCACTGGTTCAACTCCAAAAACTGGACCTCTAGCTGACTCTTCGAACTCTCTGGGAAATAAGTCTCGAAGAACAGCTCCTTAAACCTATCCCGGGTCATTATTCCTGGTCCTTCCCAAGTTTTATTGGCCTGCCACCAATAACTAGCCTCTGTTTTCAACATGAACGTTGCAAAAGCAGTCTTCTGATTCTCCTCTACCCTAGACACATCAAAACCCTTCTCGATTTCCATAATCCAAGTCTGCACTTCAACTGGATTCATGGATCCATGGAATTCTGGTGGTCCAGCCACCTTGAAGTCCTTAAACGTAGCACCTTGGTTCTGAGGTTGATTCTGTAGTTGATTTTGCAAAGCAACTTGTCGATAACGTCACCAATGCTTTGAATGAGGTTAGCTTCAAAGATTATCGTTGTTGGTTCCTTCAGCGGTTCTCTGACGGGGTGGTTGACGTCTTGGAGGCATTTTCTGTTAAAAATACACTCATTAGATTATTACTCAACTCTTTCAAGTAATTTCTAATTAACTTGCCCCCATAAAAGTAATCACCGCATAACACATAACACTTTGGATAAAAGAAGATAATAACTTTTATTCATACTTAATTCTTTGATAAACATCATATTCATAGCATCACTGCTATTTACATTATTTTCCTGAACTACTAAAGTTTCAGGACATCATCATCATATCCCATAAGTTGCATAACACTTGGGATTTACATAATACTTATCATAACATAAATCATAAATCAAGTTCACTTCCTAAGTTGTCATATTAAGATGCTGCAAAGTCTTACGATGCTCTTCTTCCATAATTCGGAACATGGTTCGACGATCTAGTATGTACGAGGGTAGCGTCTCGAACTGAATTGGGTAACCCATGACCCAATCCTGATCTTGATTGACTGCGATGTTGAATACATTATCCATTTTCTGCATCTTCATTCTCTTTGCTTGTGCGTCTCCCTTTGCTATTTCGGCTTGTTGATAAGCTTCACTGTACGCGTCTTCGGCTCTTACCCTTTTTGCAGATTCTTCTCTCAACTTGCTCTTCAACTCTGCAACCTCTGCTCTCATTTGATCGTTCTATTCTTCAGTGTGAACCAGCTTCTCTTCAACATTGTTCAGTCGTTCTTCTCGATCCTGAATCTCGTCGTCCTTTTGTGCCAACGAAGTCTGTTGTTCAGCTACTATCTCTTGCAATTCCTCAATAGTATCTTGAAGTTCCACGTTGCGGTCATGCACCTCATCGTATATACAGCCAGCTATCGAGTTAAGTGGAATCCTTTCCTCCTCGTCCTCTTCATCAGTCTGTGGCAGCTCCAAAGGATATTCCTCATCCATCTCTATCTCATCATCCTCATCAGGTACTCTCTCTTGCTCAACTACTGTGACCAATCTAATGCTTCCCATAAGTAGTAATTGTTCCCAAACTACTCCTAATATCTTGAGGCTCCTCCTCCCCCTAGCTTGGGGCCGGTTCCTCCTATATTAGACATCCGCTTCACCTACCAAAGTTTAAGTCTTAATTACTAATCATTACTACTCGACTCTCACGAGCACATAAGTTATAAACACATAAGCACATAAGTGTTTTATTACTTCTTCCTTAAAACTCGATAAGAGTTTATCATTACTATCTTTTTGAAGGTTACTTCCTAAGGCCTTTTTCCCCCACCTAAGGTTCATAACCTAAGGCTTTGCTACCAACCAGTGACACCCTAAAATCCAGGTACTTCATTCCCACATGATTTGGTGTTCACTTAATCAAACATTCATATCTAACTACCCAATCACAATAAAACTAGATAAATAAAACCTTTCCCATTAACGGGTTACATAATAAAATCTCCCAGGTTATCTAACCTTTAAATACAATCATTCAAATGCGGAAATTAAATAAACTTCATTAAAACCAAGTCTAAGATCATCATAATAAAAGTCTAAAATAAAAATTACAAGTCTTCATCACTTGCACATTTTTTCCCTTTCCTTTGCTAGTCGAAGGTTCATCTACCTTCTCCTCTTTAGCTGCAATGAGTTTATAAATATGCAAGAGTGAGCAAAACAATTGCTCACTGGATATAATAGAGAATCAATAGGAGTATAACAATAATAACTACCAATAATAGGTTCATCAAGATTGCACAGTACTCTAACAATGAAAATTAGATACTGGAATCCAAAATATGGAATATACATCACCGAGGGTCGTAAGACCACGAACTACGTCCACAGTTGCAAGTAATCTTTCAACTCCAACTTTAACAGTCATAAGACTATAAGGACCTCGTACTTAGGGGGATCAGCCCTTCGTACAATGTATTGTGCACAACATTTTAACGCTTATGCGTAAGTTAACCCCTAATCATAACAATAGGGTTGTTCATCTCAGTATTTAGAGTACAAGTCCGCACCAAAGGAAGTTTGGTTTGGATAAGCTTTCAAGGTAATTTGGAATTCAACAAACATTAACTAAGGATTAGTTGAATAAAACCAATAACATTATACTATAGAATAATCATGATTGAATCAATCATAGTAAACTAAAGTCATGCTTTAGGAATAATCTAAGAGCATACAATTTGAATAACTATAACACCTTGCTTGAATTATACTAAGCCAAGGTTAATTAGAATTGAATACTAAGCATGCATAGCAAGTTGATCGATAAAAATGTTCAACATTAGAATATATAAATTTTTTACATGCTAAACAACAAGTTAAATACAAGAATAACTTGCTCAAGAATAACTTACATCATTATACCATAATCGAATTGTAAACAGTAGTTTGATTAACAAGATAATAGATTAGAAAACTTGCTTAAAGAAAATTTAAGCTCTTGCACAATTATAAAAGTAGAGTTAGAGAACTTTCCTTGCTCGTAGGCTAAACCAAATCAATACGGATCACAATATCCTATAAACATATGTCATCATGACATAATTAGTCATTACCATTTTACAAACATAACTAAGTACGTTCATCATTTAAAAATTGGATTTTTAATCACATAATCAAGTTATAACACAAGTTAATTGTTAATAACATACTTATTCATAGTATAGATATACTAAAATCAACATTTAGCAGTCCTACTATCATCACATAACTTTTCATAAAATTTCGTGTACAAAAAGTACACTGTCATACCATTATGCTAACTTCACATGCATACCACGGTTTACGCTATTTATGGAGTGGGTCGTTGAAGTGGGAACAAAGGTATAAAGCCACGATAAGGCATAGCGGCAAGATCATGACGCGAAACTAACATCTTGGTTGACACATGCACAAAATCTAGCTGATTTCATTGACAACTTCGACAACAAAGGTGTAGGAAAAAGCCAATTTGGACCTACAAGCTCTTTTTTAACAGACTAAATAGCATATAAATCATACAACAACTTCATGTAAACATATTTCACAAACTCTAAACATGATTCTACCCATACAACCACATAAACAACAAAATTAACACACCCAAATTCACTGGTTTTGGCTAAAACTCATTTTTTTTATATTTCAATGAAAATCAACACCGCAACTTTTGTTTTTCAACCAAAACTACTAATTCAAAGTGTCTTTATCAATGATTAAACATACTCTAACAAATTAAACGATCAATTTATCAACTAAACCACTAATTCACCCTTAATTTCTACTTTAAGCTAAACAATAAATTTTCATAAAAACTCTTTGTAAAAAAACATTTTCTTCACAAACATATACATAACAACAATTCTTTGATTATAACCCATGAAAATAGTTTTAACATCACTATTATGACATATAAAGCCACATAACAACAAAAATTCATGCTTACACAAAGATTCTACAGAGAATTTGGGAAGATAAAACTAAACTTTTAAGAACTAAAAGGAATAGGAGAATACCTTGATAGAAGATGATATGGCTAATCTTTTCTACTCTCAAGCCTCCTTCTCCAATCTCTAGCCTTCTTTTCTCTTTTCTTTCTTATTTTCTTCTTCTTCTCTAAGTTTTCTTTTTTTTTTTCTCTCTAACCTCTCTCCTCTATTCTTACGTCTTATGATATAACGTATATAGATATAATATATATTGATTATATAATATGAATATAAAATATATAACTGATATCAGTTATTCAATTTTTGAAAACCAAAAGCCATAAGGCTTGTTTGGTTATTTACTAAAAATATAATCATTTATTCCTTATGCCTTGTTTGGTAAAACATAATTAGATTAAAGACTTAATAGGCATTAGGCCTTGTTTGGCAAAACTGAATTAAAACTCCTTTAAGTTATTTTAATAACTATTTTATAAAAGGTTATTTGTCACACATTAATTTAATTAAATTAATCATAATAACAATTTATTAAATTACTTCATCACATAAATCAATACCACCAAAATTATAATTTTCAATATAATTATAACTTTATTTAATCAACTAACACATCCTTTTAAATTTACAAATTCTAATAAAAAGAATAGTAATTCAATTAATCAAAATTCTCTAACTTAATAATTAAATTAAATTAGAAAAATAATTAATTTTCCTTAATTATTTATTTTACAAATAATTAACCACATCAATTCAAATTTGAACAATTATTTATTTAATAATAAACACATCCATTAAATATTTAAATAATTCAATAAATATTTAATATCACAATTAAATTTCTAGAATGTTACAGTTGGTGCTGTTGTCGACGTCTTCCCATCATCGTTAAATCTTCTCTTCTTGAATTTTCCACTTCTATTATCTTGACCATAATTACCACCAAAGTTGTTGCCATTATTGACATGATAATTTCCCCCACGATGGTTATCATTGTTCCGATGACCGTTGCCACCGTTATGATTATTATTGTGTTGTTGCTCATTATCTTTTGATTGGGCTGGCTCATTATCGCGCTCCAATAACTGAGCCCTATTCACTACATCTAAATACAAAAATAATTTGTGAGAAATAAGGTATTGACGTATATCGGGTTTCAAACCACTTAGAAATATTCGCGTCATTCGCTCCTCATTATCGACCAAATAGGATGCAAACTGGGATAACTCCGCAAAATTAGCCTCGTATTGCGACACGGTCATATTGTTTTGCTCCAACTTGATGAATTCCACCTCACTCATGTGACGAATACTTTCGGAAAAGTACTTGTCGTTGAACAACTCTTGGAACTTCTCCCAAGACATCTTGAGTGGGTCAGGCTGGGTACGCTTTACAGATTCCCATCAATAATCTGTCTCTTCGCGCAACATAAAGGTGGCGAAGGGAACCTTTTGATCCTCTGAGCATTCCAAGGTATCAAATATCTTGGTGATCTGCTTTATCCACGTCTCCGCCTTAAGTGGTTCTGCTTTCCCCAAAAAGCTGGCGGTCCCAGCCTCCTCATGAATCGCTTAGAGGATCGTGAGACTTCGAATTTTATGAAATAAAAGTATTCAATTTTATTATAATTATTATTCTATTTAGTAAATGGTTAAATTGATAAAAGGTTAAAGTTAAGGGTGATATGTGAAAATTTTTCAAAGTAACAAGTTATCATAAAATAATCGGTGATAAAAGTATAGTAATACGCGTGGTTGCATAGTAGCACACGGTATTGTATTGTATCTTTGATTATTGATACTTACGTGAGAAGTCACTCAGTTTTATTCAATTATTGTCACAATATTTTATTATTATTAAATCAATAATTGAGATGACAAAGTTATTCATATTATTATTTGCAATATTGACAATGTCTAGAAGTTCTGTCAAGGAGAGGTTTGGTCACATAATTGCGCGCCAATAAGGAGAAATCCTTATCGGAAAGCCCCCTCTTTTTGGGAACGACCTGGTTGTTAAATATTGTGAGTTATAATATTAATGATGAATAAGTTCATGTTGATTAAAGATGAAATTGATAGTTTCATTGTGTTGGGATTATTAGTGTTAATGGAAATCGACATCTATTTCGATAATAATGGATGTCTGGAGGTTATATTGACAAATCGGGTAATTAACCGGATAAATGTGCAATTAATTGCTATTAATTCACATGCTTATAACTATGCATTCACATGTGTGTACTATTGATTCACATGATTTACTGTTAGGGGAGTTGGTGCAAGTTTGATAATACTTGCATGATTAAGTTTAAAATGGAGGTATAGTTGAAGGTACTATACTATAATTAATTTTTTCACATGTTTAGAACTATTGAGTCACATGATTTACTATTGATTCACATGATTTACTATTAGGGGAGGTGGTGCAAGTTTGATAATACTTGCAGGACTAAATTAAAAATAAAGAAAAAGAGGAAGGTATTATACTGTAATATTTTGAGCCCCAAAATGTGCAATTATTGAAACTATATTTTTCTATAAATAGAAGCTCATTCTTCCTTCATTTCTCACCAATTCACTAAGTCTCACAAGAGCAATTATTATAGAGAAATTATAGAGAGAATGAAGAAGAGAAGTATGCTACCTCACTATTCCAGTATCCAGTCTTCTTTTGAGGTAAGGGGTATTATTCTTTTGTATTCATGAAGAAAGTTATTTTCTTTCAATACCCGTAAGGGTGTTATTCCATTCTTTATTATTATGTTAGAAAAACCTGTTTGTGCGGTCTATCGCATGCCTGGTGAATTCTTCTGTTATTCCATTCTTTATTATTCTGTTGGAATAACCTGTCTGTGCGGTCTATCGCATGCCTGGTGAATTCTGTTGTTATCCCATTCTTTATTATTCTATTAGAATATCCTGTTTGTATGGATTACGCATGACCTGGTTCCATTCTTTATTATTCTGTTGGAATATCTTGTCTGTGCGGATTACGCATGAACTGGTTCCATTCTTTATTATTTTGTTGGGAATAACTTGTCTGTGCGGTCTATCACATGCATGGTAAATTCTTCTATTATTCCATTCTTTATTATTCTGTTAGAATAACCTGTCTATGTGGATTACCACATGCATGGTGAATGATCCTTCGTATTCATTCTATATTAAATTGTGGAAATGATCTGTCTACGTGGATTACCGTATGGAGGGTGAAAATTCATTTGTAGTTTCGTATATTCTATTATACTCATCTGCGATATCATTTCTTTTGTACTCGTCATGAAATATCGTTTTCTTTAGTATTTTTCTATTACGAGTTACTATTCATGGGTTACTATTCAGCCGCTTACTATTCACTCTAGTATTACTCACTCAGGTATTCGGGGAACTTTTTATGCCGGAGTACTATTCACGGGTTACTATTCACCCGATTACTATTTACTCTAGTATCATTCACTCGGATATTTGGGGTACTTTTCATGTCGGGGTACTATTCACGGGGTACTATTCCCAAAGTACTATTCACGGGGTACTATTTACCCGAAAAATATATTTCTTTTCTGTCCAAATTATTTTTGGTACATGAATATTATTCTTGAATTTTACTCTACAAAGAAGTATCATGTTGACAATTTGGATATTTTTAAACTCTGGATAAATTTAAAGTCTTTAATATTTATCCTTGATTTCGTTGGATTATTGCTTATATCATTGTTATCATCCTCATGATTATATTGTGATGAAAGTCATGTTTGGCTTACGTGCATAGATGGACTTGGTATTATTATGACCAAGGATTATTCGGTATAATCATGACCGTAATGTAACGAATGATGTGGTAAAAGTCCTCATTGGCTTGTAGTTCATTGATGGACAGTTGTTGGTATTATTATGACCAGGGATTATTTGGTATATTTATGACCATTGATGATTACATGAATATCCTTGGTCATGGTGCATGGATGATTCGATTTTATTTATTAAGCTAAGTCTCAGCGATAAAGTTGATGAAAAACTTTTTAAATCATAAAAGATAGTAGATTTTATTCTATACTTGACTCTTCTAATGGATTGCTTATTCCGCTGCAGTTGTTGATCTAAAACTTTTGTCTATTATATTCTATCGGTTGTTATACTGTTAAAGGCTAAGGATAATTTATTCTACATTATCTTAGTCATAATATTTCTTACTGGGCTAGTTGAGCTCACCCTTTCTTTCATTGTTCTCTTCAGGAAATGAGAATATAGCTGGAGTAGTCCTCATTATTCTACAGAGTCGGGGAATGGAGTGATGGTCTAGGATAAATGGCTTTAGTAGTCCTCACTATTCTAAAGAATAATGTGATAATAATTGTAATGAGGACACCATTGAGTGTAGATATTGTCTAGATGACAATATTTTTGTTTAAACTCTCAACTATGTTTTGTCGTATTTTACACGACTGTTGTATAATTAAATTGTATTTGAATTTACGTACCATGTATTTAGCGACTCAAGATGGGTGATGTATACCTATTTTGGGGGCGTCACAGTGACCATCCGAGAGTTGCTAGTGTTTCCACCTGCATTTTGAACAGGAGCCACTCTCGCCTGATGTTGCGTGAATTGCATAAAGCCTCTGAACATCCCATCATTCACCATTTCATCAGTGTTATTGTTTACCTGGGGATTATTGTCTTCCTGTTGCACATTATCCTGGGTATTGATCGTTGGTGACTCAACGGTCTCATGTGCTTCATTGCTGATCTCAACATTTTTAGATGCCATTTTCAAACACTGTCAGAAAACAAGGGTTAATTGACATGTCACATATTATCCATATACTCTGACCAACCAATTAAATACCAATTAAACTTAGGTAGGTCATACTAGCGAAGGAATTCCACGTCTCTCCCCTCCTAGTTCTTGTCTCACATCTCAGCCAGGGAACATATCCCTAATCTTTGATAGCAACTGTGACGCCCCAAAAATAGGTATACATCACCCATCTTGATTCGCCAAATACATGGTACAAAAATCAAATACAAACTTCTTTAATACAACTATCGTGTAAAAATACGACAAAACATAGCTGAATTTTTAAAATGAATATTCTCTTCTAGACAATATCCACACTCAATGAAGTCCTCATTACAATTATTATCACACTATTTCACAGAATAGTGAGGACTACTAATGCAAACATCTCGACCGCTGTCTGAATCTCTCGACTATTCTTCAAACCACGCGTTCTCATTTCCTGAAGAGAACAATAAAAGAAAAGGGTGAGCTCAACTAGCCCAGTAAGAAATATTATGACTAAGATAATGCAGAATAAATTATCCTTATCCTTCAACAGTATAACAACTGATAGAATATAATAGACAACAAGTTTTAGATCAACAACTGCAGCGGAATAAACAATCCATTAGAAAAATCAAGTAGATCATGATATCTAATATCTTCTATGATTTAAAATGTTTTTCATCAACTCTATCGCTGAGACTTAGCTTAAAAAATAAACCACATCATCGAATCATCCCTGCACTACGGGCCAAGGATATTCATGTAATCATCAATGGTCATGATTATACTGAATAATCCCTTGTCATAGTCATACCAACAACTGTCCATTAATGCACTATGGGAAAATGAGGACTTTTACCACATCATTTGTAACATTACGGTTCATGATTATACCAAATGATCCCTAGTCATAATCATACCAATCAACAGTCCATCTATGCACGTAAGCCAAAGATGACTTTCATCACAATATAAGCATGAGGATGATGACAATGATATAAGCATTAATCAAACGAAATCAAATCAAACGAAATCAAGGATAAATATTAAAGATTTTAAATTTATGAAGAGTTTAAAAGTATCCAAATTGTCAACATGATACTGCTTTGTGGAGTAAAATTCAAGAATAATATTCATGTATCAAAAATAATTTGGACAGAAAAGAAATATATTTTTTGGGTAAATAGTATCCCGTGAATAGTACCCTGTGAATAATACTTCGGGAATAGTACCTCGTGAATAGTACCCCAACATGAAAAGTATCCCAAATACCCGAGTGAATAATATTCGGGTGAATATTAATTGGGTGAATAGTAACTCGTGAATAGTACTCCGGCATGAAATGTGCTCCGAATACTCGAGTGAATAATATTTGAGTGAATAGTAATCGAGTGAATAGTAACCCATAAATAGTAACTCCTGAATAGAATTCCGTCATGAAAAGATCAATAATTATCAAGGAAACTCAGAATAATATTTCCATGAAAAGATACTAGATGAAGCGCAAATATCAAGGATATTCTACTAATTTCATGGAGTATAGAAGCCAAAACTTTAACAAAATGAGTATATAATTCAAAATCTGAAACGAAATAATACTACTTACATACTATAGAGTATGGAAGAAAATATTATTTCAAGTGAATATTGAACAAAAATAACTTCCCTTGAACGGAAATAATATTCCAACGAATATTTAATGAAGATAATATTCCTACGAATATTGAACGAAGATAATATTCTTTATGAATATTGAACGAAAAATAATATTCATAAGAATACAAAAAATAATACCTCTTCGAATATGAAATAAATAATACCCCTTACGACTGTTGAATGAAAACAATATTCCTACGGATATTGAACAAAGATAATATTCTTTATGACTATTGAACGAAAATAATATTCATACGAATTTGAAAAATAATATCTCTTTATAATATGAAATAAATAATACCCCTTACGACTGTTGAACGAAAACAATATTCCTACGAATATTGAACAAAGATAATATTCTTTATGAATATTGAACGAAAATAATATTCATACGAATAAGAAAAATAATCTCTTCAGAATATGAAATAAATAATATCCCTTACCTCAGAAGAAGACTAGATACTGGAGTAGTGAGTAGCAGACTACTCTTCTTCTTTCTCTCTATAGCTTCTCTCTCTATAGTTTCTCTCTATAATTGCTCTTGTGAGTCTTAGTGAATTGGTGAGAATGAAGGAAGAATGAGCTTCTATTTATAGGAAAAAATAGTTTCGATAATTGCACGTTTTGGGGCTCAAAATATTACAAAGATAATCCCTTTCTTTTTTCCTTCATTTTTTAATTTAGTCCTGCAAGTATTATCAATCTTGCACCACCTCCCCTAATAGTACATGCATGTGAATCAATAGTACACACATGTGAACAAATAGTTATAAGCATGTGAATTAATAGCAATTAATTGCCCATTTATCCGATTAATTACCCGATTGGTCAATATAACTTCCTGACATCAATTATTATCGAAATAAATGTCGATTTCCACTAACACTAATAATCCCAACACAATGGAACTATCAATTTCATCTTTAATCAACACAAATTTATTCATCATTAATATTATAACTAACAATATTTAACAAACAGGTTGTTCCCAGGAAATAGGGGGCTTTCCGATAAGGATTTCTCCTTATTGGTGCGCAATTAGGTGACCAAACCTCTCATTGACAGAACTTCTAGACGTTGTCAATATTGAAAATAATAATATGAATAACTTTGTTGTCTCAATTATTGATTTAATAATATAACATATTATGCAGATGATACTGTGACAATAATAGAATCAATAATATGAGAGATATGATGCAAGAATTATCAGTAGTAATAATTGAGTATAACTCGAGTGACTTCTTTCACGTAAGCAACAATAATCAATACCGCAGTGCTACTATGCAACCACGCCAGACATCAGACTTTTTTTACTACCGGAAGTTCAACGGTTTTAACTTGAACACTTTCAATCATTATTTTTATAAAAAGATAATTCCGTCATTTTCTAACTACGACAATACTTCTGTTGTGGGGTCCACCAATGATTATGCCGTTGTACGAATATTTCCTGTTAAAATGATTATTCCCTGATCAATCGAATATTATATAACCACTTGCTTACTTTGTAAAATTTATAAATATTACCCACAACTATAACATTATATCAAATTCACACCATAATATTCAAAAATATATTTCAAGAAAAATTATTCTTTATTCATAAGAGTTGGGGTCTTACAAACGATGTTAGAAGAACTTAAGGATCCCGTAAAGATCAAGCTGATCGGTATCTAGAAGAAGTCTCATTCATTAGATGAATGAGTGTGAAGATCAAGTGAAGACTTGTAATTTAGAAAGATATAATTGAACTATAGATTAGTTTAATAAACTATTATGTATCCTTGGTGGTGGATAAAAGTAACTCTTGTAAGCTGTAAAGAATAATGTAATTATCATTATTTGTAATGAACAAGGTTATAAGGTATTAGAACCTGGGAATTGAGAATGTTTGTTGTTATATTTCAGTATATAATGATGTATGTTTGGAAAGAAGTGGGACCGTGATGTACAGAATCCAGGTATGAAGATAGACCAGATTTTGGTGCGTTACAGAGTGGTATCAGAGCTGATAGATTATAAACCTTAGGTTTGAGTACCTAAGGCTATAATTATAGAGAGAAGGATAAGAAGATTGTTGAGTTAAACGATTAAGGAAGAAGATCACCACATGATCATAGTGAATCATAATAACAGATGATCTATTAAACGATGGATGATTTATAGCTAATGCTATAAATAAATGGTACTACGAAGTAGTATAGGAAGAAGAACTCGGATTGAGTTGTAAAGGATAGCATACGAATTAAAGAAAATTCGTATTAAGTAAAGAGAAAGTTAGAAGTTGTAAAATTTTAATTGAGGACTCATGTGATAGCTGAGTTGTATGAACCTTTGTTAAAGGTAGAGGTTTGTGCTTTGGTGTAACAACTGCTCACTTTATTACAGTGATAATCATTGGAATTGATCGTGCTATTAATATTTATATGACGAGAAGGTGAATCTTTTCTCATGTATATACTTGATAGGTAGAGAACGATAAGGTAGGTGAGAGTTCTTGAAACTCATACTTATGGTAAGTTCGTGACTCATAATCATATGGTATGTTTTTGAACTTCTCAGTGAATGGATGACTATGGTCTAACTTGGATAGTTCTTAAACTCACATTATTGTGGAAAGTTCCTAAACTCATAATGTGTGATAAGTTGTCAGACTATACTAAGGTATAGGAATGTTTAGACTGAAAATGAGTTATTTTCAGTAGACTTAGCATTAAAGGTGCTAGAGAAGATTAAGTATTGTCGCAAGTAAGACAATAAAGGAAGATGGAGAATAGGATATTCCAAGTCATCTAGCTACGCTAGATTTCGAAGTTTCTTGAAATCGTGCTTATGTGTGTACATTTTGAAAAGGAAAGAATTAGTTCAACTTTTGGAACCAATGGATTTTAAAAGAACTATTCTTGATATGCCTATGCTAGTTGATTCGGCTAGACATAAATTGATTTGAAATATTAAAATGAATATTATATCTTCAGTGCATTTGATGCAAGGATGGTAAAAAGATGGAGTTATTAATGCAATTGAACCTGGTGTTGGATGTGATCTTAGGATCAACAACCCACTATGGTATGATGTATAATGACAAAGGCATAAACTTACGAAGTCCTCAACGTACTGTGAATAGTACGGTATCATGACGTCATAGAACTTTTTGATGTATTGCGAAAGACTTTAAAGAATTAGTCGATGTCAATTGATTTGACTAGACGAATGTTTCAAGTTGATATCCAATTTATTGGTATGTTCTAAGCCACTTGATTTGGCTAAGATGAATGGTATGTCATGATTAAAAGAAAATTGAGCTTTCTTTGAAGAAGTTGTGCCAAACCAAATTGTTTTGGTACGGAATCTAATAATTAAGTCTGAGGTGAACACACCCCGAAATGGGGTTATACAATGGGTTGATCACCTACGTATAAAAGAGGTAGCTTACTTTCTGTGTGATTATAAACTGACTGTGGAAGAAGGTTTACGGCGTCATGCTGTTAAACCTAGTAAGTGTTCATGGTCAATTTGACCCCTCAACAAAAGTATGAAGTGTTTTAAAGGAATTCTTATATTCCTCGTTATTCATTCCACTTCATAATTCTTGATAAGTTATGAAGGTGAGGGAATGTTTGAAAGATAAGAACTTCTTTGAAGAGAAGTTGAGAGGAATGGTAGATTAAAATTTTGAGGACGAAATTCTGTGAAGAAAGGGTGCATGTGATGACCCGAGAATGGGTGTGGTTTTAGAAATTCCGAGGACAGAATTTTTATAAGGGAAGAAGAATGTGACAACCCAAAAAATTGGATTGTCCAGAATTTAAGTTTAAAGAATTAGTTATTAATAAAATAAATTTTTATTAATACTATTATGTGCTATGTGTTTATTAATCATTCTAGAACCTAGGATGATTATTAAATTGAGAGGATTCTAGCTATGAGCTAGACTGAACAAGTAAGAATTTTCAAGACAAAAATAAAATTTTTCGGGAACAAAAATATTTCTAGGTAAAAAGACGAAATATGTACAATTCACCCGACGAAACCCTAAGGGTTAGGGTTTGAATAACCTAAGCCTTTCCGAGAGTTCGGTATGTCAAAATGACATTCCGTTGAAAGATTTTACTATAATATATCGTGAAAAGTTAAGTAAGCCGATAAAAGTTTTTCTAAAAAAACGTACAAAAATCGGACAAAATAAAATTGATGAAAAGTACTGTTTATGTACTTTTCACTCGTTTAACTATGTTAGGTTAAAACGTGAAGGAAAACACTTAATGTTGAAAAGTGTTTTTCAGTTTTTCAGAGATCCGAAGAATATGTAAAAGTTAATCGGTAAAGAAAAGACGAAATATCTAAAAATATTTAGATTCCGAGAATCGCAGTTTTTGAACTATCGGGTGAATTTCTCAAGACGGAAGCACGAAGCTTCCAAGGGAAGTTTCGTGAATAGTAAGGAGGTGGAGTAAGGAGGTGTGAATAGTAGATTTGAGGGCGAAATGACTATTTTGCCCCTAGCCTTGGTTTTCTATAAATAAAAAGCTTAATTTTATTTTTTTAGGATTTTGAAAATCCTACAACATTTGAGAGAGAGAGAGAGAGAGTTTTCGGATGAGGAAGAAGAGGAAAAGGAAGAGGAGAAGCTTGCTCGTGAGCAAACTTAGTCCGACGAAAGGAGATTAAAGGAGTAAGGTAATCCAAAACCCTTGTCTCTTATAAATTTTCTTTAAGTTTTATATGTTTAAAACATAGCTTAATGAGAATAAGGAGTAAAAGATGTTAGGAATGATTTCATATTGTTGAAATCATGAGAAAAGAAGAAATAAGAAATTAGAAGTTTAGTTTATAAATTTCTTAAGGAAGTATAAGATTCATAATGAATTTGAACGATCCGAATGAATAATATGAACAATTCGGTAAAATAAGTAATATCAATTAAAAATGAAGAACGAACGAAGAACGCGAAGAACACGTGAAGAACGCGAAGAACGTTGTTGATGGACAAATTTAAAATCATTGTATGATAATTGTTGTTGATGGATAAGTTTAAAACCATCGCGTATAAGTTAGATGCTTATTTCTTGGTTAGGAACGGTTGAGATGTTCATGAAGAACTGTTTAAAACTAAGCTATAACGAAGTTATGGCAAAAATTTCATAAAAGACGAACGAGAATTAGAAAGTTAGTAAATGAACCCGAACATATAGGGTTTCACAAGAATGTAAGAGAACGTAGAAAACATGATTCGTGGCCTCAAGAACGAACGAATTATAAGTTCGGATGACCAAATTACGGACGAACGAACGAAGAACGTTAAAAATGTAAAACAAACAAAGGGTGAAGATTAAGTCAATCGAATGGCATGTTAACGAATTTAGAACAAAGTTCTGTCTAAGGGGGATTAAAGTACATAAGATAAGTAAGAGAATGGCTTTGGAACGACCCCGTTCTGAGTTATAACAAGTATGTAATGAGATCGAGAAATAAGCATCTTAGAATGATTTAAGACTTAAAAAAAAAATTCATGGGTTAGGGCTTGGCGCCGTAGCGCCAGACCGAGAGAGCTGAGTATTGCAAACTCGCACCGTAGCGTGAGTCATAATGTAGAGAGTGACGCCGTAGTTCTAGTGGCACTGCAGCGCGAGAAATGTAAAGGGGCCAGCAGCAGTCACGGGTAGTAGAAGTAAAGGCCGATATTGAGCTTTTAACCGCTTTCAAATCTCGGGAAGTGTACCAAAAGTTAATGAAAGTATAGTTCATTGAAAGTAACACTTAATCAAGTGTTTTCAATCTTTAGTAAAGGTTGAACAAAAAGATTAAACGAGATTAAAAGATAAAAAATGTGAACGCGGGTTACATAACCGGTATTCGGGGACAATAGTCGCGATAAATGAACGTGGGGGATTGCTATGATTATGATTCCTTAGACGTTGAGTGACGAGGGTAAGGAATAACATTTCGATGTTATGTTGTGGTAATGAGAGATAAGTGTAAAGCGTATAAACACTGTGAACGCAACACTGTTGCGAAGAACGATCGGTGTTAGCATACAGCAAACCGTATGACTTTGACATTAAGAAAGAATAATGAACGTGGGGTTCATGTAATGGATAACGAAAGATAGTAAGTAAGATATGAATTATCAAGAAAGTCGTAATGAATGGTAATAAGATTAATAAAAGCCAAATGTGGGTCAGGTAGAGAATGTTAGAATGAAATGTAAGCGTTGAACACTTTAACCGACGTGAAGGTTGAGTGTACGGAAATACAAAATGGATAGAACCTACACCTTGTGTATGGTTTGACCGTAAAATAATGAAGACCAATGCTTAAACTTCTGAATGGTAAAGAACTAAATTAAAGACAATGACGTTTAATGTAAAGAAGCCAAGTTAATGTTTATAACTTGAAAGACGTTACGAGTCGAATGGACCGGATGTTGTAAGAAAAGAATAAGGTAACATAAAATGATTAACACTATAAATGCGTAGAATGAATATTGAATGATCGTTCTGAGTGTACAAAAGACTGTATAACTTATACGTTAAAGAATGAATCTTGAGGTATGGCATTTAGTTGCCAGAAAGCCATAAGGAATAAGAAATTGACTTAATGAATGTTATAGTTTAATGGTTCAAATAAGTTAAAATAAGTTAGGTTGTGGTACAATCATAACCTTTGAAGGTTGACATATGGGAGCTGGGCTAAACAATTCCTTTAGAGAGCGAAGGTATATACGAAACTAACAACTGATCTAACTTACTTTGATGGCAGCGTAGATGAGACGGGAACTTGTTTGGTGTTTGTTTGTAGGAATTAAACCACTCAGAGTATCATATGGACTACTAGCAGAGACGCGGTGTGTGCTGAGTCCTAGAGAAGTTATAAGAAGAAGATAAGAATGCAAATCATCAAAGATGATGAACGTATAAGTAAGACATCTTCGTATGTCATGAAGCCATAGAAAGGTAAAGGAAGTGTCGCATAAACTTAGGTTGAAAGAACATGAACCCTAAGAAGTAAAGTTAAGTAAACTAATGCATAAGTCAAGTATATGACTAATTGGTGTATGTGTTATTTCCTTATGTGTTATAGGGATTGGAATGATCAGTTCAACGTAAGTTGTAGCGGTGCGTAAGGCAAGTTTCATAACTTCATTCATATTCTAAATGAATGATAGTTTCTAAAACTTCTCAGATGTTAAACTTGAGAAGTTCTATCTATGTGCAAATGTGTGATATTTATACAAGGTGGTAGAACGTATGAGGCCTTGTGCCATAATGTGAACACTTCAGTGTTTCTATGAGATGAACTGCTCTGTGATTGAACTGTCCAATATGAGAATGTTTTGTTTTTACATGAACTTATTATTGAAGTCTCATAGCTAAAGATTCTAAATGAGATGTGATATGTATGAAAGAGAGTAGAGAATGAAAGTATTTCAAAGTGAATGTAACTAATGTTTTAAAATGATAGGAATCGAGATTATTCCTATTATTCAAGCTTCTTCATAACCTTTGTTCGGTTATCGAAGTTCTAAAGGAATGTTTGAATTCTTAAACTTGTTTGTTCAACTGTTATGACTTGCTGGGCAATTGAATGCTCACACTTGCTTTAAATGAAAAACATTTTTAGTGAACGATGTTAGAAGAACTTAAAGATCCAGTAAAAATCAAGTTGATCGGTATCCAGAAGAAGTCTCATTCATTAGATGAATGAGTGTGAAGATCAAGTGAAGACTTGTAATGTAGAAAGATGTAATTGAACTATAGATTAGTTTAATGAATTGTTATGTATCATTTGTGGTGGATAAAAGTCACACTTATAAGATGTAAAGAATAATTTAATTATCATTATTTGTAATGAACGAGGTTATAAGGTATTAGAACCTGGGAATTGAGAATGTATGTTTTTATATTTCAGTATATAATGATGTATGTTTGGAAAGAAGTGGGATCGTGACGTACGGAATCTGGGTACGAAGATAGACCGGATTTTGGGGCGTTATAAATTGTAATGAGGACTCAATTGAGTGTGGATATTGTCTAGAAGATAATATTCGTGTTAAAACTCTCAGCTACGCTTTTGTCATAGTGTATAAAAGAAGTTTATATTTAAATTTTGTACCATATATTTGGTGACTCAGAATGGGTGATATATACCTATTTTGGGGGCGTCACACAGAGTACTGAGAGATTGTGTATGCTTGGGGTTTTGAGGCGTTCTTTTCCATTCTCCCCTGTCGTTGTCCATGGGGTTACCTCAAGGCATTTCCTGAGTGTTGGTTTTACCAAACTTAGTCTCTCCATTTGCTGGATTGCGAGGTGATGATGACGCCAATGGATTGGCGGTCTATCAATGGTATAGATTTTTTTGGGGTGCCAGTGCCTTGTGTGGCTGACATTTCCCCTACTGCCATCAGATCCTTATTAGGAGTCCAGGTTACGGAGCTCAAAGGCAGGACAGTCTGCACTTGTCCTTTGAGTGTAAATGCTATGAGTGGGGCGTTGAGTGAGCCATTACCCGATGATAGGAAAGTCAGAGATCGCATTCTTCGGCGATTGTTCCTGATCATCCACCGGGATTGTTTCCTGGAAGATAACTCTTCTACGATGTCATTCACTTTAGTCAGCGCCACACGAGAGGTGGACCATATTGGAGAGCATGATTAGGGCTCCTACACCTTTGCCTACTTCTTTGGGGGAATGCGTATGTACTCGCAGGGCTTGACAGAGGCTTAGCTAGGATTTTACCCATTCCTGCTGCTGAATAATTGTGACACCTCCAAATCTAGGTACTTTATTCCCACAAGATTTGGTGTTCACTTTCCATTCATTCATATATAACTACCCAATTATAATAAAATTAAACCATCAATCTTCCCATTAAAAGGGTTACATCATTAAATCAAAAGTCTCTTAGGTTATCTAACATTTAACATAAATCAAGTGCAGAAATAAAATAATTACATTACATCATTAAATATAAAGTCTATCATCATGACATTAATTAAATTACAAGTCTTTATCACTTGTTCTTTTCCCCTTTTCCTTTACTAGTGGTAGGTTCATCGACCTTCTCAACCTTAAATTTAATGATGAGTGTGTGTGTGTGTATATATATATATATATATATATATATATATATATATATATATATATATATATATATATATATATATATGCAAGAGTGAGCAAAACAAATGCTCACTTGAAATAGCAATGAATAACAATAGCATAATAAATGCCAATGGATAAGCTCATCAGAGATGAATAATACTCTGTCAATGATAATCAAAACTGATATCAACATACAAAATGTAACTGAGGGCCACAAGACCATGAACTATCTCCACGGTTACAAGTAATCTTTCAACTTTAACCTAAACAGTAAAACTGTAAGGACTCCCCGTACTTAGGGTGATCAACCCTTCGTACTATATATTGTGCCCAGACATCTAAACACATTACATAAAATAACTCCCCTATAATAGGGTTGTTCTTCTTAGTTTTAGAGTACAAGTCTACACCAAAGATAGTTTGGTTTGAATAAGCTTCAAGGGTAATTTAGAGTTTCACGATCATCAACTAAAGGATTAGTTAAATCAACAAGACTTAACAGCACTATGAGTGATCAATAACAATTTAATGTAAAATGATTAAGAATCACATGTAACCAACAATACATTAAACTCATGCTTACAAATAACTCAAAAGCATAAGCATTGAATTAAACAATAAACCTTGCTTGAACGATATTAAGCTAAGGCTATGATCTTTGTCAAATAAGGAATTGAATTACTGAACATACATTAACTGATAACAAACTGAAAACAAAGCTTGTTCAACATGATAATAACTTGTGCAAAGTAAATGAAATATGACAGCTCATTATTGAGATTTGAGTTCAAGAACTCGCATTCACTATAAAAGATTGAAACTAAAGAAACTTGCTTGTCTATAACAACTTAGAATAAATTAACAATGATTAGAATTCAAAACTTGCTCGAATAAAGTTAGGGTTAAAGGTTGCTCAAATAAAGTTTGAAGATAAAAGAACTTGCTCAATTAAAGTTTAGGGTAAAGAACTTGCCTCGTGTATAAGCTATAAATTATAACTCACGTTCACCTACACACATTATTAAGACCACAATATCTATTAGCTATACTAACATACATTTTCCAAAATTGAACTCACTTTTAGTTAAACTTATTACTTTAGTACAAGTTTTACTTTACACCATATGCATTTTAGAAATCTCAAGTGTTATCTTCACAACACTTATTCACTATTCATTGTGTACCTTAAATCATAATGTATCGCTTTCATAACTTACTAATCTTTTTACAACTTTAGAATTACAAATCACATGATACAATTCTGTTATAACTTTTTCATTACATGTTTGTCACATTAACATATCATTAGACTAAGTTACAATAGGTCTTCAAGGTCTGTATAAGTAATGACATCATCGCTTCGATCGTGGTATGGCACAAACTGTGCCATACTTAAGTTCGAGACCAAAGATACCAATTGCTACTGGTGCATAGACAAAAACTACGCAGTCTACTGTAAACGCTCTGTTTAGCCCAACTATCACGAATTTCATCCACAAAACAATAAATTAAACATACTCAATTGATATAAAACTCATATATACATGGTTCCTCACACATATGATATCTTAGAACATTTAAACAACAAATTCAATTAACTTAAATCCTTAAATTCCATGTTTTTGTACAAAAACTCCATTTTTGACATCCTTCACAAAAATTTATAGTTTATGTCATGCGAATTACACTATCGTATCAATAGAACCTATCTATCCAAAATCCAGAGTATCAATAACAACATGAACAGTCCATGTTATCAATACTCTCATTCAGATAAATAATTCTCAAGGATCTCAAACTAGATTGAAGATTCTAAATTACATCTATATATGTAAGAAAACACGGTTACGAAAATAAAAGTTGTTATATATCATAAATATTAAGATTCGATTACATGATTCTTCATAAAGAATTTCTTATTACAAAGTATTCAACTAGACAACAATATAAGCTAATCTAAGCAGGGACGCTTCGTTTTATCTACTCCATATGTACCAGGGTTATCATCTAATACTGTAAAGGGAATAATTTGTAAGGGTGAGCTATGACATGCTCAACATATTTTATATTTATAACAATATATGATTTGAAAAAATATAACAATTCAAAATTTGACTGATAGTTGCTACCATTTCTGGAATTTCTTTTTCAACCATTTCTGGACTTTTTATTTATATCAGTCACACAGACTTAGAAACTTTGTTTAGATATGAGATAGGGGATCAGTCTACTCACTATCCTAGGAGTATGGATCTCATCCTAATAGTGCCCAAATGCACCCAAATGTCAATATATTATTGACCAAATCTCGATCCCTTATGGGATACACAACTTCAGAATAGGATGTTTTACCAAAACAATTTGGTTTGACACAACAGTTTATGCTCAATAAACAACATCATAGGAATAAACAATTCATTTCATAGTTATGATGAAGCTATAGCAATAACATTACAATAAGTGGTAATTCAAGTTTAGGTTTGGTATATCATATCAATAGCAATTCAAGATAGAAATCGTGTTCAGCGAATAAACGGGGTTTGAGAATTTGCGTAAGTAATAATTTGGGTTTAGTAAACTTGCTTGATAAGATATTTAAGGATAGAGAACTTGTCTGAGCGTAGATCAGTCAAGTAATGCTACTCGATTCATTAATAAACACATACGATGTTCATTCATATAAATCTAACACATTAGTATTGATAACAATACTCAAATACAAAATTTACATATGTTCGGGTTAAGTTCGATATGGTTTCGGTGTTCAAAGACTTTACCGAATACTAAATAAGATGATAAATTGACTAAATTCTATTTATAAGCTTTATTATATATTTAGATAATTTAAATATCCATTATAATAATTTCTAGAAGCTTATATTAATTTTTAAGTATTTCTTATCCTTTATATAATTTTTAAATTATTTATTTCTATTTCTAAATAATTAGTATTACTTAAAATTTTTATAAGAACCTTGTTAACTATTTTTAAATAAGTATTTATTATTTATAAGTAATTATTCTAATTACTTTATTATTAACTTAATTATTAATAATATCCAAATAAAATAAAATATTTATTGAATTTATATAAAAATATTAAAAGTTAATTATAATAACTTAATATAATTTTTAAAATTGTTTTTACATTTATTTATAAATTATTTCTAATTTTTATTAATTAATTTCTAAAAAACAATTTATGTCTATCACTAAAGCCCTATAAAGGATGACAAGAAGTGTCATTTATAGTGTTCTAGAAGTTTCGGTTTTAGCCTGGATTAGGTGGCCTAGGGACCACTTTTGACCACCTATATCTTGCAATATATAGTTCTAATAAACCTATTTTCTTCTCCAGATTAAAGACCTCATGTCATACTACAAATAACAAACAATTAATAGACCTAACTATTAATATACATGGATCTACAAGCTCTGACATTCGACTGTCAGGCTTGTTTTTCCAAAATTTCCAGATTACTTAAAACATTAATTTAAGGCATCTAAATGTTATGAAAACATGTTCTATCAACCTAACATACTTTCTAACATACTAATACACAAATATAAACATCTAAACAATAATTTGAACAAAGCATCAAGGATCTAGCTATGAATTAGGGTTTGCACCTTTCTTACTTAATTTTAATTTTTGGCTAGTGAATTTGATGATGCTATCACCCAGGCTTAATTTAGTATGTTTATAAGAGTGTATAAGATTAGAGAATTCGTAGGTTTAGCCAGAGGATGTGTTGCTATTTATAGACTTAAGCAACTTAGGTTTTTTGGTCTTTTTCACCTACTTGCCTCCTTAAATACTTGATGCTAACTTACTTGTGCTGCTTAGGGTATGTTATCAACTCATGTGCAGCCTTAAAACTTGGTTTGGTGACTCCTAACCTACTTGTTCTAGTTAGGTTAGATTAGTAGCTTAAGAATGCCCTAATACTCACTAATCTTGATTAGGGTTTTGTTTTTCATGATTAGGGTTGCTTAATGATGTTTATTAGTACCTAATTGAAGTTTAGTAATAATGATTAGGTATTAGGATAACTTAATTAGGATTTAGTTTAGCTAATTAGGGTTAGGGTTTATAAATTAGGGTTAGGGTTTGTAATCTAGGGTTCCTAACTTAAATTTTACACAAATCCTAACAAGCACGATAAATCATTTTATCAGTGTAAGCACGACAAAGCAGCTTGTCAAAACAAATATACTGAAAAGTCCATTTTCGGAAGAAAATTTTTAAGCACAAGTTGTCAAGCACTTTAATTTTTGGATGAAAATTTATTTGACCTAATTTGTTAAACATAGTATATAATAACACATATCACTTTCAGAACGGAGAGATTTTATTAATATAACTATGTTTACATGTTTGAGTCTTATAAGGGTTTTAGGTTTTTACAATTGATTTTACTACTCGTCATCCAGGTCGTTCTATTAAGTATTTTGCATGGTTGGAGGCATAGATTACATCGGCTAGGGTTGTATCCTCAGAGTCGAAGATTAATTCTGACAGTGGGTAGCCTATAGAGAACCTTTATTCTCCCACTGAGGACAAGCGTTTGCTCGATTGATAGCAGCTCTATTTGATTCCCCCGGTATTACTGCTTCTGTGACTCCACATTCTGGAAAGTATTTAGAGCAGAGTCTACATCTGATGACTTTTGAGAGGGATCAGGCTAGGGCCTTGATGTTGACAACTCTTTCTAGTAGAGATGTTGCTCTAGTTGAGAGAGATGATGCTCTAGCTCACATAAATACCGTTGTTACTGAGCAGGACGAGGCTCGATCATCTAGGGATGCAGTTGTTACTGAGCGGGATGGTGCTCTATCTACCTGAGATGCCACTATTATAAATAGTACTACACTGAGGTCCTATACTGCTGATATCATTGCAGAGATGAACACGTTCATTAATGAGCATAGTGTCACTATGCAGATGGTTGTGGATCTCTTGGCTCGTGTAGATCCCATTTGGCAGGAGCTCATAGAGTTACCCCCATTTTCTTAGAGGGATGCCATGTTAGACTTGATGGCTTGCTTATCCACGGGTTTGTAGATTAGCTTTAATTTTCCTGCATAGACTAGCTTAGCCATTTTTGTCATGTACGGGACACATTGTATATATCAAACAGTATTATATGGCAATGAAATATGTTTTGATTCACTTCCCTTTTAGTTATGCCTTGTTACTTACTTGATAGTTGCCTGTTCTCCAGGGATTGTGATCTTGATGTATTTTGAACTCCCTCTTGATGGATGGACATTGAGATGTCTCAAGATATTTTAGAATGGATCATTGATCTGTGTATTCCCAACCTTTTTGGTGTCTCGGAACTAATTTCTGTATGTGGTTATGGAGAGGATTGTGGATTTCCTCTCTGAGGTTGACCGCCCCACAGATGGTCGCTGGTACTCCTTTGTATTGGGGAGCCCAGGTAGTTCCATCTCTTATGGATTGGTGTTTCTCTTTGAGTACTTAAACGCAGCTTAGATGGTCACCGGTTCTCCCATTTATGTGGGAAGACCAGGTAGTTCCATCCCTTTGGTCTAAGCCGATAAGGTATAGTTTAAAGGTCTGAAGGATGATCCCAGTATTGTTGATAAGTTTTTATGTTTTGGTAGGGGGTAAGACCGCACCATGAATGGCTGCCTATATAGTCCAATTAATGATGGGAGATCAGGTCTAGATAGTTCGAACCTAGCGTGAAAAGGTTTAAAGTTGAAGGTGGTAAAGAGGATGTAGAGATTTTTTTTTTATTTTTTCTGTAGTCAGACTGGACCATAAAAATGGCTGCTTATGTACTCCCATGTATTGGGGAGACTAGGTCTGGGTAGTTCGCCCCTAATGGGACAAACCAAAGTTATGAAAAGTTTTATCCCTAGTGGGACAAACTGAAGGTGTGAGATGTTTGATCCCTGATGGGACAAACTGAAGGTGTGAAATGTTTGATCCTCGGTGGGACAAACTGAAGGTGTGAAATGTTTGATTCCTGGTGGGACAAACTGAAGTGGTGAAGATTGTATGTAGTGAGAAAGGTTTTGAAAACCAGAATTGATTGGGGATCTGGTGATCCAAAACCAGGATGCTGGTTTACAGGTAACTTCAGACATAGTACCGTTTCACGGTGTCCGAGTTAATGAGTTGGGGAAATTCCTCACCATCCATCTCTTGTAATCTGAGAGCTCCTCCTATCAATACCTCATTGACAACAAACGGGCCTTCCCAATTTGGGTCAAATTTTACTTTGGATTGATCTTGGTTTCCAAGAACCTCCTTCAAGACCTTGTCATGTTCTTTGAATTGCCGTAGCTGGACTTTCTTGTTGTAGGATCGAGCGATCCTTTGTTGGTATAAATGACCCTGGAAGATGGTTACGGTCCGCCTTTCATCTATTAGAGACAATTGGTGGTACCGATCTTGTAACCATTGGTCTTCATCCAGTCGAGCGTCTATCAACACTCGGAGGGATTCCATTTCTACTTCTATGGGGAGCACTGCTTCTATGCCATAGGTTAAGGAATAGGGGGTTGCACCAGTGGAAGTGCGCATTGACGTTCTGTAAGCTAATAGAGTCGGAGGTAACAGGTCAGGCCATCCTTTTTGATTGGCAAACATCTTTTGCATGATCTTTTTAAAATTCTTATTAGCCCCTTCAACAACATCATTCATCTTTGGATAATAGATGACGGAGTTGAGATATTTGATGTGGAATTTACTGCATAACTCCTCCATCATTTGGTTGTTGAGGTTTTTGGCATTGTCTGATACAGTCACCTCTAATTTTTCTATATCGACAAAGGGCACTATTTCTGATAAAACCAATGATCACCTCTTTAGTAACCCTGGGGGAAGAGGCTACTTCTACCCACTTGGTGAAGTAGTCGATCATGGTAAAGATAAATCGATGACCATTGCAAGCTTTGGGCTCGATGGGCCCAATTACGTCAATTCCCCACATTGAGAAGGGCCAGGGTGAACTCATATTGTGGAGCTCCCTTGGAGGGGCGTGGATAGCATTCCCATGAATTTGGCATTGATAACATCTCTTGACGTGATCACAGCCACATTGAGATAGGTTCATAACTTGCTGTGAGTTGTGAGATGAACCGACTGATAAAGTTGATTTTTCCCAAAAATCCCCATATTTCCCTCTTTGTCTAGGGTATGGGCATTTCTTTGATGGCCTGGATTTTTGAAAGATCCATTTCAATGCCTTTGTGGCTTACTATGAATCCTAGCAACTTGCTTGATTTGATGCCAAAAGCGTACTTGGTTGGGTTTAGCTTCAAGTAGTACTTACGCAACTGGCTGAAGAGCTTTTTGAGATGATCTAGGTGGTCTTCCTTCCTTCGGGATTTGACAATGATGTCATCCACGTAGACTTCTATCTCTTTGTGCATTAGATCATGGAAATGAGCCATCATGGCTCGCTGATAGGTAGCTCCGGCATTGATGAGGCCGAATGACAACCGTCTGTAGCAAAAGGTTCCCCAAGGCATGATGAATGCAGTTTTCTCACGATCCTCTTCAGCAACCATGATTTGATGGTACCCCACAAAGAAGTCAGCAAAGGAGTACACGTCACACTGAGATGTATTTTCAATGAGTATGTGGATGAATTGTACGAGAAAGCTATCTTTGAGACAAGCTTTGTTCAGATACATGTAATCCACGTAAACTCGCACCTTCCCTCCAGGTTTAGGCATTGGGACTATGTTGGATAGCCACTCAGGGTATGTTCACACCATGATAATTCTGACTTGAAATCGTTTAACAATTTGTTCTTTGACTTTTAAACTCCACTCAGGTTTTAATCGCCTGAGTTTTTGTCTGACTGGCTTGAATCCCTCTTTGATGGGAAGGCGATGAATGACGATGTCAATGGACAAACTGACCACATCTACATGAGACCACGCAAAGCACATCCTGGAATTGGGTCAACAGAGTAACCATGTCATTCCTTTGGCTTGGAGTAACGTCCGTAGCAATCTGGATTTATTTTGGCTTTGTTGAGGTTTCTAGGTTAAAAGAGGTGGTTTGATCAAGATTTGGCTTGGATTTGTCTTCGACCCATTCTTTGGTCTCCTGAGGTATCTCATAGTCCACTTGTTCAATCTCATTCAAGTCAAAGTCCAATGTTACATCAAAGTTGCAGCCCTTGTGAAGAATAGGCACCTAATCAGTAAGTTTAGGCATATCTAACTTTAGAGTCCTGAAACAAAATGCTTTTAGTTAACATATGAAATTGTTCAATTATACAAAGTGTTAACATGAAATGACAAAAGAAACTGCTAATATTGTGCAATAAAAGTAAGCATTTATTGCTATCTATGGGGCAGAGGGAGTTTTTGCCCTTTTTACTGTGACGAACAAGAATTTTGTAATTAATTTTAATATTTATTGAATTAAATAAATATTTTTCGATGATTTAATTATTAGATTAAATAATTAATTGACGCAATTGTGGTAGATTAATTTAATTATATGTGTTACATTTATTAAATTAATGTAGAGAGTTTTATTATCAAGTATGTAATTATGTCACTTATCAATTAAATGAATTATTTAATTAAGCATGATGGTATTCTAATTAATTTATTTATTAATTAGAGATTTAATAATTTAATATAAATAATTAATGAGAAAATTAAATATATGACTATGTGAATTTATGAGAAGTTATTATATTTTATTTATATTAAATAAGATATATGAATTATTGTGCAAGTGGGTGTGACATGAATTAAACTATATGATAAAGCTTTATTAAATTAAAGGAGTTTTAAAATCTATTATGCTAGCCAAACATGGCCTTAGTGGGGGTTACTAGCAGCTACTACCCATGATAACTAATCGACCATTATTAAGCGCGTCAATGAAGTTCTTATAATACTGACGCTTCTCTTTTCTTTTCTTTTATTATTCTAAGTCCGGAAGAAGCGAGAGAGGAGAGAGATTGAGAATTTATTAGAGAAAATTTGTGAGAATTAGAGATATTGTGAGTGTGTAATCATCAGGTAATTGTGAAAGGATCATCTTGGATCACCTCTTCTTAATCTATACTCTTGGTAATTTCTCCAAACCAAATTCTATTTTTACGTTATTTGAGTTTTATGAAAATGGCTTTCATTCATACTGTAAAGCCTCTGTAATTGAGATAGGAGTAATGATTATGGGTTTTGTATGTGTTATGGCACATCACATCGTATTTAATTATATATATTTTGTAAACCATATCATAAGTTTCATAATACGATGACTTGCTATTTCAAAATTTACAGAGTTTGGGTTTTCGCCATATGGCCTTATACGTGGTATTTTATGTATTAATCGTATATTATCCCTAAATTTTACACTTGTATGTTGTTATGCATGTTGATATGAAGAGACCAAAATTTAAATAAACGGATTCGGTGTTATAACGAATCCGTAGTGACAATTTTCATGTTTTATTTTCAAAACATTCAAGAACATCAAGAATAGTGAAAGTATATGTGTTGATTTTGCAAATTATGTGTTGTAACTTGTTAAAAATCATGCTAGATGGGTTAAGTAATGATTATATATGTATTACAATGATTGGGTAAGTCTAAATTCGTGTAAAAAAAAAATAACTAATTGAAAGTTATGGCCATATTCATGTTCGCATGAATCGAGAATCTATAAATCAGAAAATGAGCACAGGTAACCCACTTCCTATGAAAGCGTTACCAAACTAAATTACCACTTCCTACACATCAAAATAAATAAATAAAAATAAAAATAAATAAATAAATAAATAAATATTTGATGAAAATTATTATTAAAATATTTATAAAATAAATTAAATATTTTAATTGAGATATTTATGAAATAAAATAAATATTCGATGAAAATTATTATTAAAATATTTATAAAATAAATTAAATATTTTAATTGAGATATTATGGAATAAAATAAATATTCGATGAAAATTATTATTAAAATATTTATAAAATAAATTAAATATTTTAATTTAGATATTATGGAATAAAATAAATATTTGATGAAAATTATTATTAAAATATTTATAAAATAAATTAAATATTTTAATTGAGATATTATGTAATAAATTAAATATTTGATGGAAATTATTATGAAATAATTTATTCGAGTGTAATAATAGTAAGAGAATGAAAATATTCTAATTTAATTAAGTAATTAAATTAGAAGGGTAATGATTTGTTAAATAAAGTGGAGTTTATATTAAATAATTAAGTGAAAATGTAACTAATGAATGTCGTGAATACATATGGTATGTGTGTAGGATTTGTGGTGAACGGAAGTAGTAATCGTTTAGCCTACGTACGAGGCAAGTTTCCTAACCCTACTTGTCATTATTGTTCAAGTTTATTAATTACCTCGAGTAAATTATCATTATTATTATTCATGTTCAAATGTTATATTAAAGATTGATTATCTTTTCAAAGCATGACTCAGTTATACAATAATTGTCCTATTGTATACTTCCTGAGATAATTATTCAATTTGAATATCATTATTATTGAACCTTATTAGACTAGCGAACCCTTATTGATTCGACTAGTCCATAGTTGATAAGCGTTCTAAATTTCCTAACCTCGATGAATTATCCAAACCAAACTTCCTTTAGTGCGGACTTGAATGTCAAAATGAGATGAACAACCTCAGAAAGGGATTTACTTATCGTTAAGCGTTAAGATATTGTGCGCGATGATGGGTACTAAGGGTGATCCCCTAAGTACGCAGAAGAAAGGTCCATAGTCTTATGATCATTAAAGGTTTCAAGTATAACCCTTGATAACCTAGGACATAGTTCAAGGTCTTATGACCCTCGAATTCTTCTTTTCGATTCTTGTTATTCATTCTTGATTCAAAAGTTGAGCTTTCATTCGGATGTTTTTTGATTTACTCGCATGTTATTATACTGTTATTTTATTATTATACTTGTGGGCAATAGTGCTCACTCTTGCTTAATAATAACATTGCAGTAAAGAATGAAAGAACCGATGAACCTTCCACTAGTAAAGGCAAGGGCAAAGTTAGCAAGTGATGAAGACTTGTTATTTTTATTAGATGATGTATTTATGTTTAAGACTTGAGTTATTGATGTTATTTAAGACTTATTTATTATGATTCTGCACAGATGTTTAAAGTTAGTTTAACCTGGGATTGTATTATTATTATTCAGATGTTGTAACCCTTAAGGGGAAGATTTTTATTCTATCTATTGCATGGCTTGCATTTATTATGGGTAGATAGATAGATGATATTTGTACAGTGAACACCAAATCCCGTGGAATTAAAGTACCCGGATTTGGGGGTGTCACATTTACCCTTGTCAGCAAATGCAATGAATACTGCTCCAATTGCCAAGGGTTAAGTCCTAGTGGACAGCTGTGATGAAGGGGCTATTATCGTCCTCCTTTTCTTTAATGATGACTATGATGTCTGGACAGTCATCATCTAAGATATCCTTGTTCATACCTTCGGTATGTTCCAGGAAGTACATATTCGATAACCACCTCTTAATGTCCTGTTTACTTCTTTAATTCCTTTCCTCCACCTCCGGATCTAGAATCATGACTTACTTTCCTTTAACCGGTATCTGCTTAGGAAATAGCATAGCTACTATTCATAAATACGGTATTGTTCACAAAGTACTATTCATGGGGTACTATTCATAAAGTGCTATTCACGGGGTACTATTCACAAAGTATTATTCCCAAAATACTATTCATGGGGTACTATTCACTTAGGTACTATTCACCCGGGGTACTATTCATGACAAAAATTGATTTCTTTTCTGTCCAAATCATTTTTGATACAATATTATTCTTGAGTTTTACTCCATAAAGTAGTATCATGTTGACAATTAGAACATTATTGAATTCTGGATAAATTAAATTTAAAATCATTAAAATTTATCCTTTGATTTCATTTAATTGAATTCTTATATCATTGTCATCATCCTCATGCTTATATTATGATGAAAGTCATCTTTGGCCGTAGTGCATAAATGGACTGTTGATTGGTATGATTATGACCAGGGATTATTCGGTATAATCATGACCCATAATGTTACAAATGATGTGGTAAAAGTCTTCATTGGTCTGTAGTGCATTGATGGACAGTTGTTGGCATGATCATGACCATTGGTGATTACACGAATATCCTTGGCCCGTAGTGCATGGATAATTTGTGGAGTGATACTAATGAATATCCTTGGCCCGTAATGCATGGATAATTCAGTGATGTGGATTATTTATTAAGCTGAGTCTCGGCAATAAAATTGATGATAAACTTCTAAATCATAGAAGATAGTAGATATCATGCTCTACTTGACTCTTCTAATGGATTGCTTATTCCACTGTAGTTGTTGATCTACAACTTGTTGTCTATTATATTTTATCAGTTGTTATACTATTAGAGGCTAACGATAATTTATTCTGCATTATCTTAGTCATAATATTTTTTACTGGACTAGTTGAGCTCACCCTTTACTTTCATTGTTCTCTTCAGGAAATAAGAATATAGTTGGGACGAGTCGGGGAATGGAGTGATGGTCCAGGATAAGTGGTTATAGTATTCCTCAATATTCTATGAAATAGTGTGATAATAATTGTGTGACAACCCGAAAAATCGGATTGTCTAAAATTTAAGTTTAAAGAATTAGTTATTAATAAAATGAATTTTTATTAAAACTATTTTGTGTTATGTGTTTTTTAATCGTTCTAGAACCTATGATGATTATTAAATTGGGAGGATTCTGGCTACGAGCTAGACTAAACTAGTAAGAATTTTCAAGACAAAAATAAAATTTTTCCAGGAACAAAAATATTTATGGGGAAAAGGACGAAATAAGTACTATTCACCTGACAAAATTCTAAGGGTTAGGGTTTGAATAACCTAAGCCTTTCTGAGAGTTCGGTGTGTCAAACTGACATTCCATCAAAAGATTTGAAGATAATATATCGTGAAAAGTTAAGTAAGCCGATGAAAGTTTTTCACAAAAAACGTGCAGAAATCGGACGAAATAAAAATGACGAAAAGTACTGTTATGTACTCTTCACTCGTTTAACTACATTAGGGTAAAACGTGAAGGAAAATGCTTAATGTCGAAAAGTGTTTCTTAGTTTTTCGAAGATTCGAAGAATACTTAGAAGTTATTCGGTAAAGGAAAGACGAAATATCCAAAAATATTTGAATTCCGAGAATCGTAGTTTTCGAACTGTCGGGCGAATTCCGCAAGACGGAAGCACGAAGCTTCTAAGGGAAGTTTTGTGAATAGTAAGGAGGTGGAGTAAGGAGGTGTGAATAATAGATTCGGGGGAGAAATGACTATTTTGCCCCTAGCCTTGGTTTTCTATAAATAGGAAGCTTAATTTCATTTATTTAGGATTTTGAAAATCCTACAACATTTGAGAGAGAGAGAGAGAGAGAGAGAGAGAGAGAGTTTTCGGATGAGGAAGAAGAAGAAAAGGATGAGGAGAAGATTGCTCGTGAGCAAACTTTATCCGACGGAAGGAGATTAAAGGAGAAAGGTAATCTGAAACCTATTCTCTTATAAATTTTCTTTAAGTTTTATATGTTTAAAACATAACTTAATGAGAATAAGGAGTAAAATATGTTAGGAATGATTTCATATTGTTGAAATCATGAGAAAAGAAGAAATAAGAAATTAGAAGTTTAGTTTATAAATTTCTTAAGGAAGTATATGATTCGTAATGAATTTGAACGATCCGAATGAATCATATGAATGATTGGGTGAAATAAGTAATGAATGGTGTTTAATAACATCAAATTCCAAGAAAAAGTGAAATTATAATCAAAATATCGATTAAAAATGAAGAACGAACGAAGAACGCGAAGAATGCGAAGAACATTGTTGATGGAGAAATTTAAAACCATCGTATGATAATTGCTATTGATGGATAAGTTTAAAACCATCGCGTATAAGTTAGATGCTTATTGCTTGGTTAGGAACGGTTGAAACATTCATGAAGAACTGATTAAAACTAAGCTATAACGAAGTTATTGAAAAAATTTCGTAAAAGACTAACGAGAATTAGAAAGTTAGTAAATGAACCCAAATGTATAGGGTTTCATAAGAATGTAAGAGAACATAGAAAACATGAGTCGTGGACTAAAGAATGAATGAATTCTGAGTTAGGATGACCGAATTACGGACGAACGAACGAAGAACGTTAAAAATGTAAAACAAATGAAGGGTGAAGATTAAGCCAATCGAATTGCATGTTAACAGATTCAGAATGATGTTCTGTCCGAGGGGGATTTAAGTACGTAAGATAAGGAAGAGAATGGCTTTGTAACGACCTCGTTCCGAGTTATAACGAGTAAGTTATGAGATCGGGAAGTAAGCATCTCAGAATAATTTAAGACTTAGAAAAAAAATTCATGGGTTAAGGCTTAGCGCCGTAGTGCCAGGCATGCCTCGTAAGGTGGCACAGAAGTGCCAGACCGAGAGAGCTGAGTACTGTAAACTCGCGTCGCAGCATGAGTCATAACGCAGAGAGTGATGCCACGATGCCAGTGGTGCTGCAGCGCGAGAAATATAAACGGGACCGGTGTCGCAGCGCCAGTGTAGGGCAAAGCCCATTATTGAGCTAATGAAAATATAGTTCATCGAATGTAACAATTAATTAAGTGTTTTAAATCTTTAGTAAAGGTTGAACGAAAAGATTAAACAAGATTAAAAGATAAAGAATGTGAACGCGGGTTACGGAACTGGTATTCGGGGACCGTAATCGCGATAAACGAATGTGGGGGATTGTTATGATTATGATTCCTTAGACGTTGAGTGACGAGGGTAATGAATAACATTTTGATGTTATGTTGTGGTAATGAGAGATAAGTGTTAAGCGTATAAACGCTGTGAACGCAATGTTGTTACGAAGAACGATCGGTCTTAGCATATAGCAAACCGTATGACTTCGACATTAAGAATAATGAATGTGGGGTTCAAGTAATGGATAATGAAAGATATTAAGTACGATATGAATTATCAAGAAAGTCATAATGAATGGTAATAAGATTAAAAAGAGCCGAATGTGGGTTAGATGGAGACTGTTAGAATGAAATGTAAGCGTTGAACACTTTAACCGACGTGAAGGTTGAGTGTACGCAAATACTAAACGGATAGAACCTACACCCGGTGTATGGTTTGACAGTAAGATAATGAAGACCAATGCTTAAACCTGTGATTGGTAAAGAATTGAAGTAAAGACAATGAAGTTTAATGTAAAGAAACTGAGTTAATGTTTATAACTTGAAAGACGTTCTGAGTCAAATGGACCGGACATTGTAAGATAAGAATAAGGTAACGTACAATGCTTAAAGCTATAAATGCGTAAAATGAATATTGAATGATCGTTCTGAGTGTACAAAAGATTGTATAACTTAGACGATAAAGAATGAATCCTAAGGTATGGCATTTAGTTGCCAGAAAGCTATAAGGAAGAAGAAATTGACTTAACGAATGTTATAGTTTAATGGTTCGGATAAGTTAAGATAAGTTAGTTTGTGGTGCAATCATAACTTTGATGGTTGATATATGGGAGATGGGCTAAACAATTCCTTCAGAGAGCAAAGGTATATACGAAACTGGCAACCAATTTAACTTACTGTGATGGCAGTGTAGATGAGACGGGAACTTGTTTGTTGGTTGTTTGTGGGAAACTACTCAGAGTACCATATAGACTACTAGCAGAGACGCGATGTGTACTGAGTCTTAGAGAAGTTATAAGAAGAAGATCAGAATGCAAATCGTCAAAGATGATGAACATATAAGTAAGACATCTTCGTATGTCATGAAGCTGTAGAAAGGTAAAAGAAGTGTCACGTAAACTTAGGTTGAAAGAACGCGAACCTTAATAAGTAAAGTTAAGTAAACCAATGCGTAAGTCAAGTATATGACTAATTGGTGTATATGTTATTTCCTTATGTTTTATAGGGATTGGAATGAGTAGTTCAGCGTAAGCTGTAGCTGTTCGTAAAGCAAGTTTCCTAACTTTATTCATATTCTAAATGAATGCTAGTTTCTAAAACTTCTTAGATGTTGAACTTGAGAAGTTCTATCTATGTGCAAATGTGCGATATTTGTACAAGGTGGTAGAACGTATGAGGCCTTGTGCCACAATATGAACACTTTGGTGTTTCTATGAGATGAACTGTTATATGATTAAACTGTTCAATATGAGAATGTTCTGTGTATACATGAACCGTTATTGTTAAGTTTGTGCTAAAGATTCTAGCCAGACAAGATATGTATGAAAGAGAGTTAAGAATGAAATTATTTCAAAGTGAATGTAACTAATGTTTTAAAATGATAAGAATCAAGATTATTCCTATTATTCAAGCTGCTTCATAACCTTTGTTCGATTATCGAAGTTCTAAAGGAATGTTTGGATTCTTAAAGTTGTTTGTTCAACTGTTATAACTTGTTGGGCAATTGAATGCTCACACATACTTTAAATGAAAAATATTATCAAAGAACGATGTTAGAAGAACTTAAGGATCCCGTAAAGATCAAGTTAATCGGTATCTAGAAGAAGTCTCATTCATTAGATGAATGAGTGTGAAGATCAAGTGAAGACTTGTAATGTAGAAAGATGTAATTGAACTATAGATTAGTTTAATGAACTATTATGTATCTTTGGTAGCGGATAAAATTCACTCTTGTAAGATGTAAAGAATAATGTAATTATCATTATTTGTAATGAACGAGGTTATAAGATATTAGAACCTGGGAATTGAGAATGTATGTTGTTATATTTTAGTATATAATGATGTATGTTTGGAAAGAAGTGGGATCGTGACGTAGGGAATCCAGGTATAAAGATAGACCAGATTTTGGGGCGTTACAGAGTGGTATCAGAGCTAATAGATTATCAACCTTAGGTATGAGTACCTAAGGCTATAATCATAGAGAGAAGGATAAGAAGATTGTTGAGTTAAACGATTAAGGAAGAAGATCACCACGTGATCATAGTGAATCGTAATCATAGATGATCTGTTAAACGATGGATGATTTATAGCTAATGCTATAAATGAATGGTACTATGAAGTAGTACAGGAAGACGAACTCAGATTGAGTTGTAAAGGATAGCATACGAATTAAAGAAAATTCGTATTAAGTAAAGAGAAAATTAGAAGTTATAAAATTTCAATTGAGGACTCATGTGATAGCTGAGTTGTATGAACCTTTGTTATGGGTAGAGGTTTGTGTTTTGGTGTAACAACTGCTCACTTTATTACAGTGATAATCATTGGAATTGGTCGCGCTATTAATATTTTTCTGACGAGAAGGTGAATCTTTTCTCATGTATATACTTGATAGGTAGGGAACGATAAGGTAGGTGCGAGTTCTTGAAACTCATATTTATTATAAGTTTGCGACTCATAATTATATGGTATGTTTTTGAACTTCTCAACGAATGGACGACTATGGTCTGACTGGGATAGTTCTTAAACTCATATTATTGTGGAAAGAATTAGTTCAACTTTTGGAACCAATGGATTTTAAAAGAACTATTCTTGATATGCCTATGCTAGTTGATTCGGCTAGACATAAATTGATTTGAAATATTAAAATGAATTTTATATCATCAGTGCATTTGATGCAAGGATGGTAAAAAGCTGGAGTTATTAATGCAATTAAACCTGGTGTTGGATGTGATCTTAGGATCAACAACCTGCTATGGTATGATGTATAATGACAACGACATAAATTGACGAAGTCCTCAATGTATTGTGAATAGTACGGTATTATGACGTCATCAAACGCTTTGATGTATTCCGAAAGACTTTAAAGAAGTAGTCGATGTCAATTGATTTGACTAGACGAATGTTTCAAGTTGATATCCAATTTATTGGTATGGTCTAAGCCACTTGATTTGGCTAAGACGAATGGTATGTCATGATTAAAAGAAAATCGAGCTTTCTTTGAAGAAGTTGTGTCAAATCAAATTGTTTTGGTGCGGAATCTAATGATTAAGTCTGAGGTGAACACACCCCGAAATAGGGTTATACAATTGGTTGATCGCCTACGTATAAAAGAGGTAGTTTACTTTCTGTGTGAATGTAAACTGACCGTGGAAGAAGGTTTACGGCGTCATGCTGTTAAACCTAGTAAGAGTTCATGGTCAATTTGACCCCTCAACAAAAGTATGAAATGTTTTAAAGGAATTCTTATATTCCTCGTTATTCATTCCACTTCATAATTCTTGATAAGTTATAAAGGTGAGGGAATGTTTGAAAGATAAGAACTTCTTTGAAGAGAAGTTGAGAGGAATGGTAGATTAAAATTTCGAGGACAAAATTCTGTGAAGAACGGGTGAATGTGATGACTCGAGAATGGGTGTGGTTTTAGAAATTCTGAGGACATAATTTTTATAAGGGAGGAAGAATGTGACAACCCAAAAAATTGGATTGTCCAGAATTTAAGTTTAAAGAATTAGTTATTAATAAAATAAATTTTTATTAATACTATTATGTGCTATGTGTTTATTAATCGTTCTAGAACCTAGGAGGATTATTAAATTGGGAGGATTTTGGCTATGAGCTAGACTGAACGAGTAAGAATTTTTAAGACAAAAATAAAATTTTTTGGGAACAAAAATATTTCCAGGGAAAAAGACGAAATAAACACTATTCACCCGACGAAACCCTAAGGGTTAGGGTTTGAATAACCTAAGCCTTTTCGAGAGTTTGGTATGTCGAAATGACATTCCATCAAAAGATTTGATGATAATATATCGTGAAAAGTTAAGTAAGCCGATAAAAGTTTTTCTCAAAAAATGTGCAGAAATCGGACGAAATAAAAATGATGAAAAGTACTGTTATGTACTTTTCACTCGTTTAACTATGTTAGGGTAAAACGTGAAGGAAAACACTTAATGTCGAAAAGTGTTTTTCAGTTTTTCAGAGATCCGAAGAATACATAAAAGTTAATCGGTAAATGAAAGACGAAATATCTAAAAATATTTTGATTTCGAGAATCGCAGTTTTCAAACTATCGGGTGAATTTCGCAGGAAAGAAGCACGAAGCTTCCAAGGAAAGTTTCGTGAACAGTAAGGAGGTGGAGTAAAGAGGTGTGAATAGTAGATTTGGGGACAAAATGACTATTTTCCCCCTAGCCTTGGTTTTCTATAAATAGGAAGCTTAATTTCATTTATTTAGGATTTTGAAAATCCAATAACATTTGAGAGAGAGAGAGAGTTTTTGGATGATGAAGAAGAGGAAAAGGAAGAGGAGAAGCTTGCTCGTGAACAAACTTAGTCCGACGGAAGAAGATTCAAGGAGAAAGGTAATCCGAAACCTAGTCTCTTATAAATTTTCTTTAAGTTTTATATGTTTAAAACATAGCTTAATGAGAATAAGGAGTAAACGATGTTAGAAATGATTTCATATGGTTGAAATCTTGAGAAAAGAAGAAATAAGAAATTAGAAGTTTAGTTTATAAATTTCTTAAGGAAGTATAAGATTCGTAATGAATTTGAACGATCCGAATGAATCATATGAACAATTCAGTGAAATAAGTACTGAATGGTGTTTAATAACATCAAATTACAAGAAAAAGTGAAATCTTAATTAAAATATAGATTAAAAATGAAGAACGAACGAAGAACGCAAAGAACACGCGAAGAACACGAAGAACGTTGTTGGTGGACAAATTTAAAACCATCGTATGATAATTGTTGTTGATGGACAAGTTTAAAACCATAGTGTATAAGTGTTAGATGCTTATTTCTTGGTTAGGAAAGGTTGAAACGTTCATGAAGAACTGATTAAAACTAAGCTATAACAAAGTTATGGCAAAAATTTCATAAAAGACGAATGAGAATTAGAAAGTTAGTAAATGAACCCGAACATATAGAGTTTCATAAGAATGTAAGAGAACGTAAAAAACATGAGTCGTGGACTCAAGAACGAACGAATTCTGAGTTTGGATGACCGAATTACGGACGAACGAACGAAGAACGTTAAAAATGTATGTGACAACCCGAATTTTTATAAGTTATTAAAATAGGAATTTAATAATTAAAATTCTTATTATGAGATATTTTGAGTTTGAGTATGTATATATATACGTGCTATATATTTTGAAATATATGACCTGGTGTGAAGAGAAATATATACTCATATATTGGGAAAGTGAGGTTTAATAGTTGAGTTAACTATTGAAGGAATTAAATGAATTTGGTAATTAATTTTAAATATTTATTGAATTAAATAAATATTTTAAATAATTTATTTATTGAGAAAAATAAATAATTTATGAAATTGTGGTATAATAATTTAGTTACGTGTGTATGATAATTAAATAAAGTAAAGATAAATTTTATTCTTTGAATATTTAATTTAATGAATTAATTAAATTAAATGAGTTGTTTAATATTAAAGAAAATAAGTAAATTAAATAAAGTGATGTGTAAGTCTAATTTATTAATTAAATTAGATATATGATTATTTATTAATCATAAGAAGAATTATAATAAAAATTATAATTATTATAATTATTATTGTAAGTTATGAGAATTGATTACAGGTGTAATAAATAAAAACTATATAATATAATATTATTAAAATAAACTAGTGGGGGGTAATTGTGCATAGCCAAACAAGGCCTTGTGGCCTTTGGGTTATTGTAACTGAAGTAGACGTATTATTTTGCTAACGGAAGGATGTAACGCCCTGAAATCCGGTTTATTTTCACATTCGGATTCCGTACGTCACGATCCCATCTTCTTCCAAGCATACATCATTATATAGCTAAATATAACAACATACATCCTCAAATCCCAGGTTCTAAAACCTTAAAACCACTTTCATTCCAAATAATGATAATTACATTATTCTTTACATCTTGTATAAGTGACTTTTATCCGCCACTAAGGATACATAATCGTTCATTAAACTATTCTATAGTTTAATTCTATCATTCTATATTACAAGTCTTCGTTTGATCTTCACGCACATTCATATAATGAATGGCACTTCTTCTGGATACCGATCAGCTTGATCTTTTTGGGATCCTTAAGTTCTTTCTAACATCGTTCGCTAAAAATGTTTTTATTTAAAGCAAGTGTGAGCATTCAATTGCCTAGAAAGTCATAACAGTTGAACAAATGACTTTAAGAATTCAAACATTCTTGTAAGACTTCAATAACCGAACAAAGGTTATGAAGCAGCTTGAATAATAAGAATAATCTCGATTCCTATCATTTTAAAATATTAGTTACATTCCCTTTGAAATACTTTCATTCTCTACTCTCTTTCATACACATTATGTCTGGCTAGAATCAATAGCACAGACTTAACAATAACGGTTCATGTATAAATAGAACATGCTCATATTGAACAATTCAATCACATAACAGTTCATATCATAGAAACACCGAAGTGTTCACATTGTGGCACAAGGCCTCATATATTCTAACACCTTGTACAAATATCACACATTTGCACATAGACAGAACTTCTCAAGTTCAACATCTGAGAAGTTTAGAAACTAGCATTCATTTAAAATATCAATGAAGTTAGGAAACTTGTCTTACGAACAGCTACCGCTTATAGTTTATGCTGAACTGCTCATTCCAATTCCTATGTAGCACATAAGGAAATAACACATATACCAATTAGTCATATACTTAACTTACGCATTGGTTTACTTTACTTCACTTCTTAGGGTTCATGTTCTTACAAACTAAGTTTACGCGACCAACTTCCTTTACCAGTTAACGGCTTCATGACATACGGAGATGTCTTACTTAATACGTTCATTATCTTTGATGATTTACATTCTTATCTTCTTCTTATAACTCTCATAGGACTCAATACATATCGTGTCTCTGCTAGTAGTCCATATGGTACTCTGAGTGGTTTCCCACAAACAACCAACAAACAAGTTCCCATCTCATCTACGTTGCCCATAACAGTGAGTTAGATCGGTTGCCAGTTTTGTATGTACCTTCGCTCTCTGAAGGAATTGTTTAGCCCATCTCCCATATGTCAACCATCAAAGGTTACGATTGTACTAGAACCTAAATTCATCTTAACTTACCCAAACTATTAAACTATATTGTTCGTTAAGTCAATTTCTTATTCCTTATGGATTTATGGCAACTAAATGCCATACCTCAGGATTCTTTCTTTATCATCTAAGTCGTACAATCTTTTGTATACTCAGGACGATCATTCAATATTCATTCTACGCATTTATAGCTTTAAGAATTTTACGTTACCTTATTCTTATCTTATAACGTCCGATTAATTTGACTCAGAAAGTTATCCAAGTTATAAACTTTAACTTGGCTTCTTTTACATTATACGTTCTTGTCCTTAATTCAACTTCTCCACCGTTCACAGGTTTAATCATTGATCTTTATTACCTTACGGTCAAACCATACCCGGGGTGTAGGTTCTACCCATTTAGTATTTGCGTACACTTAACCTTTAACTCAGTTCAAGTGTCCAACGCTTACATTTCATTCTAACATTCTCATCTGACTCACATTTGGCTTTCATTAATCTTATTATTGTTTGGTATGGCTTTCTTGATAATTCATATCTTACTTACTACTCCCGTCAACGTCTATGTAGGACCCCAGTTTTTATGAATAAAGATGATTTTTCTATAATTATCATTTTTGAATATTATGGAATGAATTTGTTATAATGTTATAGTTGTGGGTAGTATTTATAAATTTTGCAAAGTATTCAAGTTGTTATATTATATTCGATTGGTTGAGGAATATTAGATAACTGCACAAGCGCATCATCATTAGTGGACCCCATAATGTAATTATTGTCGGATTGAGAAAACGACAAAAATATTTTTATGAAAATAACGGCGGAAGTTTTACCGTTAATACTGTTGAAATACTCGGTAGTAATAGTATAGTAATACGCGTGGGTGCATAGTAGCACACGGTATTGATTATTGATGCTTACGTGAGAAGTCACTCAGTTATACTCAATTATTGCTATAGTAATTGTTACATCATATCTCACATATTATTGATTTGATTATTGTCACAGTATCATCTGCATTATATGATATATAATTAAATCAATAATTGAGACAACAAAATTATTCATATTATTAAATTGCAATATTTACAATGTCTATAAGTTCTGCCAAGGAGAGGTTTGGTCACCTAATTGCACGCTAATAGGGAGAAATCCTTATTGGAAATCCCCCTCTTTCCTGGGAACGACCTGGTTGTTAAATATTGTGAGTTATAATATTAATGATGAATAAGTTCGTGTTGATTAAAGATGAATTTGATAGTTCCATTGTGTTGGGATTATTAGTGTTAGTGGAAATAGACATCTATTCCGATGATAACTGATGTCTGAGGGTTATATTGATAAATCAGGGAATTTATCGGATAAATGAGCAGTTAATTGCTACTAATTCACATGCTTATATAACTATTTGTTCACATGTGTGTACTATTGAATCAGATTCTTATACTATTAGGGGAGTTGGTGCAAGATTGATAATACTTGCATGATTAAATTAAAGATGGAGGTACTATACCGTAATTCATATTTTCACATGATTATAACTATTGTTTCACATGATTAAACTAATGATTCACATTATTTACTATTAGGGGAGGTGGTGCAAGTTTGATAATACTTGCAGGACTAAATTAAAAATGAAAGAAAAGTTGGGGGTATTGTACTGTAATTTTTCGAGCCACAAAATGTGCAATTATCAAAACTATATTTTTCTATAAATAGAAGCTCAATCTTCCTTCATTTCTCACCAATTCACTAAACATATAGAGAAATTATTATAGAGAGAAATTGTAGAGAGAAGCTATAGAGAGAAAATTTATAGAAGAAGAGAAGCATGTTATATCACTATTCCAGTATCCAGTTTCTTCTGAGGTAAGGGGTATTATTCCTTTTGTAGTCATGAAGAGAACTTCTGTTATTCCGTTCTTTATTATTCTATTAGAATAACCTGTATACGCGGGCTACCCTATACTTGGTGAAATTCTTCTGTTATTCCATTCTTTATTATTTTGTTGGAATATCCTATCTGTGCGTTTTATGCCGGACCTAGTTTCGTCTTTATTAATCTGTTGGAATATCATGTTTGTATGTTTTACGCCGGACCTGGTTCCATCTTTATTATTCTATTGGAATATCCTCGCTTTTGTGCGTTTTCTGGCGGGACACAGTTCCGTATGTATTATTCTCGTTAGAATAACCTTTGTATGCGGCTATCGCATCGCATGCTGTTGATTTCTTTTGTTATTCCATTCTTTATTATACTCAAATGGTTAAAGTTTTAACTTCTATACTCCATGAAATTAGTGGAATATCCTTGATATTTGCGCTTCATCCAATATCTTTTCATGGAAATATTTTTCTGAGCATTCTTGAATTTTACTCTACAAAGAAGTATCATGTAGACAATTTGGACATTATTAGTTCTTGGTTAAATTAATTCTTGAACTTGTTTTATTGAATTCTTATATCATTGTCATCATCCTTATGTTTATATTATGTTAAAAGTCATCTGTGGCCTGTAGTGTATAGATGGACTTGGTATGATTATGACCAGGGATTATTCGGTATAATCATGACCGTAATGTTACAAATGATGTGGTAAAAGTCCTCATTGGCCCGTAGTGCATTGATGGACAGTTGTTGGCATGATCATGACAATTGATGAATACACGAATATCTTTGGCCCGTAGTGCATGGATAATTTGTGGTCGTGACCCTAATGAATATCCTTGGCCGTAGTGCAGGGATGATGTGAATTATTTATTAAGCTGAGTCTTAGTGATAAAAAGTGATGAATAACCTTTTTAAATCATAAAAGATAGTAGATTTTATTCTCTACTTGACTCTTTTAATGGATTGCTTGTTCTGCTGCATTTAAACTTGATGTCTATTATATTTTATTAGTTTAACATTGTTGAAGGCTAATGATAATTTATCCTGCATTATCTTAGTCATAATATTTCTTACTGGGCTAGTTGAGCTCACCCTTTCTTTCACCGTTTCTTCTGAGAAATGAGAATATAAGCGAAACGAGTTGGGGAAACGGAGTGACTATCCGGATGATAGTATTAGTAGTCCTCACTATTCTGTGAAATAGTGTGATAATAAATGTATTGAGGACTTATTTTGAGTTTGTATACAGTTTAGAAGACAATGATTGTATTAAAACACACGGCTCATGTTGTATATTTAAGTTTGTATCTGAATTTTGTACCATGTATTTGACGACTCAGAATTGGTGATGTATACCTATTTTGGGGGTGTCACAGTTGGTATCAAAGCTTAGGGATATGATCCCTGGATAAGATGTGAGACAATAACTAGGAGGGGAGAGATGGGAAATTCCTTCTTTAGTATGACCTACCTAAGTTTATTTGGTATTTAATTGGTCGGTCAGAGTATAGGGATAATATGTGATATGTTAATTAACCGTTGTTTTGTGGCAGTATTTGAAAATGGCATCCGAGAATGTTGAGAACATCAATGGAGCACAGGAGACCGTTGAGTCTCCATAGATCAATAATCAGGATAATGTGCATCAGGAAGGCGACAATCCTCATGCAAATAATAACACTGACCAAATGATGAATGATGGAATGTTCCGAGATTTCATGCGATTCATGCAACATCAAGCGAGAGTGGCTCCTGCCCAAAATGTAGGTGGAAACACTGGCAACTCTCGGACGGTCACCGTTAAACAGTTCAAGGAGCTGGGACCACCAGAGTGTTTTGGAGAGCCAAAGCCACTTACGGCGGAGACATGGATAAAGCAGATCAACAAGATATTTGATGTCTTGGGATGCTCCGAGGAGCAAAAGGTTCCCTTTGCCACCTTCATGTTGCGGGCAGAGGCAGATTACTGGTGGGAATCTGTAAAGCATACTCAACCTGCCGCACTGATAATGTCTTGGGAGAAGTTCCAAGAACTGTTTAACAACAAGTACTTTCTCGAAAGTATTCGTCACATGTAAGAGGTAGAGTTCATTAAACTGGAAGAAAACAACATGACCGTGTTGCAGTACGAAGCTAAGTTTGCCGAGTTATCCCGATTTGCGTCCCATTTGGTTGATAATGAGGAGAGAATGACGCGAATGTTTTTAAGGGGTTTGAAACCTGAGATACGTCAATATCTTATCTCACATAAACTGTGTTTGTATTCAGATGTTGTTAATAAGGCTCAGTTATTGGAGCGCGATAATGAGTCAACCCAACCAAAAGAGAGCAGCCGACAAAATGATAATACCAGTGAAAATAGTCATCGAAGCGGTGATAATAAGTGTGGAGGGAATCAACATGCCAGAAATGGTAACCACTTCAGTGGTAATCATGGCCAAAACAACAAGAATGGACATTTCAAGAAGAGGAGATTCAACAATAATGGAAAGACATCAGCATCAGCACCTGTTGTTAAGGAAGGAGAACGACCACATATCATATGCTTCAAATGTGGAGGGGAGGGACACATCAGTCCAAATTGCGCGATGCCCTCCAAAGCATGTTACAATTGTGGAAGAGAAGGTCACCTGGCCCGATTTTGTTGTGTACCGAAGACGAGTCTAGTTGGGATGGAGGCATCAAAGGCTGTCCCAAACAAGACAAAACCGGTAGTTCAAGGGAGAGCATTTGTCGTGACCTCCCAGAAAGCAAGGAACCCAAACGAGGTCATCACGGGTACGCTTATCATAAACTCTAGCGAAGTATATACCTTATTTGATACCGGTTCTACCCATTCTTTTATTTCTCCTACTTGCGCTCAACGTTTAAATTTGACTCCAGAGAAATTGGACTTTGACTTATCTGTTGAAACTCCATTGGGAGAAACCTTCATTGCATCCACTGTTTATAAGTCTTGTTTAGTTCAAATTGGTACCCTCACATTACCTGTCAATCATATTTCATTGAAAATACTTGCATTTGACGTAATTCTAGGGATTGATTGGTTAACTACTCATCATGCAAAAATTAATTGTTTTCACAAGGTTGTTAGCTTTCATATTCCTAACCAACCTATTATACGAATTCAAGAAACCAAACCATTAAAATCAATCACTATCATCTCAAGCCATAAAGCTATTCGTTTATTGAAAAACGGATGTCAAGCTTTCTTAGCTCATGTCACGGATCTAAATAAAAATACGTCAGTTTTGAATGATATTTCTATTGTTAATGAATTTCCTGACGTTTTCCCTGAAGAACTTTCTGGCCTACCCCCAGAGCGTGAAATTGAATTTTATATTGACCTTGAACCTGGTATAAAACCTATTTCCAAAGCCCCATATCGAATGGCTCCAATTGAACTTTAGGAGTTAAAGACCCAACTTCAAGAATTGTTAGACATCGATTTGATTTGTCCTAGTACTTCTCCTTGGGGTGCTCCTGTTCTATTTGTGAAAAAGAAAGACAGGAGTATGCGACTTTGTATTGATTATCGGGAGTTGAACCATGTCACCATCAAAAATAAGTACCCATTGCCACGTATTGACGACCTGTTTTACCAGTTGTAAGGCACCAAATTCTTTTCAAAGATTGATCTTCGTTCCGGATATCACCAATTGAATATTAGATTTGATGACATTCCAAAGACGGCTTTCAGAACTCGGTACGGGCATTATGAATTCCTAGTAATGTCTTTTAGATTGACTAATGCTCCTGCTGCCTTCATGGATATGATGAACCGAGTATTCAAGGAATATTTGGATCACTTTGTGATCGTCTTTATTGATGACATCCTTATTTATTCCAAAAGCCGTGAAGATCATGAGCAACACTTGAGGCTGATACTCCAAAAGTTTCATGAATATAAGCTTTATGCCAAGTTGAAGAAATGCGAGTTCTGGTTTAAGGAAGTAGCATTCCTTGGGCACGTAGTATCAAGTCAATGAATATCTGTTGACCCTGCAAAGATTAAAGCTATTCAAAGCTGGGAGCAACCCAAAACAGTGACCAAAGTACATAGCTTTCTCGGCTTAGCTGGTTATTATCGGAGATTCGTGGAAGGATTTTCTCAAATCGCTACTCCATTAACTCAGCTAACTCGGAAAGATACAAAATTCGATAAGAGCGAGGAATGTGAGAAGAGTTTTCAAGAACTCAAGAGGAGACTCATTTCAGCACCTGTTCTTACAATACCATCTTGCTTGGAGGGATTTGTCATCTACAGTGATGCTTCGGGCAAAGGGTTAGGTTGTGTTCTCATGCAACATGGGAAAGTCATAGCCTATGCCTCACGACAACTCGAAGAATATGAGAGGAATTATCCTACTCATGATCTAAAGTTGGCAGCAGTTGTTTTTGCACTAAAGATTTGGAGGCACTACTTGTATGGGGAGAAAGTGGAGATCTTTACGGATCATAAAAGCTTCAAATATTTCTTCACTCAAAAGGAACTCAACATGGGACAGCGATGTTAGCTTGAACTATTGAAAGATTATGATCATACCATCGAATACCATCCTGGAAAAGCGAACTTGGTAGCTGACGCATTAAGTAGAAGATCATATGCGGGTACGAGTACGATATTGTCAACGCAAAGGCCTATTTTGTATGACTTGAAAAGGATGGAGATAGAGATAAAGACTCTAGGGACCCACGTGATGATGGCGAATATACGAGTAGAACCGACTTTAATCGATAAAGTTAAAGCTGTTCAAGCTACAGACCTGGATCTGATGCGTATGAGGAAGAAAGTGCAAGAAGGTTTTATGCTGGAAGCAAGAATTGATGAAGAAGGAATACTTCGAGTCAACTCCAGACTTTGTGTTCCTAACGACCCTTATTTAAAGTATAAAATCATGATGAAGGCGCACAACACACCGTTTGCAATCCATCTTGGGAGTACTAGAATGTATCATGATCTTCGACATACATTTTGGTGGGGCAATATGAAGAGAGAGATAGCGCTATTTATCTCAAGGTGTCTAACGCGTCAACGAGTCAAGGCGGAGCATCAAGTACCAAAAGGTCTATTGCAATCACTTGAAATTCCAGAATGGAAGTGAGAGCACATTACCATGGATTTCGTTACTGGTCTTCCCAGGATTTCTCAGGGTATAGATGCAATTTGGGTCATTGTTGATAGATTGACCAAGTTTGCTCATTTCTTACCTATACAAGAAACCTATACACTTGAACGTCTTGCTCGTATGTATATAAACGAGATTATAATATTGCATGGTATGCCAGTATCTATAGTTTCTGATCGAGACCCAAGATTCACTTCAAGATTTTGGGTTAGTTTGCAAAAAGCTATGGGCACGGATTTACTATTTAGTTCGGCATATCATCCTTAGACGGACGGACAATCAGAGAGGACTATTCAAACTCTTGAAGATTTATTAAGACTCTATGTCCTTGACTTCAAGGGAAGTTGGGACAAGTTCTTACCATTGGTGGAGTTTCATACAACAACAGTTATCAAGCAAGTATTGGCATGGCTCTATTCGAAGCGTTGTATGGAAGAAAGTGTCATTCTCCAGTATGCTGGGATGAGGTGGGTGAAGCAACATTGTTGGGACCAGAGTTGGTACGTGTGACTACGAAAAAGATTTAAACGATCCAAAAACGTATAAAAACCTCACAAGATCGACAAAAGAGTTATGTTGATCTTCATTAAAAAGACGTGGAATTCGATATTAGAGATCATGTGTTGTTATGTGTTGCTCCATGGAAAGGAGTTACAAGATTTTGAAAGAGAGGAAAGCTCAATCCTCGATTCATTGGCCCATTTTTAATCCTCAATCGAATAGGAACTGTGGCATATAGACTCGCTTTACCGCCAAGAATGTCTCGTGTTCATAACATTTTTCATATATCCATGTTACATAAATATGTAGAAGACCCGAACCACATTATTGAGTTAGAACTGGATGAAATAGCAGAAGATTTGACGTATGAAGAGGTTCCTGTTCAAATCTTGGATAAGAAGGAACATATTCTACGCTCCAAGGCTATACCTCAAGTCAATGTTTTGTGGAGAAACCACAATGTTGAGGAAATGACCTAGGAGTTAGAATCTGAAATGAAATCAAGGTATCCTTACCTCTTCGACATACCAGGTACGTACCCTAATTTCGAGGGCTAAATTTCATAAGAAGGGGAGGTTGTAAGACCCCAGTTTTTATGAATAAAGATGATTTTTCTATAATTATCATTTTTGAATATTATGGAATGAATTTGTTATAATGTTATAGTTGTGGGTAGTATTTATAAATTCTGTAAAGTATGCAAGTTGTTATATTATATTCGATTGGTCGGGGAATATTCGTTTTAGCAGGGAATATTCGTACAACGGTGCAATCATTAGTGGACCCCATAACAAAATTATTGTCAGATTGAGAAAATGACAAAAATATTTTTATGAAAATAAGGGCTGAAATTTTAACGTTAATATTGTTAAACTACTTGATAGTAAAAGTGCAGTAATATGCGTGGTTGCATAGTAGCACACGGTATTGATTATTGATGCATACGTGAGAAGTCACTCAATTATACACAATTATTGCTACTGTAATTGTTACATCATATCTCTCATATTATTGATTCGATTATTGTCACAGTATCATCTGCATTATATGATATATTATTAAATCAATAATTGAGATGACAAAATTATTCATATTATTAAATTGCAATATTTACAATGTCTAGAAGTTCTGCCAAGGAGAGGTTTGGTCACCTAATTGCCCGCCAATAGGGAGAAATCCTTATTGGAAATCCCCCTCTTTCCTGGGAACGACCTGGTTGTTAAATATTATGAGTTATAATATTAATGATGAATAAGTTCGTGTTGATTAAAGATGAATTTGATAGTTCCATTGTATTGGGATTATTAGTGTTAGTGGAAATTGACATCTATTCCAATGATAATTAATGTCTGAGGGTTATATTGATAAATCAGGGAATTTATTGGATAAATGAGCAGTTAATTGCTACTAATTCACATGCTTATATAACTATTTGTTCACATGTGTGTACTATTGAATCACATTCTTATACTATTAGGGGAGTTGGTGCAAGATTGATAATACTTGCATGATTAAATTAAAGATGGAGGTATAAATGAAGGTACTATACCGTAATTCATATTTTCACATGATTATAACTATTGATTCACATGATTGAACTATTGATTCACATTATTTACTATTAGGGGAGGTGGTGCAAGTTTGATAATACTTGCAGGACTAAATTAAAAATGAAAGAAAAGTTGGGGGTATTGTACTGTAATTTTTCAAGCCCCAAAACGTGCAATTATCGAAACTATATTTTTCTATAAATAGAAGCTCATTCTTCCTTCATTTCTCACCAATTCACTAAAGTTATAGAGCAATTATTATAAATAGAAATTATAGAGAGAAGCTATAGAGAAAATCTATAGAAGAAGAAGCTACCTCGCTACCTCATTCCAAAGATCCAGCTTCTTCCGAGATAAGGGTATTATTCCTTTTTGTAGTCATGAAGAGAACTTATGTTATTCCATTCTTTATTATTCTCATTGAATAACTCAGATACTGTGAACCCTATACTTGGTGAAATTCTTCTATTATTACATTCTTTATTGTTCTATTGGAATATCATGTCGTCATGCATGCGTTTTATCTTGGGACCGGTTCCGCTTTAATTATTCTCGTTGGAATATCACGTGCATGCGTTTTACGCCGGACCTGAGTTTCGCTCTTTATTATTACTCGTTAGAATATCCTCGTCTGCAATGCGTTTTACGCGGACCTAGTTTCGTCTTTATTATTACATTGGAATAACTCGTCCTGCATGCGATCTATCGCATGCACGGTGATTTCTTTTGTTATTCCATTATTTATTATACTTAGTTGGTTAAAGTTTTAACTTCTATACTCCATAAAATTAGTGGAATATCCTTGATAATTGCGCTTTATCCAGTATCTTTTCATGGAAATATTCTTCTAAGCATTCTTGAATTTTACTCTACACAGAAGTATCATGTTGACAATTTGGATGTTATTAGTTCTTGGTTAAATTAATTCTTGAACTTGTTTTATTGAATTCTTATATCATTTTCATAATCCTTATGTTTATATTATGTTAAAAGTCATTTGTGGCCTGTAGTGCATAGATGGACTTGGTATGATTATGACCAGGGATTATTCGGTATAATCATGACCGTAATGTTACAAATGATGTGGTAAAAGTCCTCATTGGCCTGTAATGCATTGATGGACAGTTGTTGGCATGATCATGACCATTGATGAATACACGAATATCCTTGGCCCGTAGTGCATGGATAATTTGTGGTCGTGACCCTAATGAATATCCTTGGTCGTAGTGCAGGGATGATGTGTATTATTTATCAAGTTGAGTCTCAGTGATAAAAAGTGATGAAAAACCTTTTTAAATCATAAAAGATAGTAGATTTTATTCTCTACTTGACTCTTTTACTGGATTATTTGTTCTGCTGCAGTTAAACATGATGTCTATTGTATTTTATTACTTTAACATTGTTGAAGGCTAATGATAATTTATCCTGCATTATCTTAGTCATAATATTTCTTACTGGTCTAGTTGAGCTCACCATTTCTTTCACTGTTCTCTTCAGGAAATGAGAATATAGGCGAACGAAGCCTGTCGAAGCGGAGTGATTGGTCCGATGATAGTATTAGTAGTCCTAACTATTCTGTGAAATAGTGTGATAATAAATGTATTGAGGACTTATTTTGAGTTTGTATACGGTTTAGAAGACAATGATTGTATTAAAACTCACAGCTCATATTGTATATTTAAGTATGTATTTGAATTTTGTACCATGTATTTGACGACTCAGAATAGGTGATGTATACCTATTTTGGGGGTGTCACAGTCTAAGTCATACAACCAATGTATACTTAGAATTACTTTCAACCAATGTATACCTCTTAATTCTATTCAACCTTCATCCAAGGTTTTAATTACTTTCATTCATTACTCGTCACCTAAACCCCATGTTCATTATTCTTTCCTAATGTCAAAGACATACAATTAATTGTATGCTAAGACCGATCATTCATCGTGACAACATTGCATTCACAGCGTCTAAACGCTTTACATTCATCTCTCATGACCATGACATAACATCGAAATGTTATTCATTACCCTAGTCAATCAACGTCTAAGGAATCACAATTATAGCAATCACTCACGTTCGTTTCATTATGACTACGGTTCCCGGAAATTTGTTCCGTAACCCGCTTCTACATTCTTTATCTTTCAATCCCATTTAATCTTTTGGTTCAACCTTCATCAAAGGTTTAATACACTTAATTAAGTGTTACATTAGTTGAATTACATGTTCATATTTCTTTCTTGCACATCCCCCAGTAATTGAGAAGTAAAAATCTCATTTTTGGGCATTGCCCTGCACCGGCGCTGCGGCGCCGTGCCCTTCCCTTTCTTTCGTGTTGCGGTGCCACTTAGTAGTAGCTAATGGCCTGAGCTTGCGCTGCGGTACTGACCTCCAAGGCACGACTCGCGCTGCGGCGCCAAGCATGAAACCTAGAAAAATATTCTAAGTCTTTTACAAGCTTGAGACGTTGACTTTGAAATCTTATATCATATTCGTTATAACTCAAAACGAGGTCGTTCCAAAGCCATTTTCTTCCTTATCTTACATATTTCGATTACCCTCAGACAGAACTTCATTCTGAATCCATTAACATGCCATTCAATTGGCTTAATCTTCACTCTTCGTTCATTTTATGTTATTAATGTTCTTTGTTCGTTCGTTCGTCCGTAATTCGGTCATCCGAACTCGAAACTCATTCGTTCTTGAGTCCACGACTCACATTTTATACACTCTCTTACATTCTTATGAAACCCAATACGTTCAGATTCATTTACTAACTTTCAAATTCTCGTTCTTCTTTTAAGAAATTTTCGCTATAACTTCGTTATAGCTCAGTTTTAATCCGTTCTTCATGAACGTTTCTAACGTTCCTAACCAAGCAATAAGCAAATAACTTATACACGATGTTTTTAAACTTGTCCATCAACAACAATTATCCTACGATGGTTTTAAATTTGTCCATCAACAACGTTGTTCGCGTTCTTCGCGTGTTATTCATTTTTAATCGATATTTTGGATTACGATTTTACTTTTTCTTGGAATTTGATGTTATAGAACATCATTCCTTACTTATTTGACCTACTCATTCATAAGATTCATTCGGATCGCTCAAAATCCTTACGAATCTTACACTTCCTTAAGAAATTTATAAACTAAATTTCTTATTTCTTCTTTCTTCATTTTCTTATGATTTCAACCATATGAAACCATTTCTAACATCTTTTACTTCCTATTCTCGTTAAGCTATCTTTTTAACATATAAAGCTTAAAGAAAAATTATAGAAGACTAGGTTTCGGGTTACCTTTCTTCTTTAATCTTCTTCTGTCGGACAAAGCGTGCACTCGGGCAAGCTTTTCCTCTTCTTTTTCCTCTCTTCTCCCATCTGAACCCTCTCTCTCTCTCAAAGTTGTAGGATTTTTCAAAATCCCAAAACAATGAAGTTAGCTTCATATTTATAGATTTTCAAGGCTAGGGGTATTTTGGTCATTTCACCAAACCGCCTTACTATTCATGGCTTAGCCACCAAGTTTACTTGGCCTCCACACTTACTTAGCCATTAAGTCTACTTAGCCATTAAGTCTACTTAACCATTAAGTCTACTTAACTCTAAAGTTTAATTACTCATTAAGTAACTTATCCTTACTATTCCACCTCCTTACTATTCACGTAGCTTCCTTTGGAAGCTTCGTGGTTCCATCTTTCGGGTTTCGTCCGACAGTATTAAAAATTACGATTCTCAGAATCCAAATATTTTTTGATATTTCATCTTTCCTTTACCGATTAACTTTCACGTATTCTTCGAATTTTTGAAAAACTAAAAAACACTTTTTGGTATCAAACGTTTTCGTTCACGTTTTCCCCTAACGTAGTTAAACGAGTGAAAAGTACATAACAGTACTTTTCGTCATTTTTATTTTATCCGATTTCTGCACGTTTTTCGAGAAAACTTTTATCGGCTTACTTAACTTTTCACGATATATTATCGTCAAATCTTTCGATGGAATGTCATTTCGACATACCGAACTCTCTGGAAGGCCTAGGTTATTCAAACCCTAACCCTTAGGCTTTCGTCAGGTGAATAGTGCCTATTTCATCTTTTTCCCCTGAAATATTTTATTCCCGGAAAAATTTTATTTTTGTCTTGAAAATTCTTACTCGTTCAGTCTAGCTCGTAGCCAGAATCCTCCCGATTAATAATCATTCTAGGTTATAGAACGATCAATAAACACATAGCACAGAATAGTATTAATAAAATTCATTTTATTAATAACTAATTCTTTAAATCTTAAATTCTAGACAATCCGATTTTCTGGATTGTCACATTCTTCCTCCTTTATAAAAAATCCGTCCTCGGAATTTCTTAAAACCACACCCATACCCGGGTCATCACATTCACCCCTTCTTCATAGAATTTCATCCTTGAAATTTTATCTTACTCATCTTCACAACTTCTCTTCAAAGAAGTTCTTATCTTTCATACATTCCCTAACCTTTATAACTTATCAAGAATCATGAAGTGAAAGGAATAACTACGAATATAAGGATTCCTTTAATACATTTCATACTTTTGCTGAGGGGTCAAATCGACCATGAACTCTTACTAGGTTTAACAGTATTTCACCGTAAACCCTTCTTACATGGTCAGTTTACAATCACAAAGAAGGTAAACCACCTCTTCCATACGTAGGTGATCAACCTATCGTATAACCCCATTTCAGGGTATGTTCACCTCAAACTTAATCATTGAATTCCGCACCAAAACAATTTGGTTCGGCATAGCTCTTCAAAGAAAGCTTGATTTTTCTTTTAATCATGACATACCATTCGTCTTAGCCAAATCAAGTAGCTTAGACCATACCAATAAATTGGACATCAACTTGAAACATTCATCTAGTCAACTCACTTGACATCGACCAATTCTTTAAATTATTTTGCAATACATCAAAACGTTTCATGACGTCATGATACCATACTTTTCACAGTACGTTGAGGACTTTGTCAGTTTATGACTTCGTCATTATACATCATACCATAGCGGGTTGTTGATCCTAATATCACTTCCAACACTAGGTTCAGTTGCATTAATAACTTCATCCTTTTACCATCTTTGCATCAAATGCACTGATGATATAAAATTTATTTTGATATTATAAATCAATTTCTGTCTAGCCGAATTAACTAGCATAGACATATCAAGAATAGTTCTTTTAAAATCCATTGGTACCAAAAATTGAACCAATTCTTTCATTTTCCAAAACGCGCACTTCAACACGAATTCAAGAAACTTCAAAATCTAGCATAGCTAGATGACTTGGAATATCTTATCCTCCACCTTCCTTCATTGTCTTACTTGTGACAATACTTAATCTTCTCTAGCACCTTCAATGCTAAGTCTATTGAAAATAACTCATTTCAGTCTAAACATTCCTATACCTTAGTACAGTCCATCAACTTACCACTCATTATGAGTTCAGGAACTTTCCATAATAATATGAGTTTAAGAACTATCCCAGACAAACCATAGGTGTCCATTCGCTGAGAAGTTCAAAAATATACCATATAATTATGAGTCACAAACTTACCATAAGTATGAGTTTCAAGAACTCTCACCTACCTTATCATTCTCTACCTATCAAGTATATACATTAGAAAAGATTCACCTTCTCGTCATATACATCCTGATAGCGCGACCAATTTTAATGATTATCACTGTAATAAACTGAGTGGCTGTTACACCAAAGCATAAACCTCTGCCCATACAAAGATTCATACAACTTAGCTATCACATGAGTCCTCAATTGAAATCTTACAACTTCTAACTTTCTCTTTACTTAATACGAATTTTCTTTAATTCGTATACTATCCTTTACAACTCAATCTGAGTTCTTCTTCTCGTACTACTTCGTAGTACCATTCATTAATGCATTAGCTATAAATCATTCATCGTTTAACAGCTCACATGTTACTACAATTTACTATGATCACGTGGTGATCTTCTTATCCTTCTCTCTACGATTATAGTCTTAGGTACTCATACCTAAGATTTATAACCTATCAGCTCTTATACCAACCCGTAACGCCTTAAAATCCGGTTTATTTTCACATCCGGATTCTGTACATCATGATCCCATCTTCTTCCAAGCATACATCATTATATAGCTAAATATAACAACATACATCTTCAAATCCCAGGTTCTAAAACCTTAAAACCTCTTTCATTCCAAATAATGATAATTACATTATTCTTTACATCTTGTACAAGTGACTTTTATCCGCCACCAAGGATACATAATCATTCATTAAACTATTCTATAGTTTAATTCTATCATTCTATATTATAAGTGTTCGCTTGATCTTTACGCACATTCATATAATGAATGGCACTTCTTCTGGATACCGATCAACTTGAACTTTCCGGGATCCTTAAGTTCTTTCTAACATCGTTCGCTAAAAATGTTTTTATTTAAAGCAAGTGTGAGCATTCAATTGCCCAGCAAGTCATAATAGTTGAACAAACAACTTTAAGAATTCCAACATTCTTGTAAGACTTCAATAACCGAACAAAGGTTATGAAGCAGCTTGAATAATAGTAATAATCTCAATTCCTATCATTTTAAAACATTAGTTACATTCCCTTTAAAATACTTTCATTCTCTACTCTCTTTCACAAACATTCTGTCTGGCTAGAATAAATAGCACAGACTTAACAATAACAGTTCATGTATAAACAGAACATGCTTATATTGAATAGTTCAATCACAGAATAGTTCATATCATAGAAACACCGAAGTGTTCACATTGTGGCAGAAGGCCTCATATATTCTAACACCTTGTACAAATATCACACATTTGCACATAGACAGAACTTCTCAAGTTCAACATCTGAGAAGTTTAGAAACTAGCATTCATTTAAAATATCAATGAAGTTAGGAAACTTGTCTTACGAACAGCTACCGCTTATAGTTTATGCTGAACTGCTCATTCCAATTCCTATGTAGCACATAAGGAAATAACACATATACCAATTAGTCATATACTTGACTTACGCATTGGTTTACTTTACTTCACTTCTTAGGGTTCATGTTCTTACAAACTAAGTTTACGCGACCAACTTCCTTTACCAGTTAACGGCTTCATGACATACGGAGATGTCTTACTTAATACGTTCATTATCTTTGATGATTTACATTCTTATCTTCTTCTTATAACTCTCATAGGACTCAATACATATCGTGTCTCTGCTAGTAGTCCATATGGTACTCTGAGTGGTTTCCCACAAATAACCAACAAACAAGTTCCCGTCTCATCTACACTGCCTATAACAGTGAGTTAGATCGGTTGCCAGTTTTGTATGTACCTTCACTCTCAGAAGGAATTGTTTAGCCCAGCTCCCATATGTCAACCATCAAAGGTTACGATTGTACTAGAACCTAAATTCATATTAACTTACCCAAACTATTAAACTATAATGTTAGTTAAGTCAATTTTTTATTCCTTATGGCTTTCTAGCAACTAAATGCCATACCTCAGGATTCATTCTTTATCGTCTAAGTTATACAATCTCTTGTATACTCAGGACAATCATTCAATATTCGTTCTACGGATTTATAGCGTTAAGTATTTTACGTTACCTTATTCTTATCTTTCAACGTCCGATTCATTTGACTCGGAACGTTATCCAAGTTATAAACATTAACTTGGCTTCTTTTACGTTATACGTACTTGTCCTTAATTCAGCTTCTCCACCATTCACAGGTTTAATCATTGATCTTTATTACCTTACGGTCAAACCATACACGGGGTGTAGGTTCTACCCGTTTAGTATTCGCGTACACTTAACCTTTAACTCGGTTCAAGTGTCCAACGCTTACATTTCATTCTAACATTCTCATCTGACTCACATCCGTCTTTCATTAATCTTATTACCGTTCACTACGGCTTTCTTGATAATTCATATCTTACTTACTACTCCCGTCAATGTCTAAGTCATACAACCAATGTATACTTAGAACGTTCACTCAACGTGCATACGATTTATGAGGATCGTTTACGTATTCAACATTTACGTTACTTGCCTCTTAATTCTATTCAACCTTCGTCCAAGGTTTTAATTACTTTCATTCATTACTAGTCACCTGAACCCCATGTTCATTATTCTTTTCTAATGTCAAAGCCATACGGTTTGTTGTATGCTAAGACCTATCGTTCATCACGACAACATTGCATTCACAGCATCTAAATGCTTTACATTCATCTCTCATGACCCTGACATAACATCGAAATGTTATTCATCACCCTAGTCAATCAACGATTAAGGAATCACAATTATAGCAATCCCTCACATTTGTTTCATTGTGACTACGGTTCCCGGACATTGGTTCCGTAACCCTCGTCTACATTCTTTATCATTGAATCTTTTCATTCAACCTTTATCAAAGGTTTAATACACTTAATTAAGTGTTACATTAGTTGAATTACATATTCATATTTCATTCTTTCACATCCCCTAGTAATTAAGCAGTAAAAATCTCATTTTTGGGCATTGCCACCTGCACTAAGTTTCTTACTTCACTTAGCAAGATAGCTAATGGCGGAGCTTCATGACTGTGGCACAGCCAAACCCCCAAGGCACGACTCACGCTGCGGTGCCAAACATGAAACCTAAAAAAAATTTCTAAGTCTTTTACAAGCTTGAGACGCTGACTTTGAATCTTATATCTTATTCGTTATAACTCGGAACGAGGTCGTTCCAAAGCCATTTTCTTCCTTATCTTACGTATTTTGATTACCGTCAGACAGAACTTCATTCTGAATCCGTTAACATGCCATTCCATTGCTTAATCTTCGCTCTTTGTTCATTTTATGTTATTAACGTTCTTTGTTCGTTCGTCCGTAATTCGGTCATCTGAACTCGAAACTCATTCGTTCTTGAGTCCACGACTCACATTTTATATGTTCTCTTACATTCTTATGAAAGCCTATACGTTCGGGTTCATTTACTAACTTTCTAATTCTCATTCTTCTTTAAAGAAATTTTTGCCATAACTTCGTTATAGCTCAGTTTTAATCCATTCTTCATGAATGTTTCTAACATTCCTAACCAAGCAATAAGCAACTAACTTATACGCAATGGTTTTAAACTTGTCCATCAATAACAATTATCCTACGATGGTTTTAAATTTGTCCATCAACAACGTTCTTCGCGTTCTTCGCGTGTTCTTCATTTTTAATCGATATTTTGGATTACGATTTTACTTTTTCAAGGAATTTGATGTTATAGAACATCATTCCTTACTTATTTGACCTACTTATTCATAAGATTCATTCGGATCGCTCAAAATCCTTACGAATCTTACACTTCCTTAAGAAATTTATAAACTAAATTTCTAATTTCTTATTTCTTCATTTTCTTATGATTTCAACCATATGAAACCATTTCTAACATCTTTTACTTCCTATTCTCATTAAGCTATGTTTTTAACATATAAGGCTTAAAGAAAAATTATAGAAGACTAGGTTTCGGGTTACCTTTCTTCTTTAATCTTCTTCCGTCGGACAAAGCGTGCACTCGGGCAAGCTTTTCCTCTTCTTTTTCCTCTCTTCTCCCATCCGAACCCTCTCTCTCTCTCAAAGTTGTAGGTTTTTCAAAATCCCAAAATAATGAAGTTAGCTTCATATTTATAGATTTTCAAGGCTAGGGGTATTTTGGTCATTTCACCAAACCGTCTTACTATTCATGGCTAAGCCACCAAGTTTACTTGGCCTCCACACTTACTTAGCCATTAAGTCTACTTAGCCATTAAGTCTACTTAACTCTTAAGGTTACTTACTCATTAAGTAACTTATCCTTACTATTCCACCTAATTACTATTCACGTAGCTTCCCTTAGAAGCTTCGTGGTTCCATCTTTCGGGTTTCGTCCGACAGTATTAAAAACTGCGATTCTCAGAATCCAAATATTTTTGGATATTTCATCTTTCCTTTACCGATTAACTTTTACGTATTCTTCGGATTCCTTCACGTTTTGGTATCAAGCGTTTTCCTTCACGTTTTCCCCTAACGTAGTTAAATGAGTGAAAAGTACATAACAATACTTTTCGTCGTTTTTATTTTATCCAATTTCTGCACGTTTTTTGAGAAAAACTTTTATCGGCTTACTTAACTTTTCAGGATATATTATCGTCAAATCTTTCGACGGAATGTCATTTCGACATACCGAACTCTCTGAAAAGCTTAGGTTATTCAAACCCTAACCCTTAGGGTTTCGTCAGGTGAATAATGTCTATTTCGTCTTTTCCCTAGAAATATTTTGTTCCCAGAAAAAAATTATTTTCTTCTTGAAAATTCTTACTTGTTCAGTCTAGCTCGTAGCTAGAATCCTCCCGATTAATAATCATTCTAGGTTATAGAACGATCAATAAACACATAGCACAGAATAGTATGAATAAAATTCATTTTATTAATAACTAATTCTTTAAATCTTAAATTCTGAACAATCTAATTTTTCGGGTTGTCACAAAGGATACGTGAGTGAAAGCCATATCAGTTATTCTTCGCATCTTATTTCTAAGGCTAAATAGCAGAGAGAGAGAGAGAGAGAGAGAGAGAGAGAGAGCTTGATGAAGAAGAGAGAAAATACAATGGTTTGAGATAGGGTTTTCTGAGATTATCAAAAAGAGGAAGAAGGATTGCTAAAGCTCTTGTGACCATCTTGTAAAGAAATCAAGCATTGAAGATATGAAAACCTAAGTTTATGTTCTAAATTTCTAATATTTAGAGTTAAAACGAAAAAGATATGTCCAAAATTGTTTCTATCTTGAAGCGGTAAGAAGCAAGCCGTCTTGCAGACGCGTCTTGTTGGAAATGAGCTGGAGTTAGCCTTGTAGCCTGCGGTATTGGTAGTGAGCAAAAGGGGAGCGGTCGCGCCCATGTGTTCTTCGATTGTATTTATTTTGACTGTTTTGGTAAAACGGTCATAACGTTTTCACACGAACTCCGATTGAGATGATTCAAGATTATCCGGAATGAGGACGAATAGACCTACAACTTTTGTTCTTTACGTTTTTCAATTTTAGGTAATTAGAAAGGGTTAAAACAATCATCTTTGTGACTGTTACGTAATCGGAGGCAATTAGAGGGCGTCGGGCATGTACGTATGCTAGTGTAATGCTCTTGACGATAAAAGACGTTGTTCTAAATTATGAAACATGAATGTTAGTAAATATAATGATGCTTAACATTAATATAATAATGTATTAGATAAGTTATAGAAGCATAGTAAGCATGCACAAGAGAGGCAAATCGGGCATGTAACGAATAAACGTCGAAACGCCGTGATACGTCTTAATGAACGTAAAAAATGTTTTAAGTCAAATGAAATAGATATTATAAAATATGAAATGGGATTAATATATAACCAATAATAATTCCTAGCAATATTTAAACACTTGAATGAATTTCAAATATTACATAAGTCAAAAAGTTAACACAATCTAATTGAACATTGCGCGCTAAGTAATAGGAAAGATTATGAGATGTGGAGTAGAGTTTACATTACAATTACTATGTGTTGTTACGTGACTAATAATTGATGTCTATGATTATATAATTGTGTAGGGCACGTGAAGTGCAGATAACTGTAAGCTGTTAAACGTTTATTAGTAAACAACGATTAAGGCAAGTTTTTCAGTTCCTATTTGCTATGTGAATTGGTGATTAACTCTTTTAAATCTTTATTGCAAAAAGTATGATCTATTATATATATGTTGAATGTATGAAATGTTAAAGTCAACTTATGACTACGTTGATTGAGTAAAGCATGCTAATTGAGTAAGGAACTCAATCTTTATACTTGGTTATATGAACTGTAACATGTGTGTTATGTTAGTCTAATGTTTATGAGATATATGTTGAGCATGTTATTATGTGCTACGTGATGCATGAAAACTGTTAGATTTTGCTGGGCTATCGAGCTCAACCTTGCAAATAACAACTTTTGCAGGTTTAAGATTCAAGGTAAAGTTATGTGTTACTTGAAGGACATGAATCAGATGTGATACTTGATGATTTATACACTTTGGTTCTGTTATTATTATTTGAACCATGTTTAAGGTTCCGAATAGTATTAATGTCGAATTGTAATAACGTTTTGCGATGTAAACTATTGTAGTATTAAAATGATTCTAAAATATTTTGATGTAAAGGTTGAAGGTTTTGGGAACGAGGATAGTTTGTAATAGAAAATTTTAATTATTCCGCAAATTTCAATGGTTGTACTATCGTTTAATGATGTAAGATTAAAGGTTAAATGTATTATTAACGACCGAAGTTGAGAATTAAATTGTATGAATTTTGGGGTCGTTACAGTTGATATCAAAGCTGTAGGTTATAAACCTTAGGTAGGAGTACCATAGGCTATAACCTTAGAGAAGGAAGGTGAAGATAATGAAAGAATAAGCTCAAGTAGAGTTTGAATAATAAGAAGTAATTTAAGAAATTTATAAAGGAAGGATTAAAACAGGCGTGAGAAGATTTAAAGAAGAATTTCACTGAGTTATAAGGAGTATGAATGTGGGGTTACCCAACTCTAATGATGAGGATGTAAGGTGATAATACATAGACAATGTCTATAAGAAGAGAAGGATAAAGAAGTTAAGAATCAAAAAGTTATATTTAAGTATGGTACAGTTGTACTCTTTAATAGTTGATGTATGGTATCTGGGCTATACGATTTCATAGAGTGGAGGTATATACAAACTAGCAACTTAGAACCTAGTTTGTTGGTTGTTTGTGGGAAACCACTCAGCGTACCATATTGAAACTGTTAGAGACTCTATGTGTACCAAGTATAGAAAGTGGATACGTATGATGAAAATATAGAACTTGAATGAAATGTGGAGCAATGTAAATGAAGTTAGAAGTTCTTAAAGGAAGAATCGTTAAATAAACAAGAAAATTCAAAGAAGAATCTTAAAGAGATATAAAGATAAGAAATGGCAATAGCCAAGATAGCGAATAATGTCGTAAATGATGAAAAAGGAAAGAAGGATGATCGTAAAATAAAACGATCACGAGTTAAGAAAATAATTTTAAGGGAGATGATTATAAAATAAGATCACAATGTGATCTGTGTAAGTTATAAAAGAAAGATGGTCTATAATGTTTGACTAATTATAGCTTGATGCTATGAAGTTAATGTACTATGATATAGTACGAGATAAACTCATGAGGAGTTATAGATAATGTGATACGAGGAATTCATATTGAACAAGTTAAGAGCAAGTTAAGAGTACGATAGAGTTAGGTGGGATTTCAATTGAGGACTCATGTGATGGCTGAGTTGTACAAACCTTTGTATGGGCGAGAGTTTTGTACTTGCACTTAGTTTTTTACATCGATAATCATTGGAATGTTGGTGTCGCGCTATCAATGTATATGTGGCAAAAAGGTGATTCTTTTCTTATTTGTATATTTGATAGTTAGTGTTGGGTAAAATCTATATACGCACAACACGCAAGTATACGTGGTCAACAAGTAATAGAGTGATGATTAGAGTATCATTCCCACAGAGACTAACTAGCAATATCCTTAACTTACAATTATCAATTTCCTATTAACCCTAATTTTATTAAACAAATCAACTCAATAGTTGTAATTAAAGAATCTAAATTAAAGAATAATTAAACTAACACAGAATAATCACAAATATCAAAATCTAGAATTTCAAACAATTAATGGAGAATTAGACTTATGATTTCACCCTAAGCTTCACTCTGATTCTAACACCTTTATTCCAATTCAATGCATTATCCCAGTTTATTAATCAAGAACACGAACATAGTATTAACCACCTCTCGATGCACTAATACCGTATTAATGTCAATCCACAATTAAGATAGAAATCCGTTAAACACCTTAATCAACTAACCCACTATATCTCTATGTGAATTACAATTGAAGAAGGTTTAAGAATAAGTTCTCTATCCGATTACAGGCAATGTCAAGCATATTTCTACCTTAACATTCATCAAGATTAAGCTATTCACAAAATAATGAACACATGCTATATCAACTAGGTCTAGATTTGAATATCCTCTCTCGATTCCATCAAATTCCACAAAGAATTGTTGATCAGGAAATTCATAGATTCAAGCACAAATCAATATAGATAAACTAGAAATAGATTATTAAATTAGAAATCAAAGCTACAAAATCATTGATTCACTCAAAGATCCATCATAAGCCTAAAAAGTGAATTAGTTCATACTTAACGAAATAAACACTGAATAAATCATAGAAATCATCCTTAGATTACAAATAATAATCTAACACAAAGAATATTGAAAAACACCCTTCACGTAGACTAAAACTACAATCGTCTCGAAAATCCCTTCGAAATACTCCTCCACACTTGCTATCAAAAACTGAGCTTAGATCTTCGTAATATGTCTTCTCTCTTCTTGAAGTTGTTATTCCTCGAGTATATCATGTCCAACATCCAAGTCCCAGTCGAATTCTCTATCAAATAGAGTTACATTGCCATACAAATAGCTAAAATTCGTGCCCAAAAAGAATTACAAACATAATAGGACACTTCAGAAATAACACCCCCCGCCCCGGCGAGGGTTCAAGTACTACATAAGCTCACCCCAGCGGGCTTCCTTTTTGTCTAGCTCGTATGAAGACCCCCCGCCCCGGCGAGGGTGTATAGTGTAAATTGGCCCGCCCCTCCGGGCTACCTTCCTGCTAACTGGAATTAAGACCCCCCGCCCCGGCGGGGGTGTATAAGCTAATAATACCCGCCCCGATGGGCTTGTCTTCTGCCAGATAACTTGCTGAACTTCATGTTGTACTCAAATTCTGCTCCAAATGACTTGAAATCACACCAAATAGCTCCAAATAAACGTTGAATGCTATAACCACCATTCTACATATAAAATAACATAGAACAAATAAAAATGAACATAATCACAAGGATTTAGCAATAAATAAACATGAAATGGACATTGAATTACGTATATGAAATCCACTTATCAGTTAGAAACTATTAAGATTAGTCAGATATTATTAGGATTAGGTGTGATTCTTAAAACTAATGCATATGGTATGTTCGTGACTCACAATAATATGGTATTTTTTGAACCCCTCAACGAATGGACGCCTATGGTCTGACTAGGATAAGTTCTTAAACTCATATTATTGTGGCAAGTTCTTGAATTTCCACTGTGCGGTAAGTTTGATGAACTATATTTGGTAGAAAACGGTTATAGTATAGAGAGCATTGATGAAGTTGAAGATTGATAGAATGGTTAAGTAACGAAGTAATGAAGTAAAGATTAAAGTTGATGGATACCTGGATATTCTAAATCTACTAACTATGCTAAACTTTCGAAATTTATTGACTTCGTGCTGAACTTTGCACTTCTATTTTCTTGAAAAACATTGGATCAAATGATGAAACCAATGAGTTTTAAAAACAATATCGTTATTCGTATGTCTATGCTAATTGCTTTAGCTAGACAAAAATGATTTGAAATATATCAAAATGTATTTTTATATCATCAATGTGTCATGGAACCTGGTGTAGAGATGAAAAAAAAAATGATGGAGTCATCAATTCAGTATTACTTAGTGTTGGATGTGATCTAAGGATCGTCAGCCCACTATGGTATGATGTAGTATGATAACATCACCAAATGACGAAATCCTCAAATGGACTGTAAATACAGTGCGGTATCATGACGTCATACAAAGATTTTTGAGATTTCTTTAAGATATGAGAATATATATATATATATATATATATATATATATATATATATATACGTATATGTATATTTCGATTGATGTCCGAATTGTTATAGAAGTCTATGCTATTTGATTCAGCTAGACGAATATTGAAAGATGTTCATGAAATTCAAGCGTTTCTTGAGAATTTATGTCAAACCAAATTGTTTTGGTGCGAATTCAGATGTTAAAAAGCTGAGATGAACAACACTTTTGTAGAGGATTACGCGGAGGCGTTGAGATGTTTGTGCACAATACATTGTACGAAGGGCTGATCACCCTAAGTACGAGGAGTCCCTATAGTCTTATGACTGTTAAAGTTTAAGTTGAAAGATTACTTATAACTATGGACATACGCATAGCGTTTAAATGTTTGTGCACAATAGATCGTACGAAGGGCTTAACACCCTAAGTACGAGAGTCCTTATAGTCTAATGATTGTTAAGGTTTAAGTTGAAAGAGTACTTATAACCATGGACGTAGTTCAAGGTCTTATGACCCTCAGCATGATTTGGAATCTTTTAAATTCCTGAGTTATTCATACTACTTCCCAATTATTGAGCAATTGTGGAAGATTCTTGCTATTCTAAAAGGTGAATGTGGTAAGGATGATATTCCTTAGACAGAAGTGAGTCGTAGAATGCGATACTAAATGATGAATATATTAAATAAGTGAGAAAAGAAATTTTTAAATGAGAAGGAGATGAGTTATCAACGAATAATGTAAAACTTTTAATAGAAAAGTTTTATAATTGTAGAAAGATCTTTGTGGAAAGAAGTGGTTATAGAACCCAATGAATGAATAAAGTATTAACATAAAATCTATTTTTATAGATTGAATGAATGAAGATTAATAAATAAAATTTCTATGACGAAATTCTTAGAAGAATGGGTGAATGTAATATCTCGAGTGTTTATAAGTTGAGTATATGATAATGATCCTTAGAAAAGCAAATGAACGGGTCAAAGAATATGTAATAATCAAATATAATTGAGTCTAAGTAAAGGTTATGAAATAAAACTTACAAGATTTTGTTATAAAGAATGGTGGTAATGGTAATAAATAAAACATATATTAAGGTGACGTGTTGAAGTTATTCAATGATAATTGTGAAAGAGATTTTGTGAAAACCTTAGTAAGGTAGGGCGTCGGTGATTCCGAGGACGGGATCCTTAAAAGGAGGGAAGGATGTGACAACCCAAATTTTTATAAGTTATTAAAATAGGAATTTAATAATTAAAATTCTTATTATGAGATGTTTTGAGTTTGAGTATGTATATATATGTGCTATATATTTTGAAATATGTGATCTGGTGTGAAGAGAAATATATACTCATATATTGGGAAAGTGAGGTTAAATAGTTGAGTTAACTATTGAAGGAATTAAATGAATTTGGTAATTAATTTTAAATATTTATTGAATTAAATAAATAATTTAAATAATTTATTTATTGAGAAAAATAAATAATTTATGAAATTGTGGTATAATAATTTAGTTACGTGTGTATGATAATTAAATAAAGCAAAGATAAATTTTATTCTTTGAAGATTTAATTTAATAAATTAATTAAATTAAATGAGTTGTTTAATATTAAAGAAAATAAGTAAATTAAATAAAGTGATGTGTAAGTCTAATTTATTAATTAAATTAGATATATGATAATTTATTAATCATAAGAAGAATTATAATAAAAATTATAATTATTATAATTATTATTGTAAGTTGTGAGAATTGATTACAGGTGTAACAAATAAAAACTATATAATATAATATTATTAAAATAAACTAGTGGGGGATAATTGTGCGTAGCCAAACTAGGCCTTGTGGCCTTTGGCTTATTGTAACTGAAGTAGACATATTATTTTGCTAACGAAAGGATACGTAAGTGAAAGCCATATCAATTATTCTTCGTGTCTTATTTGTAAGACTAAATAGCAGAGAGAGAGAGAGAGAGAGAGCTTGATGAGAAGAGAGAAAATACAGTGGTTTGAGAGAGGGTTTTCTGAGATTATCAAAAAGAGGAAGAAGGATTACTAAAGCTCTTGTGACCATCTTGTAAAGAAATCAAGCATTGAAGGTATGAAAACCTAAGTTTATGTTCTAAATTTCTAATATTGGGTTTCAATATTATAATTGTTAAAGGTAGTTTATGTAATCAATTGGTTGTTATCTATACATGATTGTAGTAAGAGAGTTCATGGAAAATGGGTTTGAAGAAGGGAAGTTAATATTAGTGTGTATTTATATGTTATGGCTTAAGAAAGTATGAAATTTTATGTCTAATATGTGTTATATACTGTAAATTGATAATGGAAGTTGTTAGTATGTTGAAAAACGAAAAGAACGAAAGTTAAACGGACCAATTTGGTTGAGAAACGAGTTTGTAGCGAATGAATTCGCTAAATGTGTTTAAAACATGAAAATATAGCATGATCACTAAATTGGAACCCTTAGAATGATTTTTTTAATATGTTTGAAGTGTTATAATTAATCTCTAGATGAGTAGCTAAGAGTTTAACGAGTCCAACGAATCAAAAATTGACTAATTCGGACTTAAAACGAAAAAGATATGTCCAAAACTGTTTATGTGCGAAGCCAGGCGCGCCGCCCGTGAGCACGGATATGCAGCTAGAGCTGAGAGTTGGCGCGGGCGCACTGTATTTGTGAACAAAAGGGGTGTGGCGGCTCCCCATGTGTTCTGACTGTGACTATTTTGACCTGTTTTGGTAAAATGGTCATAACGTTTTCATACGAACTCCGATTGAGGTGATTCAAGATGATACGGAACAAGGACGAATAGGCCTAAAACTTTTTTTCATTAAATTATTAAATTTGAGGTCGTTAGGAAGGTTCAAAACAGTCATCTTTGTGACTATTACGTAATCGGAGGCAATTTGAGGGCGTCGGGCATGCACGTATGCTAGTGTAGTGCTCTTGACGATAAAAGATGTTGTTCTAAATTATAAAACATGAATGTTAGTAAATATAATGATGCTTAACATTAATATAATAATATATTAGATAAGTTATAGAAGCATAGTAAGCATGCACAAGAGAGGCAAATCGATTAAGTATGATTTAATAAACGTCGAAAACGCAATAATAATACGTGTTTATAAACGTAAAAAGTGTTTTAAGTCAATTGAAATAGATATTATAAAATATGAAATGGATTTAATATAAAACAAATAATGATTCCTAGCAAGATTTAAATACTTGAATGAATTTTGAATATTACATAAGTCAAAAAGTTAACACAATCTAATTGAACATTGTGCGTTAACTAATAGGAAAGATTATGAGATGTGGAGTAGAGTTTACATTACAATTACAATGTGTTGTTACGTGACTAATAATTGATGTGTATGATTATATAATTGTGTAGGGCACGTGAAGTACAGATAATTGTAAGTTGTTAAACGTTTATTGGTAAACAACGATCAAGGCAAGTCTTTCAGTTCTTATTTGTAATGTGAATTGGTTATTAATTGTTTTAATTCTTTTTTGCAAAGAGCATGATCTGTTATATATATGTTGAATGTATGAAATGTTATCTGTATACTTGCTTATATGAACTGTAACATGTATGTTATGTTAGTCTAATGTTTATGAGATATATGTTGAGCATGTTATTATGTACTATGTGATGCATGAAAACTGTTAGACTTTGTTGGGCTATCAAGCTCAACCTTGCAAATAACCACTTTTGCAGGTTCAAGATTCAAGGTAAAGTTATGTGTTCCTTGAAAGACATGAATCAGATGTGATACTTGAAGATTTATACACTTTGGTTCTGTTATTATTATTTGAACCGTGTTTAAGGTTCTGAATAATGTATTAATGTCGAATTGTAATATCGTTTTGCGATGTAAACTATTGTAGTATAAAAATGATTCTGAAATATTTTGATGTAAAGGTTGAAAGTTTTGGGAATGAGGATAGTTTCTAATAGAAAATTTTAATTATTCCACAAATTTCAATGGTTGTACTATCGTTTATTGATGTAAAGTTAGAGGTTGAATGTATTATTAACGACTGAAGTCGAGAATTAAATTGTATGAATTTTGGGGTCGCTACAATGTAAAATAAACGAAGGGTGAAGATTAAGCAATTCGAATGGCTTGTTAACAGATTTAGAATGAAGTTCTATCCAAGGGGGATTAAAGTACGTAAGATAAGGAAGAGAATGGCTTTGGAATGACCTCATTCTGAGTTATAACGAGTGAGTAATGAGATCTGGAAGTAAGCATCTCAGAATAATTTAAGACTTAAAAAAAATTTCATGGGTTAGGACTTGGCTCTGCAGCGCCAGCCATGCCTTGTAAGGTGGCACTGCAGCGCCGGACTGGAAGAGCTGAGTACTGCAAACTCGCAACTCAGCGTGAGTCATAACGTAGAGAGGTGACGACTGCAAGACACCAAAGTATACCTACGATGGTGAGAAATGTAAAGGGGCCGTGGCGTGGCAGAACGCCTAAGATAGGCAAAAGCCAGTGTTGAGCTTTTAACAAATTCAAATCCTAGGGGAAGTGTACCAAAAGCTAATGAACATATAGTTCATCAAAAGTAACACTTAATCAAGTGTTTTAAATCTTTAGTAAAGGTTGAATGAAAAGATTAAATGAGATTAAAAGACAAAGAATGTGAACGCGTGTTACAGAACCGGTATTTCGGGACTATAGTCACGATAAACAAACGTGGGGGATTGCTATGATTATGATTCCTTAGACATTGAGTGACGAGGGTAATTAATAACATTTTGATGTTATGTTCTAGTAATGAGAGATAAGTGTAAAGCGTATAAATGCTGTTGCGAAGAACGATCGGTCTTAGCATATAGCAAACCGTATGACTTCGACATTAAGAAAGAATAATGAACGTGGGGTTCATGTAATGGATAACGAAAGATAGTAAGTAAGATATGAATTATCAAGAAAGTCATAATGAACGGTAATAAGATTAACAAAAGCCGAATGTGGGTCGGATAGAGAATTTTAGAATAAAATGTAAGCGTTAAACCCTTTAACCGACGTGAAGGTTGAGTGTACGCAAATACTAAACGGATAGAACCTACACCCCGTGTATGGTTTGACCATAAGATAATGAATACCAATGATTAAACTTGTGAAGGTAAAGAACTAAATTAAAGACAATGACGTTTAACGTAAAGAAGCCGAGTTAATGTTTATAACTTGAAAGACGTTCCGAGTCGAATGGACCGGACGTTGTAAGATAAGAATAAGGTAACATAAAATGCTTAACACTATAATTGCGTAGAATGAATATTGAATGATCGTTCTGAGTTTAAAAAAGACTGTATAACTTATACGATAAAGAATGAATCTTGAGGTATGGCATATAGTTGCTAGAAAGCCATAAGGAATAAGAAATTGACTTAACGAATGTTATAGTTTAATGGTTCGAATAAGTTAAGATAAGTTAGGTTGTGGTGCAATCGTAACCTTTGATGGTTGACATATGGGAGCTGGGCTAAAGAATTCCTTCAGAGAGTGAAGGTATATACGAAACTGGCAACCGATCTAACTCACTGTGATGGCAGTGTAGATGAGACGGGAACTTATTTGGTGTTTATTTGTGGGAAACCACTAAGAGTACCATATGGACTACTAGCAGAGACGCGATGTGTGCTGAGTCCTAGAGAAGTTATAAGAAGAAGATAAGAATGTAAATCATCAAAGATAATGAACGTATAAGTAAGACATCTCTGTATGTCATGAAGCCATAGAAAGGTTAAGGAAGTGTCGTGTAAACTTAGGTTGAAAGAACGTGAACCCTAAGAAGTAAAGTTAAGTAAACCGATGCGTAAGTCAAGTATATGACTAATTGGTGTATGTGTTATTTCCTTATATGTTATAGGGATTTGAATGAAGCGATTCAAATAAGTTTATTAACATGCGTGTAAGCAAGTTTCCTAACTTCATTCATATTCTAAATGAATGATAGTTTCTAAAACTTCTCAGATGTTGAACTTGAGAAGTTCTGTCTATATGCAAATGTGTGATATTTATACGAGGTGGTAGAACGTATGAGCGTGTTTCTATGAGATGAATTGTTCTGTGATTGAACTGTTCAATATGAGAATGTTCTGTTTATACATGAACCATTATTGTGAAGTCTGTGCTAAAGATTCTAGCCAGACAGGATATGTATGAAAGAGAGTAGAGAATGAAAGTATTTCAAAGTGAATGTAACTAATGTTTTAAAATGATAGGAGTCGAGATTATTCCTATTATTCAAGTTGCTTCATAACCGTTGTTCGGTTATCGAAGTTCTAAAGGAATGTTTGAATTCTTAAAGTTGTTTATTCAACTGTTATGACTTGCTGGGCAATTGAATGCTCACACTTGCTTTAAATGAAAAACATTTTCAGCAAATGATGTTAGAAGAACTTAAGGATCACGTAAAGATCAAGATGATCGGTATCCAGAAGAAGTCTCATTCATTAGATGAATGAGTGTGAAGATCAAGTGAAGACTTGTAATATAGAAAGATGTAATTGAACTATAGATTAGTTTAATGAACTGTTATGTATCCTTGGTGGAGGATAAAAGTCACTCTTGTAAGATGTAAAGAATAATGTAATTATTATTATTTGTAATGAATGAGTTTATAAGGTATTAGAACATGGGAATTGAGAATGTATGTTGTTATATTTCAGTATATAATGTTGTATGTTTGGAAAGAAGTGGGATTGTGACGTACGGAATCTGGGTACGAAGAGAGACCGGATTTCGGGGCATTATAAATTGTAATGAGGACTCCATTGAGTGTGGATATTGTCTAGAAGACAATATTCGTGTTAAAACTCTTATCTACGCTTTTTTTATATTGTATAAAAGAAGTTTGTTTTTAAATTTTGTACCATGTATTTGGTGACTCAGAATGGGTGATGTATACCTATTTTGGGGGCGTCACACAGGGTACTGAGAGATTGTGCATGATTGGGGTTTCGAGGCATTCTTTTCCATCCTCCCCTGCCATTGTCCTTGGGGTTACCTTAGGGCATTTCCTGAGCGCTGGTTTCACCAGACTCAGTCTCTCCATTTGCTGGATTGCGAGGTCATGATGACGCTAATGGATTGGCAGTTTATCAACGGTATAGAGTTTTTTGGGGCGTCAGTGCCTTGTGTGGCTGACATTTCCCCTACTGCCGTCAGATCCTTATTAAGAGTTCAGGTTACAATGCTCAAAGGTAGAATAGTCCGCACTGATCTTTTGAGTGTAGACGCTATGAGTGGGGCGTTGAGTGAGCCATTACCCGATGGTAGGTGAGTTAGAGATCGCATTCTTCGCCGATTGTTCCTGATCATCCTCCGGGGTTGTTTCATGGCGGATAACTCTTCTACAGTGTCATTCACTTTAGTCAACGCCACACGAGAGGCGGACCATATTGGAGAGCATGATTGGGGATCCTACACCTTTGCCTACTTCCTCAGGGGAATGCATATGTGATCGCAGGGCTTGACAGAGGCTTAGCTAGGATTTTACACATTCCTGCTGGTGAGTAATTATGACACCCCCAAATCTAGGTACTCTATTCCCACAAGATTTCGTGTTCACTTTCCATTCATTCATATATAACTACCCAATTATAATAAAATTAAACCATCAATCTTCCCATAAAAAGAGTTACATCATTAAATCCAAAGTCTCCTAGGTTATCTAACCTTTAACATAAATCAAGTGCGAAAATAAAGTAATTACATCACATCATTAAATATAAAGTCTATCATCATGACATTAATTAAATTACAAGTCTTTATCACTTGTTCATTTTCCCTTTTCCTTTGCTAGTGGTAGGTTAATCGACCTTCTCAACCTTAAGCGGCAATGAGTATATATATATATATATATATATATATATATATATATATATATATATATATATATATGCAGTGAGTAAAACAAATGCTCACTTGGAATAGCAATGAATAACAATAGCATAATAAATGCTAATGGATAAGCTCATTAAGATGAATAAATGTCAATGATAATCAAAACTGATATCAACATACAAAATGTAATTGAGGGTCTAAGACCACGAACTATGTCCACGGTTACAAGTACTATTTCAACTTTAACCTAAACAGGAAAACTGTAATGACTCCCCGTACTTAGGGTGATCAACCCTTCGTACCATATATTGTGCCCAAACATCTAAACGTATTGTGTAAAATAACTCCCCTATAATAGGGTTGTTCTTCTCAGTTTTAGAGTACAAGTCCGCACCAAAGATATTTTGGTTTGGATAAGCTTCAAGGGTAATTTAGAGTTTCACGATCATTAACTAAAGGATTAGTTGAATCAACAAGACTTAACAGCACTATGAGTGATCAATAACAATTTAATGTAAAATAATTAAGAATCACATGTAACCAACTATACATTAAACTCATTCTTAGAAATAACTCAAAAGCATAAGCATTGAATTAAACAATAAACCTTGCTTGAATGATATTAAGCTAAGGCTATGATCTTTGTCAAATAAAGAATTGAATTACTAAACATACATTAACTGATAACAAGTTGAAAACAAAGCTTGCTCAACATGATAATAACTTGTGCAAAGTAAATGAAATATGACAGCTCAATATTGAGATTAGAGTTCAAGAACTCGCATTCACTATAAAAGATTGAAACTAAAGAAACTTGCTTAACTATAACAACTTAGAATAAATTAACAATAATTAAAATTCAAAACTTGCTCGAATAAAGTTAGGGTTAAAGGTTGCTCAAATAATATTTGAAGATAAAAGAACTTGCTCAATTAAAGTTTAGGGAAAGGAACTTGCCTCGTGCGTAAACTATAAATTATAAATCACGTTCACCTACACACATTATTAGGATCACAATATCTATTAGCTATACTAACATACACTTTCCAAAATAGAACTTACTTTTAGTTAAACTCATTACTTTAGTACAAGTTTTACTTTACACCATATGCATTTTAGAAATCTCAAGTGTTATCTTCACAACACTTATTCACTATTCATTGTGTACCTTAAATCATAGTGTATCGCTTTCATAACTTACTAATCTTTTTACAACTTTAGAATTACAAATCACATGATACGATTCTATTTTAACTTCTTCATTACATGTTTGTCACATTAACATATCATTAGACTAAGTTACAATAGGTCTTGAAGGTCTGTATAAGTAACAGACATCACTACCTCTGATCAGGGTATGGCACAGCTGTGACATACTTAAGCTTGAGATCAATGCTTATTTACGGCCTTGACTACAAAGATAATTTGCTACTGGTGCCTTGACAAAAACTATGCGTCTCTCATAAGAACGCCTCTGTTTAGCCCAACTATCACGAATTTCATCCACAAAACAGTAAATTAAACATACCCAATTGATATAAAACTCATATATACATGGTTCCTCACACATATGATATCTTAGAACATTTAAACAACATCTTCAATTAATTTAAATCCTTAAATTCCATGTTTTTGTACAAAAACTCCATTTTTGACATCCTTCACAAAAATTAACATTGTAATCACAATTCTACACCAATTTAACTCATTCAAACTATGTTCTCTTTGTTTCTTAATGAACTTGCATATTCAAGGCTCAATTTAAAGATTAGTTTACAAATTAACCACTAAATTTGGTACTTTCACAAGTTATATATATAAACATGCACTATAACAATTTTCTTTCTTTTTACCGTGATTAGCACACTAATTCTTGTCTAAATGCAAATTCTAACACCACCATTACACAATTTCAATTAACCAGTTGTATAACAACAATTCTAAAAAAAATTGAATTCACAGATACTTGAAATACATGACGTAGAACATATATATATATATATATATATATATATATATATATATATATATATATACAGTCCTCTTCAATTGAGGGATCCCTCAAACAATACTATTTGAGGGATGGGGCACTCACAACCGTTGGATCTGTTTTAATTACTTTATATGCTGAGAAAACCTAAGGCACGCAAAATGGAAAAGAGGAAAAGTGTCTCGTGCAAAGCTTGGGAGAAGACCAACTCTTTCGAGATGGAGAGATGGAGATGAAGAGATGACCCACCATTTTCACAATTTCCAACTCAGCTTGCAAGATTTCTATTTCTATAAGGTAAAAATTCGTGTGATTATTCTGGTATCTGACATGATTTTTTTTTTAAATCGATTTGAAGATTTTTACAAAAAGTTGAAATTGATTGCAGCCACACTAAAGTGTTGAAGTTTTGAATATGGGGTTTGAATTGATTGCATCCAGACGAAAGTTTTGAAGTTGAAATCGATTTGAAGTTTTGAATATGGGTTTTAAAATTGATTGACTGCACTTTCCTACACACAAAAATTGATTTGAAGCCACACGAAAATACAGATTGACTGCACTTTCCTACATTAATTCTCTAACAAGCTGTGCACATATAGATTTTCACTTCAAAATATATTTGCGGTAGAGTAGATTTTCTTGTCTTTTTTTTCTTTTCTTAATCTAGTCTTTTGGATTAAGGGAAAAAAAGATAAGAAAACAAAATATCATACATATAATATATTTTTTATCTACTCTTAATTGATATTTGAAAAAAAAAACATAATGTCATATATGTCCATGTTTTGTGATTAAAGTGCATCTGTACATGTTCTACTATTAAACAGATTCATCATTCAACTATGAAAGCTAATAACGACATATTAGATCACATGGAAACTGATTTGGAAATAAATCCTTCTATATCAATTTTCTATCCTCAAGTAATTGGTGAAATCACTCCCTTTCAAGGTCAACAATTTGAAACATTAGAAGAAGTGTATGACTTTTATAATTATTATGCAAGGGAAGCTGGGTTTAGTGTTCTATCATACTCTAGTAAGAAGAGTAAAGATGGAGAGGTTATACGGAAGGAGTACGTTTGCAATAAAGAGGGAAGTTGGTCAACTGAAACAAGTGGTGTTGTAAAAAGGTGTCGTGGAGTAGGTAGAGAGTCTTGTAAGGCGACGCTAATAGTTGTTAAATCAAAACATGGTGGATACGTAGTCACGATATTTGAAGAGGCTCATACTCATCCAATGACAACCATGCGAAGACGCCACTTATTAAAGTCTCATCGTCGAATTTCTGGGGTTAATCAACTTATAGCACAACAACTAACATCTGTAAACGTATCCACACACCAACAATATGACATTCTAGCAACCCAAATAGAAGGCATTGAAAATGTTTGTTTTACTCAACAAGATATGTACAACTCTAACATAGATAGACATATGAAGATCAAAGGTCATGATGGAGAAATGTTGTTTGATCATTTCCTGAATGAGCAAGAAAAAAATTCAGGATTCATATTCAAGGTTGAGACAAATATTGAACACAAGATTACTCGATGTTTTTGGGCTGATGCAATCTCTAGGAAATCGTACAAGTTTTATGGTGATGCGGTTATCTTTGACACTACCTACAACACCAATCGATATTGTATGATTTTTGCACCAATTATGGGAGTAAACAACCATGGCTAGACAATTATTTTTTCTGGGGCATTCTTAAGTGACGAGACTACAGACTCCTTCATTTGGTTATTTACAGAATTTTTTAGGGCTATGCCAGGTGATGCTCCGAAAATTATTATTACTGATCAAGATCCCGCAATGACAAAAGCCATTTCAGAAGCTCTTCCACACACATTTCACAGGTATTATAGCTTGCATATTTTGAATAAATTCTCTGATAAGCCCGATTGTATTATTCACTATCAACAATTTAGAGACTGTGTTTGGGATTCTGAGGCTAGAGATGAGTTTGACTTGAGATGGAAGAGTATTGTTGAGAACAACGAGTTAAATGAAGATGCATGGTTGCAATCAATATTTAATATTCAATTTAAATGGGTGCCAGCATATGTGAACCACATTTTCTCATGTGGAATGTCTAGTAGTCAGCGAGTAGAAAGTGGGCATGCATTTTTCAAGAGGTATGTTTCAAAAAACAATTCATTGGTGGACTTTATGGTTCAATTTAATAGAGGACTTTTACACCAATGACACTTGGAATTGATGGCAGATCACACCGATATCATGCGAAGGCAAAAACTAAGTGCCCTATAATGATGGATAGACAAATGGCTAATATATACACACGTACTTACTTTTATAAATTTCAAGATTAGTTGTGGGAGAGTTATTGCAACAATGTTGAGCTTACAGAAGAGAATGCCACTCACAGCGTAAATAAAGTTGTACATATGGATGACAAAAAGAAAAAAAGAAACCGGCTGATTGTTTATGACAAATATGCAGATTTTGCATCATGTAGTGGTCATATGTTTGAGAGTTTGGGAATCCCATGTAGCCATACTTTGGCATATTTTCACAAAATATGTCAGCTTCATAAATTGCCAGATCAATATATTTTGAAGAGATGGACTAGATCTGTTAGATCTGATCTTGTAGTAGACAAGGATGGTTTTGAGATATCTGTTGACAACTCTTTAATAGGAAAGCGCAATGCATTATTCCAAAGTTATTCACATGTGATTGATAAAGTCATCTTAAGTGATGAAGCTAGTTAGATCTTCTATGAGGCATTGGATTCATTAATTGAGAGGATTAAACCATTGCTTCATGGTGCCGAAGAAGTAATACCTTCTGTAATGAGAAGTATTGCTTTTGAAACTAGTTTAAATGAACCAGATCCTGTTAAAGCAAAAGGAAGTGGGAAAAGACTTAAGGGCAGAAAGGAGTTGGCAAGAGAAAAATATAAAGGTCGGCGTTGTAATGGGTGTGGAAAATATGGAAAAACACACGACAAAAGGAATTGTCCTATGCTTCAAAAATCGTAAGAATGCAAACTTATTTGTATTTTTCCTTTCTTATTATTATGTATAAACCTCATGTATTAACTCTGTGATGTTATCTTTGACCATGCTAGATCTTCAATTGTTGACAAAGATGCTTTTAATGGCATGGATAATAGTTCTTCGTCACATGTAATTATAGTTATTAATAGAACTTATATGGAGTATTTTGTTGATAAAATGGATAATTGTTCTTCCACCTATATAACTTGCTTGTTATTGAGAACGATAAATTTTTATTTATTTTTTCATTTACTTTATCATGTCAGGATGGTGAGTTTTTTGGATGATGTTTCGAGCTCCAGTGATTCCACCTATTAAGGTGTCTGCAACAACATAAGACGTGTGTTCTTTTTTGGTCAAATTCAGATATTGTTCCTTCCACTACAAGGAAGTGTTTAGTTTTTTTTGGTCAAATTCGGATATTTAAAGGTTGTTTAGGTTTATTTAAGCAATGCTGGGCAGCCTTATTTGTTGCAAATTTGCTTAGAGGTACAACAAATTAAGTCTATTTGAGGTGGGATCAGGATCAGCAAAAAGGAATATAAATATGATGCCTCATCCCTTATCCTATCTGTTCATCCCATGTATTTGAGTTCTGTTTTTATGAATTAGTGGCAACAAGAATGGGGAAGCACTTCTTTGATTGATTTTCATTTTAAGTCCGTTCTTACGAATTATTCGTTCGGTTTCAAAATCACACATATATTTTAATTTTTCAAGTCTGCAAGTGAAATCTTAAATTTCAAATTATGATTATTTCATTTTTATGAATTATTTTTTATCTATAAATTGACTTAAAAATTAAATAAAAAAAAATTGGGTCTCTAATTTATTTAGAAGATCTTACTTACTTACTTTACTATTATGATAAAAAAAAATTGTGTCTCTAATGGATTTTCATGTTTGATTCACTGCATATGTTTTTTATATATAAATGTTTAATATTTAGTGTGGCTGGCAGCAGCCTATGGGTTATTATAGTAATTGAGCGCCCCATCCCTCAAATAGTGTTATTTGAGGGATCCCTCAACCCAAGGGAACTATATATATATATATATATATATATATATATATATATATATATATATAATATTAAGGTTATGGAAGTATACCTTCTTTTGCTTGAATAATCCTTGCTGAAACATAGAAATTGCTTTGTATTTTCAGAACTTTTCTCTCAAATTCTCTCTATTCTCTCTATATTCTTCTTCTTTTACTCTTAAGCCAATACCAGACCTTTTACGTAAAAATAAAAGAGACACCAAACGTATGAAACTACCGTATACTTTTTATTATAATAATTACATATCAGTTATAAAATATTTAATATATTTTATTTATATATATATTTTATATTATTAGATTTAAAATTCAAAAGCCATAAGGCTTTGTTTGGCAAAAATAATTTTAAAAATAAAGACTTAATATCTTTAAGCCTTTTTGTTTAAATCAATTTAAAACTACTTTATTTTAATAAATCATTTATACTATAGTTTCTAATCCCATATTATTTCTTTGGATTTCCATATCCAATAAACATACTAAATAAATTTCCCACTTAATCCTAATATCCCAAAATTATAAAATCATTATAATTTTGTTTAATAATTAACATACCACTTCAAATTATTAAATTAAAACAATGAAATATAGCACTTCATGTTATCTTTAACAACACTCTAACTATTAAATTAAATTAGAGTATTATCTTATAAATTTAATTCATAATTATCTACGAACAACAACTACATCAATAAAATATTTATTTAGTTTAATAAATATTTTAAATTACAGTAAAATCTTGGATTGTTATAGTAATTCTCTTTTGATTTCCCTTGTTCGGGTTGAGAGTGTCGATTGACCGCAGATGTTTTGCTCTTATATTGACAGTTTTGGGCCAATGAGAGGCTCCTATATCTTTGTCTCGTTAGCCTGCTAGGTTTAGACACCTATCCACAGGGACGGCGATGGCATCATTCCACATTGGTGGAGGTTCCTATAGCTGAGGGTTTCACCCATTCACACTTAGAGTTGGAGTTGTTGACATCCGATGTCATTACATGGGTTCCTTACTCTGAGGACCATTTCACAGTTGGCTTTGAGGGTGGTTTCCCGACTGGTGTCGAGTATGTGATGTCCACCCGTCGTGTTCCTTTCTTTACAGATGGAGGATGAGAGCTCTATTTAGGAGAGCGTGTTATCAGGAGCACTACAGGAGAGATTCGTATACCGATCTATCCTCATACCAGGAGTTATTGGCCTGTGTCGCAGCCGCCGATCGGTGATATCCCATTGGTGGGAGTTGATGGCTTTGCTTTATCAGAGGGACCGTTCACTCAGGAGGCATTCTACCGTTGGTGGTCCCCTCGCACCATTAGAGCCCAGACCCGCGCCACACCGTTTATGGGGGAAACATTACAGGTCATAATTATACAGAATGATCCCTGGTCATAATCAAACCAAGTCCATCTCTGCTCGTAAGCCAAAGATATACAACTATAAAACTAATAATCAATTGTCCATCTTTGCACGTATGACAAAGATATACAATTGTAAAATCAATAATCAACCGTCCATCTTTGCATGTAAGCCAAAGATAACTTTCATCACCGTATAATCATGAGGATGATGACAATGATATAAGCATTAATCAAACGAAAACAAGGATAAATATTAAAGACTTTATATTTATCCAAATATTATCAACCACTTAATTAACTCATAATCTAATATTATTAAGATTATAACTATATTTTAATCACTTCTTAAACTTATAAACAATTTATTTCAATTATTTACACTGTACCACATAATGCATTTAATCATTCAAAATGCCATACTCATAAGATTTCATCACCAATGATCAAATCCCTCATCAAAAATCTGCATATACCCTATATAGGATTCCCAAACCATAAAATCCTATTTACCAATTTTGTTACTTCACATAACATATTTAATTCATTTACTCATAACTAGTTCATTTTCATGAAAAATATCAAATCAGTCCCAAAAATATTCCTTTTCTAGGATTTAGCATAATATAGTCCCATATTGAACATATATTTTTCTCGGAATTTTTAAAATTCATTTACTATTTTTCATATGGCCAAAACCGCTGAATATTTAGACATTTATCATAAATTGTACCTTTATCCAAAAATTCCGAAATTTACAGGGTATACTCCTGTTATATACATGTACTCCCAATAAAAATTTCACCAATTTTGGAGTTAACCACAAAGAGTTATAAGGGTTTACTTTTAAAATAGTCTTTTCCCATAAAATCCATAACCCTTAATATATACATCCAAAAATACCATCTTTGGACACAATATAGAAAACTCATCAAATTATCATTTCAAATTTTTCGAAAATTTTTGAGGGTCAGAAAAATTACGAAACTACAAATGGATTTTCACCCGCCATGCGGTAATCCATGTAGACAGATCATTTCCACAATTTAATAAGGAATGATTACAAATGATCATTCACCATGCATGTGGTAATCCACATAGATAGGATATTCCAACGGAATAATAAAGAATGGAATAATAGAAGAATTCACCATGCATGCAATAGACCGCACAAACAGTTTATTCCCAAAAGATTAATAAATAATGGAACCAGGTCATGCGTAATCCGCACAGACAGGATATTCCAACAGAATAATAAATAATTGAACCAGGTCATGCGTAAATGCACATACATGATATTCTGACAGAATAATAAAGAATGGAATCAGGTCATGCGTAAACGCACAAACATGATATTCCGACAGAATAATAAAGAATGGAATAATAGAAGAATTTCACCATGTATGCGGTACTTCGCATAGACAAGTTTTTCCAACATAATAATAAAGAATGGAATAACAGAAGAATTTCACCATGTATGCGATACTTCGCATAGACAGGTTATTCCAACATAATAATAAGGAATGGAATAACAATAGCTCTCTTCATGAATACGAAAAAAATAATACCCCTTACCTTAGAATAAAGCTTGATACTAGAATAGAGAGGTAGCAGACTTCTCTTCTTCTTTCTCTCTATAATTCTCTCTATAATAATTGCTCTATAGCTTTAGTGAATTGGTGAGAAATGAAGGAAGAATGAGCTTCTATTTATAGGAAAATATAGTTTTGATAATTGCACGTTTTGGGCTCGAAATATTACTGTACAATACCTCTAACTTTTCTTTCATTTTTAATTTAGTCCTGCACGTATTTTCAAACTTGCACCACCTCCCCTAATAGTAAATAATGTGAATCAATAGTTCAATCATGTGAATTAATAGTTGTAATCATGTTAAAATACGAATTATAGTATAATACCTACATCTATACCTCCATTTTTAACTTAGTCATGCAAGTATTATCAATCTTGCACCAACTCCCCTAATAGTACATGAATGTGATTCAATAGTACACACATGTGAACAAATATTTATATAAGCATGTGAATTAGTAGCCATTAATTGCTCATTTATCTGATTAATTACCCAATTTATCACTATAACCCCTAGACATCAATTATCATCGGAATAGATGTCGATTTCCACTAACACTAATAATCCCAACACAATGGAACTAACAAATTCATGTTTAATCAACACGAACTTATTCATCATTAATATTATAACTCATAATATTTAACAACCAGGTCGTTCCCTAGAAAGAGGGGGCTTTTCGATAAGGATTTTTCCTTATTGGCGCGCAATTAGGTGACCAAACCTCTCCTTGATAGAACTTCTAGACATTGTCAATATTGCAAATAATAATATGAATAACTTTGCCATCTCAATTATTGATTTAATAATATAGCATATTATACAGATGATATTATGGCAATAATTGAATCAATAATATGAGAGATATGATGCAGCAATTACTGTAGCAATAATTGAATATAACTGAGTGATTTTTCACGTAAGCATCAATAATCAATATCGTGTGCTACTATGCAACCACGTGTATTACTGTACTTTTACTATCGAGTAGTTCAACAGTTTTAACAGTAAAACTTTCGCCGTTATTTTCATAAAAATATTTTTGTCGTTTTCTCAATCCGACAATAATTCCGTTGTGGGGTCCACCAAAGATTGTACCGTCGTACGGATATTCCCCGACAAAAAGAATATTCACCGACCAATCGAATTTTATACAACAACTTGCATACTTTTCAAAATTTATAAATATTACCCACAACTATAACATTATCTCAAATCCACACCATAATATTCAAAAAAAATATTTCGAGAAATTTAAATCTTTATTCATAAAATTTGGGGTCTCACATGTACTCTTGATGTGCATGGTGGCTTATCTGTATATGCCATTGTACATGGCCCATTTAGACATCCACGTGATTATGGCAATGCGGGCTCTCCGAAAAGAACATACCATTATACCGATGATTCTGGCAGAGACCTTGAGGTCGGCCATGTATTTCCAGTCCCATTCTGCGGGGGTATTTACAGGCAGTTTGGTCTTGCTGTACGTGTGGTTTATGACACACTTGAGACCGATTGGCACATTCTGACGCCATAGGTATAAGTTTTCCCATGAGATAGCCATGTCTTACTCCTTTTAGCTAGTGGAGTGTATAGATGCTGATTCTTGGTCGGTTTCCTTATCTAGGATCGAGGATCCATTTTATATTCTGCCGTGTTCAGGGCTTAGTTCTCCCTACAGCTTCATCACTCATGCATCTAGCATGGATTATCTTCCTATGGCTGGTTTGAGGGGCGTGACCACTTATCATACACTAGCCATGATGCCAAAGTTTGACCAGTTTCAGGATGTTCATACCTTTGACAGGGTATTGGGTCACGTTTTTCATCTCAACTTTTGTCAGCAGGGGATTTATCTAGGATTTATGCCTGTTAGGCCCAGCGTGAGAGGGCTGATGTAACACCCCCATATCTATACTCCCATAGTATCTGATATGGTGCTTACTACAAGCCAATATATATAACGCATTTAAATCTATACACCAATGGTATCTGATTATATGTTTATATCTAATTGAGTGACTATACAATTTATAACCAGATATAATTTCCATAGATCCAATATTCACAGTAACCCATAACAAATGACAATTCTCAAGAGAACTATTACTGTGTTTGGATACCCTCACTTGGATATATGAACTATATCTATGAATAGTATCTATCTATCCAAAATTCAGAGTATCAGTAATAACATGAACAGTCCATATTACCAATACCCTCACTCAGATTTATAGTCTATGTCATGCGAATTACACTATCGTTTCAATAGTACCTATCTATCCAAAATCTAGAGTATCAATAACAACATGAACAGTCCATGTTATCAATACCCTCATTCAGATAAATAGTTGCCAAGGATCTCAAACTAGATTGAAGAATCTAAATTTCATCTATATAGTAAGAAAACACGGTTGCAGAAATAAAAGTTGTTATATATCATAAATATTATGATTCGATTACATGATTCTTCATAAAGAATTTCTTATTAAAAAGTATTCAACTAGACAGCAATATAAGCTAATCTAAGCAGGGACGCTTCCCTATATCTACTCCAAATGTCCCAGGGTTACCATCTAATTTTGCAAAGGGAATAATTTGTAAGGGTGAGATATGACATGCTCAACATGTTTTATATTTATAACAATATATGATTTGAAAAAATATAACAATTCAAAATTTGACTGATGGTTGCTACCATTTCTGGAATTTCTTTTTCAACCATTTTTGGACTTGTTATTTATGTCAGTCACACAGACTTAGAAACTTTGTTTAGATATGGGATAGGGGATCAACCTACTCAATATCCTAGGAGTATGGATCTCATTCTACTAGTGCTCAAATGCACCCAAATGTCAATATATTATTGACCAAATCTCGATCCCTTACGGGATACACAACTTCAGAATAGGATGTCTTACCAAAATAATTTGGTTTGACATAACAGTTTATGCTCAATAAACAACATCATAAGAATAAACAATTCATTTCTTAGTTATGCTGAAGCTATAGCAATAACATTACAATAAGTGGTAATTCAAGTTTAGGTTTGGTATATCATATCAACAGCAATTCAAGATAGAAATCTTGTTCAACAAATAAATGGGGTTTGAGAATTTGCGTAAGTAATAATTTGGGTTTAGTAAACTTGCTTGATAAGATATTTAAGGATAGAGAACTTGGCTGAGCATAGATCAGTCAAGTAATGCAACTCGATTCATTAATAAACACCTACGATGTTCATTCATATAAATCTAAAACATTAGTATTGATAACAATACTCAAATACAAAATTTACATATGTCCGGGTTAAGTTCGATATGGTTTCAGTGTTCAAAGACTTTACCGAATACTAAATAAGATGATAAATTGATTAAATTCTATTTAAAAGCTTTATTATATATTTAGATAATTTATATATCCATTATAATAATTTCTAGAAGCTTATATTAATTTTTAAGTATTTATTATCCTTTATATGTTTTTAAATCATTTATTTCTATTTACTAATAATTAGTATTACTTAGAATTTTTATAAAAAAAACCTTGTTAACTATTTTAAATAATTTATAACCATTTATTATGATTTTTATATCATTAATACTATTTTCAATAATTATTTATTATTTATAAGTAATTATTCTAATTACTTTATTATTAACTTAATTATTAATAATATCTAAATAAAATAAAATATTTATTGAATTTATATAAAAATATAAAAAGTTAATTATAATAACTTAATATAATTTTAAATTTTTTTAAATTTTTTATATTTATTTATAAATTATTTCTAATTTTTATTAATTAATTTCTGAAAAACAATTTCTGTTTGTCGCTAAAGCCCTATAATGGCAGGAAGTGTCGCTATATGTGTTCTTGAGTTTCTGGGTTTTAGCCGGTCGTGGCCTAGGGACCACTTTTGACCACCTATATCTTGCAATATATGGTTCTAATGAACCTGTTTTCTTCTCCAGATTAAAGACCTCATGTCATACTACAAATAACATACAATTAACATACCTAACTATTAATAAACATGGATCTACAAGCTCTGATATTCGACTGTCAGGCTTGTTTTTCCAAAATTTCCAGATTACTTAAAACACTAATTTAAGGCATCTAAATGTTATGAAAACATGTTCTATCAACCTAACATACTTTCTAACTTACTAATACACAAATCTAAACAACTAAACAACAATTTGAACAAAGCATCAAGGATCTAGCTATGAATTAGGGTTTGCACCTTTTTGCTTGATTTTGATTTCTGGTTACTGAATTTGATGCTACTATCACCCAGGCTTAATTTGGTATGTTTACAAGAGTGTATAGGCTTAGAGAATTTGTAGGTTTAGCCAGAGGATGTGTTGCTATTTATAGACTTAAGCAACTTAGGTTTTTTGGTCTTTTTCACCTACTTGCCTCCCTAAATATCTGATGTTAAGTTACTTGTGCTACTTAGGGTTTGTTATCAGCTCATGTGCAGCCTTAAAACTTGGTTTGGTGACTCTTAACCTACTTGTGAGCTAGTTAGGTTAGATTAGTAGCTTAAGTATGCCCTAATCCTCACTAATCATGATTAGGGTTTTGTTTTTCATGATTAGGGTTGCTTAATGATGTTTATTAGTACCTAATTGAAGTTTAGTAATCATGATTAGGTATTAGGATAACCTAATTAGGGTTTAATTTAGCTAATTAGGGTTAGGGTTTACTAATTAGGGTTAGGGTTTGTAATATAGGGTTCCTAACCTAAATTTTACACAAATCCTAACAAGCACGACAAAACATTTTGTCAGTGTAAGCACGACAAAATAGCTTGTCAAAATAAATATACTGAAAAGTCCATTTTCGGAAGAAATTTTTTTAAGCATAGGGTGTCAAGCGCGTTAATTTTTGGATGAAATTTTTTTTGAACTAATTTGTTAAACAGAGTATATAATAACACATAACACTTTCAGAATGAATATATTTTGTTAATATAAGTAAGTTTACATGTTCGAGTCTTATAAGGGTTTTAGGTTTTTACAACTGATTTTACTACTAGCCATCCATGTCGTTCTATAAAGTATTCTGCATGGTTGGAGGCAGAGATTACATCGGCTAGGCTTGTATCCTCAGAGCCGAAGATTAATTCTGACAGTGGGTAGCCTATGGAGAACCTTTATTCTCCCACTGAGGACAAGTTGTTTGCTGGGTTGATAGAAGTTCTAGTTGATTCCCCCAGTATCACTGCTACTGTGACTCCACATTCTGCTAAGTATTTAGAGTAGAATCTACATCTAATGACTTTTGAGAGGGATCAGACTACGGCCTTGATGTTGACAGCTCTTTCTAGTAGAGATACTGCTCTAGTTGAGAGAGATGATGCTCTAAATCACAGAGATACCGTTGTTGCTGAGTAGGACGAGGTTCGATCATCTAGGGATGCAGTTGTTACTGAGCGGGATGGTGCTCTATTTGCCCGAGATGCCATACTGCTGATATCATTGCAGAGATGAGCACGTTCATTAATGAGCATAGTGTCACTATGCAGATGGTTGTGGATCTCTTGGCTCGTGTAGATACCCTTGGGCAGGAGCTCATAGAGTTACCCCCATCTTCTGAGAGGGATGCTATGTTAGACTTGATGGCTCGCTTATCCACGGGTTTGTAGATTAGCTTTAATTTTCCTGCATAGACTAGCTTAGCCATTTTTGTCATGTACAGGACACATTGTATATATCAAACAAAATTATATGGCAAGGAAATATGTTTTGAATCACTTCCCTTTTAGTTATTCCTTGTTACTTACTTGATAGTTGTCGGTTCTCCAGGGCTTGTGATCTTGATGTATTATGAACTCCCCCTTGATGGATGGACATTGAGATGTCTCAGGATATTTTAGAATAGATCGTTGATCTGTGTATTCCCTACCTTTTTGGTGTCTCGGAACTAATTTCTGTATGAGGTTATGGAGAGGATTGTGGATTTCCTCTCTGAGGTTGACCGCCCCACAGATGGTCGCCGGTACTCCTTTGTATTGGGGAGCCCAGGTAGTTCCATCTCTTATGGACTGGTGTTTCTCTTTGAGGACTCAAACGCAGCTTAGATGGTCACCGGTTCTCCCATTTATGTGGGAAGACCAGGTAGTTCCATCCCTTTGGTCTAAGTCGATGAGGTGTGGTTTAAAGGTTTGAAGGATGATCCCAGTACCGTTGACAAGTTCTTATGTTTTGGTAGGGGGTAAGACCGGACCATGAATGACTACCTACATACTCCAATTAATGATTAGAGATCAGGTCTGCGTAGTTCGAACCTAGCGTGAAAAGGTTTAAAGTTGAAGGTGGTAAAGAGGATGTAGAGATTTTTTTTATTTTTTCTATAGTTAGACTGGACCATAAAAATGGCTGCTTATGTACTCTCGTGTATTGGGGAGACTAGGTCCGCGTAGTTCGCCCCTAATGGGACAAACCGAAGTTGTGAAAAGTTTTATCTCTAGTGGGACAAACTGAAGGTGTGAGATATTTGATCCCTAGTGGGAGAAACTAAAGGTGTGAAATGTTTGATCCCCGGTGGGACAAACTGAAGGTGTGAAATGTTTGATTCCTGGTGGGACAAACTGAAGTGGTGAAGATTGTATGTAGTGAGAAAGGTTTTGAAAACCAGAATTGATTGGGGATCTGGTGATCCAAAACCAGGATGCTGGTTTACAGGTAACTTCAGACATAGTACCGTTTCACGGTGTCCGAGTTAATGAGTTGGGGAAATTCCTCACCATCCATCTCTTGTAATCTGAGAGCTCCTCCTATCAATACCTCATTGACAACAAACGGGCCTTCCCAATTTGGGTCAAATTTTACTTTGGATTGATCTTGGTTTCCAAGAACCTCCTTCAAGACCTTGTCATGTTCTTTGAATTGCCGTAGCTGGACTTTCTTGTTGTAGGATCGAGCGATCCTTTGTTGGTATAAATGACCCTGGAAGATGGTTACGGTCCGCCTTTCATCTATTAGAGACAATTGGTGGTACCGATCTTGTAACCATTGGTCTTCATCCAGCCGAGCGTCTATCAACACTCGGAGGGATTCCATTTCTACTTCTATGGGGAGCACTGCTTCCATGCCATAGGTTAAGGAATAGGGGGTTGCCTCAGTGGAAGTGCGCATTGACGTTCTATAAGCAAATAGAATCAGAGGCAATAGGTCGGGCCATCCTTTTTGATTGGTAGACATCTTTTGCATGATCTTTTTAATATTCTTATTAGCCGCTTCAACAGCACCATTCATCTTTGGATAATAGATGACGGAGTTGAGATGTTTGATGTGGAATTTACTGCATAACTCTTCCATCATTTTGTTGTTGAGGTTTTTGGCATTGTCTGATACAATCACCTCTGGTTGTCCATATCGACAAATGGCATTGTTTCTGATCAAACCAATGATCACCTCTTTAGTAACCCTGGGGGAAGAGGCTGCTTCAACCCACTTGGTGAAGTAGTCGATCATGGTGAAGATAAATCGATGACCATTGCTGGCTTTGGGCTCGATGGGCCCAATCACGTCCATTCCCCACATTGAGAAGGGTCAGGGTGAACTCATATTATGGAGCTCCCTTGGTGAGGCGTGGATAGAATTCCCATGAATTTGGCATTGATAACATCTCTTGACGTGATCATCACAGTCATCCTTAAGAGAAAGCCAGAAATGCCCTGTTCTTAGGATTTTCTTGACAAGTAGAGGGCCGCTCATGTATGGGCCGCATACACTACCATGGATCTTATCCATGAGCCTCTAAGCTTGGTCTTTGTCTATATATCTGAGAAGGCCTAATCCTGTATCTCTTTTGTAGAGTGCATCTCCGCTCAGATAGAATTTAATGGCCATTATATGGATTTGCTTTCTTTCAGCTTGACTCGCCTCAGCCGGTGTAGTTCCATATCGTAGATACTCCTTGATATGATGATACCAAGGGTGTTGGATGGGAGGCAGCCCATCCGATACTTCTCCGATGTAGTTCCCATAGGCTGGAGCCTTTTGCATGGTAAATGTGATATTTTGCATGTCTTCCTTATCAAGTATGTTGATTAAGGAGGCCATAGTAGCTAGTGCTTTTGCAAAGTCATTCATATTCCGAGGAATGTAAAGGAAGGATATTTCTTCAAACTCCAAAGCCATATGGATAACCTACCGATGGTAAGGCAGAAAATGTAGTTCTTTAGTGTGATAGATCTCAGTGGTTTATCTAATTACCAATTCAGAATCTCTAAAGACAATTAACCATCTGAGGCCCATGGATTGGGATAGTTTCAACCCCATGATATAGCCTTCGTACTCAGTTGTGTTGTTAGTGCTGACAAACTGCAATCTGATGGCAATGGGATACTGCTCCCCAAAATGGATACTAGAACTGCTCCAGCTCCAGAGCCTTCCATGTTTACAGCTCCATCAAAATACATCTTCCATGGTTGGTGTGTATCGTCTTGATGGTGTTGCTGAACTGTCATTAACCCTTCTTCAGGAAGTATATTTTCAAGGGTTTTAGTTACGCGAATGATGTTAAATTGCTGTAGGATCAATTGCCATTTGGATAGTCGATAATTTAACATGGGTTTGCTGAAAACGTACTTGTAAGGATCCACGCGGGATATGATATGGGTTGTGTGACCATGAAGATAATGTTGTAATCTCATGGAAGCCCACGCTAAAGCACAACAAGTTTTCTCAATCAGAGTGTACTTGTGTTCACTGATGCTGAATCTTTTACTAAGGTAATAGATAGCTCTTTCTTGACCTCTATAATCTTTCTGTCCCAGCATGCAGCCCATGGCATTGTCATTGATTGATAGGTACATTAACAAGGGAACACCATCCCTGGGAGGTACCAAAATAGGAGCTTTGATTAGCATCTCTTTGATTTGAAGGAAGGCTTTCTGACACTCGTCATTCCATTTCTTGGAGGAGTTCTTCCTTAGCAACTTGAAGACAGGTTCACAAGTTGCTGTGAGTTGTGAGATGAACCGACTGATGAAGTTGATTCTTCCCAAAAATCCCCGTATTTCCCTCTCTGTCTGGGGTATGGGCATTTCTTTGATGGCCTAGATTTTTGTAAGATCTAGTTCAATGCCTTTGTGGCTTACTAGGAATCCTAGCAACTTCTTTGATTTGATGCCAAAGGCGCACTTGGTTGGCTTTAGCTTAAAGTAGTACTTACTCAACTGACTGAAGAACTTTTTGAGATGATCTAGGTTGTCTTCCTTCCTTCGGGATTTGGCAATGATTTCATCCACATAGACTTCTATCTCTTTGTGCATTAGATCATGGAAAAGAGCCATCATGGCTCGCTGATAGGTACCTCCGGTATTGATGAGGCCGAATGAAAATCGTTTGTAGCAAAAGGTTCCCCAAGGCATGATGAATGCAGTTTTCTCACGATCCTCTTCAGCAACCATGATTTGATGGTACCCCACAAAGTAGTCAGTAAAGTAGTACATGTCATACTGAGCTGTATTGTTAATGAGTATGTGGATGAATGGTACGGGAAAGCTATCTTTGAGGCAAGCTTTGTTTAGTTACCTGTAATCCATACAAACTCGCACCTTCCCTCCGGGTTTAGGCATTGGGACTATGTTGGATATCCACTCAGGGTATGTTGACACCATGATAATTCTGACTTGAAATTGTTTAACAATTTCTTCCTTGACTTTCAAACTCCACTAAGGTTTTAATCGCCTGAGTTTCTGTCTGACTGGCTGGAATCCCTCTTTGATGGGAAGGCGATGAATGACGATGTCAGTGGACAAACTGACCACATCTTCATGAGACCATGCAAACACATCTTGGAATTGGGTCAACAGAGTAACCATGTCATTCCTTTGGCTTGGAGTAAGGTCCGTAGCAATCTGGATTTATTTTGGGTTTGTTGAGGTTTTGAGGTTAAAAGTGGTGGTTTGATTAAGATTTAGCTTGGGTTTGTTTTCGACCCATTCTTTGATCTCCCGAGGTATCTCATAGTCCACTTATTCAATCTCCATCAAGTCAAAGTCCAATGTTACATCAAAGTTGCAGTCCTTGTGAAGAATAGGCACCTAATCAATAAGTTTAGGCATATCTAACTTTAGAGTCCTAAAAAATAATGCTTTCAGTTAATATATGAAATTGTTCAATCATACAAAGTGTTAGCATGAAATGACAAAAGCAACTGCTAATATTGTGCAATAAAAGTAAGCATTTATTGCTATCTACGGGGCAGAGGGAGTTTCTGCCCTTTTTACCCTTGTCAGCAAATACAATGAGTGCTGCTCCAATTGCCAAGGGTTAAGTCTTGGTGGACAGCTGTGATGAAGGGGTTGTTATCGCCCTCCTTCTCTTTAATGATGACCATGATGTCTGGATAGTCATCATCTAAGATATCCTTGTTCATACCCTCGGTATTGTGACGCCCCCAAAATAGGTATACATCACCCATCTTGAGTCGCTAAATACATGGTACAAAATTCAAAATACAACTTAATTATACAACAGTCGTGTAAAATGCGACAAAACATAATCTAAGAGTCTTAATAAAAATATTGTCCTCCAGACAATATCCACACTCAATGGAGTCCTCATTACATTTATTGTCACACTATTTAACAGAATAGTGAGGACTACTAATGCTATCATCTGGACCATCACTCTGCTCCCCTAAGCTAGTCCTCTACGTTCTCATTTCCTGAAGAGAACAGTGAAAGAAAGGGTGAGCTCAACTAGCCTAGTAAGAAATATTATGACTAAGATAATGCAGAATAAATTATCATTAGTCTTCAACAATGTTAAACTGATAAAATACAATAGACATCAAGTTTAACTGTAGCGGAATAAGCAATTTATTAAAAGAGTCAAGTAGAGCATGATATCTACTATCTTCTATGATTTAAAATGTTTTCATCAATTTTTATCGCTAAGACTCAGTTTAATAAATAAACCACATCATCGAGTCATCCCTGCACTACGGGCCAAGAATATTCATTAAATCATCAATGGTCATGACTATACCGAATAATCCATGGTCATAATCATGCCAAAAACTGTCCATCAATGCACTATAGGCTACTAAGGACTTTTACCACATCATTTATAACATTACAGGTCATGATTATACCGAATGATCCCTGGTCATAATCATACCAAGTCCATCTATGCACGTAAGCCAAAGATGACTTTCATCACAATATAAGCACGAGGATAATGACAATGATATAATAATTCAATAAAACAAGTTCAAAAATAAATTTATAAGTTAATTTATCATGAAATCAATAACGTCCAAATTGTCAACATGATACTGCTTTGTGGAGTAAAATTCAAGAATGCTCAGAAGAATATTTCCATGAAAAGATACTGGATGAAGCGCAAATATCTAGGATATTCTACTAATTTCATGAAGTATAGAAGCCAAAACTTTAACCAACAGAGTAAAATAGAATATATGAAACTGCAAATGAATTTTCGCCCGCTATGCGGTAATCCACGTAGACAAATCATTTCCACAATTTAATAAGGAATGAATACAAAGGATCATTCACCATGCATGTTGTAATCCACATAGACAGGTTATTCCAACAGAATAATAAAGAATGGAATAACAGAAGAATTCACCATGCTTGCGATAGACCGCACAGACAGGTTATTCTCAATAGAATAATAAAGAATGGAACCATGTCATGCGTAAACCGCACAGCCAGGATATTCCAACATAATAATAAAGAATGGAACCAGGTTATGCGTAAACCGCACAGACAAGATATTCCAATAGAATAATAAAGAATGGAACCAGGTCATGCGTAAACCGCATAGACAGGATATTCCAACAGAATAATAAAGAATGGAAGAACAACAGTATTCACCAGGCATGTGATAGACCACACAGACAGGTTATTCCAATAGAATAATAAATAATGGAATAACAGAAGAATTTCACCATGTATGCGGTACTTCGTATAGACAGGTTATTCAAACATAATAATAAGGAATGGAATAACAACTCTTACGAGTATCGAAAGAAAATAACTCTCTTCATGAATACAAAAGAATAATACCCCTTACCTTAGAAGAAACTGGATATTGGAATAGTGAGGTAGCAGACTTCTCTTCTTATTTCTCTCTATAATTTCTCTCTATAATAATTGCTCTAAAGCTTTAGTGAATTGGTGAGAAATGAAGGAAGAATGAGCTTCTATTTATAGGAAAATATAGTTTCGATAATTGCATGTTTTGGGGCTCGAAATATTATAGTACAATACCTTCAACTTTTCTTTCATTTTTAATTTAGTCCTGCAAGTATTATAAAACTTGCACCACCTCCCCTAATACTAAATAATGTGAATCAATAGTTCAATCGTGTGAATCAATAGTTATAATCGTGTGAAAATATGAATTACAGTATAGTACCTCCATCTATACCTCCATTTTTAACTTAGTTATGCAAGTATTATCAATCTTGCACCAACTCCCCTAATAGTACAAGAATGTGAATCAATAGTACACGCATGTGAAAAAATTGTTATAATCATATGAATTAATAGCAATTAATTGCCCATTTATCTGATTAATTACCCGACTGGTCAGTATAACTTCCAGACATTAATTAATATTGAAATAAATGTCGATTTCCATTAACACTAATAATTCCAACACAATGGAACTATCAATTTCATCTTTAATCAACACGAACTTATTCATCATTAATATTATAACTAACAATATTTAACAACCAGGTCGTTCCCAGGAAAGAGGGGGCTTTTCGATAAGGATTTCTCCTTATTGGCGCGCAATTAGATGACCAAACCTCTCATTGACAGAACTTCTAGACATTGTAAATATTTTTAATTTAATAATATAAAGAACTTTGTCATCTCAATTATTGATTTAATAATATAACATATTATGCAGATGATACTGTGACAATAATCGAATCAATAATATGAGAGATATGATGCAGCAATTACTGTAGAAATAATTGAGTATAATTGAGTGTCTTCTCACGTAAGTATCAATAACCAATACCATGTGATAATATGCAACTACGCGTATTATTGTACTTTTACTACCGGGTAGTTCAACAGTTTTAACGGTAACACTTCCGCCGTTATTTTTATAAAAAGATAATTATGTCATTTTCTAACTACGACAATACTTTCGTTGTGGGGTCCACCAATGATTGTGCCATCGTACGAATATTCCCTGTTAAAATGAATATTCCCCGACCAATCAAATATTATATAACCACTTTCTTACTTTGTAAAATTTATAAATATTACCCACAACTATAACATTATATCAAATTCACACCATAATATTCAAAAATATATTTCGAGAAAATTATTCTTTATTCATAAAAGTTGGGGTCATACAACCTCCCCTTCTTATGAAATTTCATCCTCGAAATTAGGGTGCGTACCTAGTATGTTGAAGAGGTGAGGATACCTTGATTTCATTTCAGATTCTAACTCTCAGGTCATTTCCTCAACATCGTGGTTTCTCCACAAAACTTTAACATGAGGTATATCTTTAGAGCGTAGAATATGATTATTCTTATCCAAGATTTAACAGGTACCTCTTCATACGTTAAATCTTCCTCTATCTTGTCTAGTTCTAATTCAATAATGTGGATCGGGTCTTTCACATATTTACGTAACATAGATATGTGGAAAACGTTATGAACACGAGACATACTTGGCGGTAAGGCGAGTTTATAGGCCACAGTTCCTACTCGTTTGAGGATTATAAATGGGCCAATGAATCAAGGATTGAGCTTTCCTCTCTTTTCAAATCTTGTAACTCCTTTCCATGGAGCAACACGTAACAACACATGATCTCCAATATTGAATTCCACGTCCTTTCGATGAAGATCAACATAACTCTTTTGTCGATCTTGTGAGGTTTTTATACGTTGTCGGATCGTTTGAATCTTTTCCGTAGTCATACATACCAAATCCAGTCCCAACAATGTTGCTTCACCCACCTCATCCCAGCATACTGGAGAACGACACTTTCTTCCATACAATGCCTCAAATGGAGCCATGCCAATACTTGCTTGATAACTATTGTTGTAGGAAAACTCCACCAATGGTAAGAACTTGTCCCAACTTCCCTTGAAGTCAAGGACACAAAGTCTTAATAAATCTTCAAGAGTTTGAATAGTCCTTTCCGACTTCCAATCCGTTTGAGGATGATATGCCGAACTAAATCATAAATCCGCGCCGATAGCTTTTTGCAAACTAACCCAAAATCTTAAAGTGAATCTTGGGTCTCGATCAGAAACTATGGATACTAGCATACCATGCAATCTTACAATCTCGTTTATATACATACTAGAAAGACGTTCAAGTGTATAAGTTTCTCGTATCGGTAAGAAATGAGGAGACTTGGTCAATTTATCAACAATGACCCAAATCGCATCTATGCCTTGAGAAACCTTTGGAAGACCAGTAACGAAATACATGGTAATGTGCTCCCACTTCCATTCTGAAATTTCAAGTGGTTGCAATGGACCTTTTGGCACTTGATGCTCCGCCTTGACTCGTTGCAAAGTTAGACACCTTGAGATAAACCCCGCTATCTCTCTCTTCATATTCCTCCACCAAAATGTATGTCAAAGATCACGATACATTTTGGTACTCCCAAGATGGATTGCAAACAGTGTGTTGTTCGCCTCCATCATGATTTTATGCTTCAAGTCAGAATTGTTAGGTACACAAAGTCTAGAGTTGACTCGAAGTATTCCTTCTTCATCGATTCTTGCTTCCGGAATAGCACCTTCTTGCACTTTCTTCTTCATATGCATCAGCTCCAGGTCTGTCGTTTGAGCAACTTTAACTTTATCGATTAAAGTCGATTTTACTCGTATATTCGCCATCATCACATGGGTCCCTAGAGTCTTTAACTCTATCTCCATCCTTCGTAAGTCATACAAAATGGGTCTTTGAGTTGACAATATTGCACTCGTACCCACATATGATCTTCTACTCAATGCGTCAGCTACTACGTTTTCTTTTCCAGGATGGTATTGGATGGTATGATCATAATCTTTCAACAACTCAAGCCATCATCGTTGCCGTATGTTGAGTTCCTTTTGAGTGAAGAAATATTTGAGGCTTTTATGATCCGTATACATCTCCACTTTCTCTCCATACAGATAGTGCCTCCAAATCTTAAGAGCAAAAACGACTGCTGCCAACTCTAGATCATGAGTAAGATAATTCCTCTCATATTCTTTGAGTTATCGAGAGGCATAGGCTATGACTTTCCCATGTTGTATGAGAACACATCCTAACCCTTTGCCTGAAGCATCACTGTAGATGACAAATGTGACGCCCCCAAAATAGGTATACATCACCTATTCTAAGTTGTCAATACATGGTACAGAAACAACTACAACTTTATTATTACAACAGTAAAACTGTGAGTTTGAATACAAATATTATCTTCTAGACAATATCTATACTCAAATAAATCCTCATCACATTTATTGATACATTATTTTACAAAAATGGTGAGGACTACTAAACAATCCTTTCTAAAACCTTCATTCCATACCCCAGGCTGCACTTTCATTATATTCTCGCCTCCCGAGAAAAATGGAACAAAAAGGAAAAGGGTGAGCTCAACTAGCTCAAGAAAGAATATTATGACTAAGATAATATACAACAAATTATCGTTAGTCTTCAACAGGAAAAAATATAATAGAATACAATAGACAACAAATTTTAAATCAATATTCGCAGCGAAATAATAATTCATTAGAAGAGTTAAGTAGAGAATGCAAACTACTATCTTCTATGTATGAATTTAAAAGTTCATCGCTCATCTTTTATCCCCGTAACATCAATCAATATACATCTGAATCAAATATTCATCTTTGCACTCACAGCCAAAGATATTCATTAGTTAATCATGTTCATTTAAACACTGCTCATCTTTGCACTACGGGCCAAAGATATTCTTCAGAAATCATTCATCTTTGCACTACAGCCCAAAGATATTCTTAAGAAATCATTCATCTTTTACTCTGGGCCAAAGATATTCCATAATATCATCATTTAAGACCGAGGATGATGAAAATATTTTTTTAAAGAAACGAATCCAGTGAAACAAAATGACAAGGATTAAGGATTAAGGATTCGTACTTGGTTTTATCCACGTCCAAAAATACCTCAAAAATAATCATAGTGGTGTAAAATTCAAGAATGATCAAAACATGGATACAATCAGAGTTAGTATCCAGAATAGATGTTTTGGACGAAAAGAAGAAATTTTATTTTTCGGTGAATAAGACCAGATATCGTGAATAGTGTCAGATATCGTGAATAGTGTCGTATACATGAATAGTAACTCCGACACCAAAAGATAGAAATTCCACAAAAACATCTTCACGCTTCATGAATAGTACTTGTGAATAGTAACTCGTGAATAGTAACTCATGAATAGTAACTCATGAATAGTAACCCCGACATGAAAAAGTTCCAAATTTGATAAAAACTTCAGATCAACATTTCAGTATAATGATATTGAAGAAATAATATCATTACGAAAAAAAATAATATCCCTTACCTCGAAAGATCAGTACTTCTAGCTAGAATACCGGGTATAGTGCTGAAGGGAACTTGCACCGTCTAGCAATACTCAAAGTATACTCAAAATACTCACAAGAATACGCTCGATAATATAGAGAGAAAAACTTCGCTTACGGTGTGATTTTCAATTCTAACCTAAGCACCCTATTTATAGGAAAATCTTTAGAACACCAAAGCGTAAAATTTAATAAAATAATAATATTTCTTAAAAATATTCAAGCCCACCTTAGAAATTTGATTTCAGATCATTTATAACACATGTGAGCCACTCAATTACAACGAAAAATGTTTTTCTTACAAAAAATATTTTAAACTCCCAAAAATCAATTATTTCGGAGCTTCGGAAATTCAATAATTCATAATAAATAGCCCTTTCATCAGAAAATTCGAATCTTGCGAGTTTTTATAGGAATTTCAATTCTCTACAACTTTGCGAAGAAAGTTTTCCAAATTCCAAATAGAAATTGACCAAAATCCACAAACGGGCGATTTTACAAAGTATAATCAAATTTCACTCAATAAATGGGGTCCACCGACATGTTTAACATGTTTTAAACATTTATTGCAACAAAATACTCTTCCTCCTCGTATACTCATATATCCCACATTCGTTGTAAAAATATCACCGTTAATATATTATTAAAATAATATATTTAAATGAATTATTTTATCGTAAAAGATAAAATATTAATTTTCAACAATTGTCATTTTAAAATTTTCTCCATCTATATCCACATAAAATCAATATTTTCCTCATCATATAAATCAATAATTAATTATTCACAAATAATATTACGAATCACAATATTGACAACCGTGCGGTTCCTCAGAAAGAGGGGGCTTTCCAATAAGAATTTCTTCTTCTCAAGCGCGAATTAGGTGACCAAACCTCTCCTTAGATGTAACTTTCTAGACATTGCCAATAATGTTATCTAATAATATTATTCGATAATATGAATTATTGCTTCGATAATGAAAATACTTGTGTAATGACAATTATTGAAACAACAAAGAATATAAAATATCAACGCAAAGAATTATTAACTCAATAAAATATCGAATAAGAATTACCGTAACCATTATTGAGTAGTGCCTTCTTCGTGTAAGAATCAATAATTGGTGCAATACCGTGTGCTACTGTTCAACAACGCGTATTAGTGTGTTTTAACCACCGGGTATTCCAACAGTATTAACGGTAACAACTACGCCGTTATTTAAAAACAACTTATATTTGTCGTTTTCTTCCTCCAATCGCTTTCCGTTATGGGGCCCACACATGGTCAGTTATGGCCGTCGTATTTAATATTCCCCGACAATGCATTTAATATTCCACGACCAAACGAATATTCCCCGACGATAATGAATATTTTATAACCACTTGCTTATTTTGAAATATTTGCATAATTAACCCTTAACTATCCACATTAATCAAATCAACCCTTACTATTTCAAAATATTAAATAAAGAAAATTCCTTTTTATTTAAAAATTTCGGGGTCTTACAACAAATTCCTCTGAGCCAGATGGTATTGTCAGAACAGGTGCTGAAATGAGTCTTCTCTTGAGTTCTTAAAAACTCTTTTCACATTCCTCGCTCCAACCGAATTTTGTATCTTTTCGAGTAAGCTAAGTTAATGGAGTAGCGATTCGAGAAAACTCTTCTACGAATCTCCAATAATAACTAGCCAAGCCGAGAAAGTTATGTAATTTGGTCACTGACTTAGGTTGTTCCTAGCTTTGAATTGCTTCAATCTTTGCCAAGTCAACAGATATTCCATGATTTGATATTACGTGCCCAAGGAATGAAACTTCCTCAAGCCAGAACTCGCATTTCTTCAATTTGGCATATAGCTTGTTTTCACGAAGCTTTTGGAGTATCGGCCTCAAGTGTTGCTCATGGTCTTCACGAGTTTTGGAGTATATGAGGATGTCATCAATAAAGACGACCACAAAGTGATCCAAATATTTCTTGAATACTATGTTCATCATATCCATGAAGGCAGCAGGAGCATTAGTCAATCCAAAAGACATGACTAGGAATTCATAATGCCCGTACCGAGTTCTGAAAGCAGACTTTGGAATGTCATCAGTTTTAATCTTCAACTAATGATATCCAGAACGAAGATCAATCTTTGAAAAGAATTTGGCTCCTTGCAACTGGTCAAACAAGTCATCAATGCGAGGCAATGGGTACCTATTTTTGATGGTGACATGATTCAACTCCCAATAATCAATACAAAGTCGCATACTTCCATCTTTATTCTTCACGAATAGAACAGTAGCACCCCAAGGAGACGTACTGGAATGAATGAAACCGATGTCTAACAATTCTCACGTAGTTGGGTTTTTAACTCCTGAAGTTTAATAGGAGCCATTCGATATGGTGCTTTGGAAATGGGGTTTGTACCAGATTCAAGGTCGATACAAAATTCAATTTCACGCTCTGGAGTACGCCAGGAAGTTCTTCAAGGAATACGTCAGGAAATTTATTAACAATAGAAATATCATTCAAATCAGACGTATTTTTATTTAAATCTGTGACATGGGCTAAGAATGCTTGACATCCGTTTTTCAATAAACAAATAGCTTTATGACTTGATATGACAATGATTGATTTTAGTGGTTTGGTTGCTTGAATTCGCATAATATGTTGGTTAGGAATAGGAAAGCTAACTACCTTACGAAAATAATCGATTTTAACATGATGAGTAGTTAACCAATCAATCCCTAAAATCACATCAAATGCAAGTATTTTCAAAGAAATAAGATCGACAGGTAATGTGCGGTTACCGATTTGAATCAAACAAGACTTATAAACCGTGGATGTAATGAAGATTTCTCCCAACGGAGTTTCAATAGATAAGTCAAAATCTAATTTCTCCGGAGTCAAATTTAAATGTTCAGCGCAAGTAGGAGAAATAAAGGAATGGGTAGAACCGGTATCAAATAAAGCATCAACTTCGCTAAAGTTTATGATTAGCTTACCCGTGATCACCTCGTTCAGATTCCTCACTTTTTGGGAGGTTACGAAAAACGCTCTCCCTTGAACTACCGGGTTTGTCTTGTCTGGGACACCCTTGGATGCCTCCATCCCAGCTGGACTTAACTTTGGTGCACGACAAAATTAGGCTAGGTGACCTTCTTTTCCACAATTGTAACATGCTTTGGACTGCATCGTGCAGTTTGGACTTATGTGTCCTTCCCCTCCACATTTGTAACATACGACCGGTAGTCGTTCTCCTTCCTTAACAACAGGTGCTGGTGCTGATGTCTTTCCATCAATATTGAATCTCTTCTTCTTGAAATGTCCACTCTTGTTGTCATGGCCATGACTACCACCGAAGTGATTACCATTTCTAGCATGTTGATTCCCTCCACATTTTTTGTCACCGCTTCGATGACTGCTACCAATGGTATTATCGACTTGTCGCCTGCTCTCTCTTAGTTGGGTTGACTCATTATCGTGCTCTAATAACTGAGCCTTATTCACAACATCTGAATACAAACACAGTTTATGAGAGATAAGGTATTGACGTATCTCAGGTTTCAAACCTCTTAGAAACATCCGCGTCATTCTCTCCTCATTATCAATCAAGTGGGACGCAAATCTAGACAACTCGGCAAACTTAGCTTCATACTGTGCCACGGTCATATTGTTTTGCTCAAGCTTGATGAACTCTACCTCCTTCATGTGACAAATACTTTCAGGAAAGTACTTGTCGTTGAACAGTTCTTGGAACTTCTTCCAAGACATCTTCAGTGCGGCAGGTTGAGTACGCTTTACAGATTCCCACCAGTAATCTACCTCTGCTTGCAACATGAAGGTGGCAAAGGGAACCTTTTGCTCCTCGGAGCATCCTAAGACATCAAATATCTTGTTGATCTGCTTTATCCACGTCTCCGCCTTAAGTGGTTTTGGCTCTCCAAAAAAACTGCGGTGGTCCCAGCTCCTTGAACTACTTAGTGGTGACCGTCCGAGAGTTGTCAGTGTTTCCACTTGCATTTTGGACAGGAGCCACTTTCGCCTGATGTTGCATGAATCGCATAAAGCCTCTGAACATCCCATCATTCACCATTTCATCGGTGTTATTGTTTACATGAGGATTATTGTCTTCCTGTTGCACATTATCCTGGGCATTAATCTGTGGTGACTCAACGGTCACATGTGCTTCATGATTTTTCTCAACATTTTCGGATGCCATTTTCAAATACTGCCACAAAACAAGGGTTAATTAACATATTACATATTATCCCTATACTCTGACCGACCAACTAAATACCAAATAAACTTAGGTAGGTCATACTAGTAAAGAAATTCCACTTCTCTCCCCTCATAGTTCTTGTCTCACATCTCAGCAAGGGATCATCTCCCTAAGCTTTGATACCAACTGTGGCGCCCCCAAAATAGGTATACATGACCCATCTTGAGTCGCTAAATACATGGTACAAAATTTAAAATAAAACTTAATTATACAATAATCGTGTAAAAAACGACAAAACATAATCTAAGAGTTTTAATAAAAATATTGTCATCTAGACAATATCCACACTCAATGGAGTCCTCATTACATTTATTGTCACACTATTTAACAGAATAGTGAGGACTACTAATGTTATCATCTGGACCATCACTCCATTCCCCGACTAATCCCGGCTACGTTCTCATTTCCTAAAGAGAATAGTGAAAGAAAGGGTGAGCTCAACTAGCCAAGTAAGAAATATTATGACAAAGATAATGCAGAATAAATTATCATTAGTCTTCAACAATGTTAAACTGATAAAATATAATAGACATCAAGTTTAACTGCATCGAAATAAGAAATCCATTAGAAGAGTCAAGTAGAGCATGATATCTACTATCTTCTATGATTTAAAATGTTTTCATAAATTTTTAGCGCTGAGACTAAGTTTAATACATAAACCACATCATCGAGTCATCCCTACACTACGGGCCAAGGATATTCATTAAATCGTCAATGGTCATAACTATACCGAATAATCCCTGGTCATAATCATACCAAAAACTGTCCATCAATGCACTACAGGCTACTAAGGACTTTTCCTACATCATTTATAACATTACAGGTCATGATTATACTGAATGATCCCTGGTCATAATCATACCAAGTCCATCTATGCACGTAAGCCAAAGATGACTTTCATCACAATATAAGCATGAGGATGATGACAATGACATAATAATTCAATAAAATAAGTTCAAGAATAAATTTATAAGTTAATTTATCCTGAAATCAATAACGTCCAAATTGTCAACATGATACTGCTTTGTGGAGTAAAATTCAAGAATGCTCAGAAGAATATTTCCATGAAAAGATACTGGATGAAGCGCAAATATCTAGGATATTCTACTAATTTCATGGAGTATAGAAGCCAAAATTTAACCAACTGAGTAAAATAGAATATATGAAACTATGAATGAATTTTACGCCATGCATGCGGTAATCCGTACGCAGATGATCATTTCCACAATTTAATAAGGAATGAATACAAAGGATCATTCACCATGCATGCGGTAATCCACATAGATAGGTTATTCCAACAGAATAATAAAGAATGGAATAACAGAAGAATTCACCATACATGCAATAGACTGCACAGACAGGTTATTCTCAATAGAATAATAGAGAATGGAACCAGGTCATGCGTAAACCGCACAGACATGATATTCCAATAGAATAATAAAGAATGGAACCAGGTCATGCGTAAACCGCACAGACAGGATATTCCAACAAAATAATAAAGAATGGAACCATGTCATGCGTAAACCGCACAGACAGGATATTACAACAGAATAATAAAGAATGGAATAACAACAGAATTCCCCAGGCATGCGATAGACCGCACAGACAGGTTATTCCAACAGAATAATAAAGAATGGAATAAGAGAAGAATTTCACCATGTATGTGGTACTTCGTATAGATAGGTTATTCCAACATAATAATAAGGAGTAGAATAACAACTCTTATGAGTATTGAAAGAAAATAACTCTCTTCATGAATACGAAAGAATAATACCCCTTACCTTAGAAGAAACTGGATATTGGAATAATGAGGTAGCAGACTTCTCTTCTTCTTTCTCTCTATAATTTCTCTCTATAATAATTGCTCTAAAGCTTTAGTGAATTGGTGAGAAATGAAGGAAGAATGAGCTTCTATTTATTTGAAAATATAGCTTCGATAATTGCACATTTTGGGGCTCGAAATATTACAGTACAATACCTTCAACTTTTCTTTAATTTTTAATTTAGTCCTGCAAGTATTATAAAACTTGCACCACCTCCCCTAATACTAAATAATGTGAATCAATAGTTCAATCATGTGAATAAATAGTTATAATTTTGTGAAAATATGAATTACAGTATAGTACCTCCATCTATACCTCCATTTTTAACTTAGTCATGCAAGAATTATTAATCTTGCACCAACTCCCCTAATAGTACAAGAATGTGAATCAATAGTACACAATGTGAACAAATAGTTATAATCATGTGAATTAATAGCAATTAATTGCTCATTTATCCGATTAATTACCCGACTGGTCAGTATAACTTCCAGACATCAATTAATATCGAAATAAATGTCGATTTTCACTAACACTAATAATTCCAACACAATGGAACTATCAATTTCATCTTTAATCAACACGAACTTATTCATCATTAATATTATAACTCACAATATTTAACAATCAGGTCGTTCCCAGGAAAGAGGGGGCTTTTCGATAAGGATTTCTCCTTATTGGCGCGCAATTAGATGACCAAACTTCTCCTTGACAGAACTTCTAGACATTGTAAATATTGCAATTTAATAATATAAAGAACTTTGTTGTGTCAATTATTGATTTAATAATATAACATATTATGCAGATGATATTGTGACAATAATAGAATCAATAATATGAGAGATATGATACAGCAATTACTGTAGCAATAATTGAGTATAACTGAGTGACTTCTCATGTAAGAATCAATAACCAATACCATGTGCTATTATGCAACCACGCATATTACTGTACTTTTACTACCGGGTAGTTCAACAGTTTTAACGGTAACACTTCCGCCGTTATTTTTATAAAAAGATAATTATGTCATTTTCTAACTACAACAATACTTCCGTTGTGGGGTCCACCAATGATTGTGTCGTCGTACGAATATTCCCTATTAAAACGAATATTCCCCGACCAATCGAATATTATATAACCACTTGCTTACTTTGCAAAATTTGTAAATATTACCCACAACTATAACATTATATCAAATCCACACCATAATATTCAAAAATATATTTCGTGAAAATTATTCTTTATTCATAAAAGTTGGGGTCTTACAGGTATGTTCCAGGAATACATCTTCGATAACCGCCTCTTAATGTCCTGTTTACATCTTTGATTCCTTTCCTCCACCTCCGGATCTAGAATCAAGACTTACTTTCCTTTAACCGGTATCAGCTTAGGAAACAGTATAGCTACTATTCATAAATACGGCACTGTTCACAAAGTACTATTCACGGGGTACTATTCATAAAGTGCTATTCACGGGGTACTATTCATAAAGTACTATTCCTGAAATACTATTCATGGGGTACTATTCACTCGGGTACTATTCATGACAAAAATTGATTTCTTTTCTGTCCAAATCATTTTTGATACAATATTATTCATGAATTTTACTCGATAAAGTAGTATCATGTTGATAATTTTAACATTATTGAATTATGGATAAATTAAATTTAAAATCATTAAAATTTATCCTTTGCTTTCATTTAATTGAATTCTTATATCATTGTCATCATCCTCATGCTTATATTATGATTAAAGTCATCTTTGGCCGTAGTGCATAGATGGACTATTGATTGGTATGATTATGACCAGGGATTATTTGGTATAATCATGACCCATAATGTTACAAATGATGTGGTAAAAGTCCTCATTGGCCCGTAGTGCATTGATGGATAGTTGTTGGCATAATCATAACCATTGGTGATTACACGAATATCCTTAGCCCGTAGTGCATGGATAAATTGTGGCCGTGATACTAATGAATATCCTTGGCCCGTAATGCATGGATAATTCAGTGATGTGGATTATTTATTAAGCTGAGTCTCAGCGATAAAATTGATGATAAACATTTAAATCATAGAAGATAGTAGATATCATGCTCTACTTAACTCTTCTAATGGATTGCTTATTCCGTTGCAGTTGCTGATCTAAAACTTGTTGTCTATTGTATTTTATCAGTTGTTATATTGTTGAAGGCTAACGATAATTTATTCTGCATTATCTTAGTCATAATATTTTTTACTGGGCTAGTTGAGCTCACCCTTTACTTTCATTGTTCTCCTCAGGAAATGAGAATATAGTTGGGACGAGTCGGGAAATGGAGTGATGGTCCAGGATAAGTGGCTATAGTAGTCCTCACTATTCTATGAAATAGTGTGATAATAATTGCGTAACAACCTGAAAAATCGGATTGTCTAAAATTTAAGTTTAAAGAATTAGTTATTAATAAAATAAATTTTTATTAAAACTATTTTGTGTTATGTGTTTATTAATCGTTCTAGAACCTAGGATGATTATTAAATCAGGAGGATTCTGGCTACAAGCTAGACTGAACGAGTAAGAATTTTTAAGACAAAAATAAAATATTTCCAGGAACAAAAATATTTCCAGGGAAAATGATGAAATAAGTACTATTCACCTGACGAAATCCTAAGGATTAAGGTTTGACTAACCTAAGCCTTTCTAAGAGTTTGGTATGTTGAAATGACATTCCGTCGAAAGATTTGACAACAATATATCGTGAAAAGTTAAGTAAGCCGATAAAAGTTTTTCTCAAAAAACGTGCAGAAATCGAACAAAATAAAAATGACGAAAAGCATTGTTATGTACTCTTTACTCGTTTAACTACATTAGGGAAAACGTGAAGGAAAATGCTTAATGTCGAAAAGTGTTCTTCAGTTTTTTGAAGATTCGAAGAATACTTAGAAGTTAATCGGTAAAGGAAAGACAAAATATCCAAAAATATTTGGATTCTGAGAATCGTAGTTTTCAAACTGTCGGGCGAATTCCGCAAGATGGAAGCACAAATCTTCCAAGGGAAGTTTTGTGAATGGTAAGGAGGTGGAGTAAGGAGGTGTGAATAATAGATTCAGGGGAGAAATGACTATTTTTCCCCTAGCCTTGGTTTTCTATAAATAGGAAGCTTAATTTCATTTATTTGGGATTTTGAAAATCCTACAACATTTGATAGAGAGAGAGAGAGAGTTTTCGGATGAGGAAGAAGAGGAAAAGGAAGAGGAGAAGCTTGCTCGTGAGCAAACTTTATCCGACGGAAGGAGATTAAAGGAGAAAGGTAATCTGAAACCTAATCTCTTATAAATTTTCTTTAAGTTTTGTATGTTTAAAACATAGCTTAATGAGAATAAGGAGTAAAAGATGTTAGGAATGATTTCATATGGTTGAAATCATGAGAAAAAAAGAAATAAGAAATTAGATGTTTAGTTTATAAATTTCTTAAGGAAGTATAAGATTCGTAATGAATTTGAACGTTCTGAATGAATCATATGAACGATTCGGTGAAATAAGTAATGAATGGTGTTTAATAACATCAAATTCCAAGAAAAAGTGAAATCGTAATCAAAATATCGATTAAAAATGAAGAACGAATGAAGAGCGTGAAGAACACGCGAAGAACACAAAGAACGTTGTTGATGGACAAATTTAAAACCATCGTATGATAATTGTTGTTTATGGACAAGTTTAAAACCATCACGTATAAGTTAGATGCTTATTGCTTGGTTAGGAACGGTTGAAACGTTCATGAAGAACTGATTAAAACTAAGCTCTAACGAAGTTATGACAAAAAAATTGTAAAATACAAACGAGAATTAGAAAGTTAGTAAATGAACTCGAACATATGGGGTTTCATAAGAATGTAAGAGAACGTAGAAAACGTGAGTCATGGACTCAAGAACGAATGAATTCTGAATTTGGATGACCAAATTACGGACGAACGAACAAAGAACGTTAAAAATGTAAAACAAACGAACGGTGAAGATTAAGCTAATCGAATGGCTTGTTAACGGATTTAGAACGAAGTTCTATCCAAGGGGGATTAAAGTACGTAAGATAAGGAAGAGAATTGCTTTGGAACGACCTCATTCTGAGTTATAACGAGTAAGTAATGAGATCGGGAAGTAAGCATCTCAGAATAATTTAAGAGTTAAAAAAAATTTCATGGGTTAGGGCTTGGCGTCAGTGGCCTTGACTATATGCTTATAAAGCGGCTTCTGTTATTTGGACTTGGAAGAGCGAAAATCTTTATAAACTCATCACTTGCCATTGTGTGAGTCATAACGTAGAGTGGTGTGCATGACCTTGATTAAATTTCTTGTGTGAGAAATGTAAAGGGGCCGTGGCCATGGCCGGTGTAGAAACAAAGCCAGTGATGAGATTTTAACTGCTCAAATCCTGGGGGAAGTGTACCAAAAGCTAATGAACATATAGTTCATTGAAAGTAACACTTAATCAAGTGTTTTAAATCTTTAGGAAAGGTTGAATGAAAAGATTAAACGAGATTAAAAGACAAAAAATGTGCACGCGGTTTACAGAACTGGTATTCGGGGACCATAGTCGCGATAAACGAACATGGGGAATTGCTATGATTATGATTCCTTAGACGTTGAGTGATGAGGGTAATGAATAACATTTCGATGTTATGTTGTGGTAATGAGAGATAAGTGTAAAGCGTATAAACGCTGTGAATGCAACGCTGTTACGAAGAACGATCGGTCTTAGCATATAGCAAATCGTATGACTTCAACATTAAGAAACAATAATGAACGTGGGGTTAATGTAATGGATAACGAAAGATAGTAAGTAAGATATGAATTATCAAGAAAGTCGTAATGAACGATAATAAGATTAACAAAAGCCGAATATGGCTCGAATAGAGAATGTTAGAATGAAGTGTAAGCGTTAAACACTTTAACCGACGTGAAGGTTGAGTATACGCAAATACTAAACGAATAGAACCTAAACCCCGTGTATGGTTTGACCATAAGATAATGAAGACCAATGCTTAAACTTGTGAAGGTAAAGAACGGAATTAAAGACAATGACGTTTAACGTAAAGAAGCCGAGTTAATGTTTATAACTTAAAAGACGTTCTGAGTCGAATGGACCGAACGTTGTAAGATAAGAATAAGGTAACATAAAATGCTCAACACTATAATTGCATAGAATGAATATTGAATGATCGTTCTGAGTGTACAAAAAACTGTATAACTTATACGATAAAGAATGAATCTTGAGGTATGGCATTTAGTTGCCAGAAAACCAAAAGGAATAAGAAATTGACTTAATGAATGTTATAGTTTAATGGTTCGGATAAGTTAAGATAAGTTAGGTTGTGGTGCAATCGTAACCTTTAATGGTTGACATATGGGAGCTGGGCTAAAGAATTCCTTCAGAGAGCGAAGGTATATACGAAACTGGCAACCGATCTAACTCACTGTGATGGCAGTGTAGATGAGACGGGAACTTGTTTGGTGTTTTTTTTTTTGCAAACCACTCAGAGTACCATATGGACTACTAGCAGAGACGCGATGTGTGCTGAGTCCTAGAGAAGTTATAAGAAGAAGATAAGAATGCAAATCATCAAAGATGATGAATATATAAGTAAGACATCTCCGTATGTCATGAAGCCATAGAAAGGTAAATGAAGTGTCGCATAAACTTAGGTTAAAAGAACGCGATCCCTAAGAAGTAAAGTTAAGTAAACCAATGCATAAGTCAAGTATATGTCTAATTGGTGTATATTTTATTTCCTTATGTGTTATAGGAATTGGAATGAGCAGTTCAGCGTAAGTTGTAGCTGTGCATAAGGCAAGTTTCCTAACTTCATTCATATTCTAAATGAATGATAGTTTCTAAAACTTCTCAAAAGTTGAACTTGAGAAGTTTTGTCTATGTTCAAATGTGTGATATTTATACAAAGTGGTAAAACGTATGAGGCCTTGTGCCACAATGTGAACACTTCAGTTTTTCGATGAGAAGAACTGTTCTGTGATTGAACTATTCAATATGAGAATGTTCTATTTATGCATGAACCATTATTGTGAAGTCTGTGCTAAAGATTCTAGCCAGACAGGATATATATGAAAGAGAGTATGTAACGCCCCGAAATCTGGTCTATTTTCACATCCGGATTCCGTACGTCATGATCCCATCTTCTTCCAAACATACATCATTATATAGCTAAATATAACAGTATACATCCTCAAATCCCAGGTTCTAAAACCTTAAAAATTCTTTCATTCCAAATAATGATAATTACATTATTATTTACATCTTGTACAAGTGACTTTTATCCGCCACCAAGGATACATAATCGTTCATTAAACTATTATATAGTTTAATTCTATCATTCTATATTATAAGTCTTCGCTTGATCTTCACGCTCATTCATATAATGAATGGTACTTCTTTCGGATACCGATCAACTTGATCTTTTTGGGATCCTTAAGTTCTTTCTAACATCGTTCGCTAAAAATACTTTTATTTAAAGCAAGTGTGAGCATTCAATTGCCCAGCAAGTCATAATAGTTGAACAAACAACTTTAAGAATTTAAACATTCTTGTAAGACTTCAATAATCGAACAAAGGTTATGAAGCATCTTGAATAATAGAAATAATCTGGATTCCTATCATTTTAAAACATTAGTTACGTTCACTTTGAAATACTTTCATTCTCTACTCTCTTTCATACACATTGTGTCTGGCTAGAATCAATAGCACAAACTTAAAAATAACTGTTCATGTATAAACAAAACATGCTCATATTGAACAGTTTAATCATAGAATAGTTCATATCATAGAAACACCAAAGTATTCAAATTGTGGCACAATGCCTCATACGTTCTACCACCTTGTACAAATATCACACAATCGCACATAGACAAAACTTCTCAAGTTCAACATCTGAGAAGTTTTAGAAATTAGCATTCATTTAAAATATGAATGAAGTTAGGAAAACTTGCCTTACGCATAGCTACAGCTTATAGCTTACGCTGAACTGCTCATTCCAATTCCTATGTAGCACATAAGGAAATAACACATGTACCAATTAGTCATATACTTGACTTACGCATTGGTTTACTTAACTTTACTTCTTAGGGTTCACGTTCTTACAAACTAAGTTTACGCGACCAACTTCCTTTACCGTTTTACGTCTTCATGACATACGGAGATGTCTTACTCAATACATTCATCATCTTTGATGATTTATATTCTTATCTTCTTCTTATAATTCTCCTAGGATTCAGCACACATCGCGTCTCTACTAGTAGTCCATATGGTACTCTGAGTGGTTTCCCACAAACAACCAACAAACAAGTTTCCGTCTCATCTACACTGCCCACATAGTGAGTTAGATCGGTTGCAAGTTTTGTATATACCTTCGTTCTCTTAAGGAATTGTTTAGCCCAGCTCCCATATGTCAACCATCAAAGGTTATGATTGTACTATAACCTAAATTCATCTAACTTATTCGAACTATTAAACTATAATGTTCGTTAAGTCAATTTCTTATTCCTTATGGCTTTCTGGCAACTAAATACCATACCTCAGGATTCATTCTTTATCGTCTAAGTCATAAAGTCTTTTGTATACTCAGAACAATCATTCCATAATTATTCTACGCATTTATAGCGTTAAGCATTTTACACTACCTTATTCTTATCTTACAACGTCTGATATATTCGACTCGGAGCGTCATCCAAGTTATAAACATTAACTCGGCTTCTTTTACGTTATACGTACTTGTCTTTAATTTAGCTTCTTCACCATTCACAGGTTTAATCATTGATCTTTATTACCCTTCGGTAAAACCATACACGGGGTGTACGTTCTACCCGTTTAGTATTCGCGTACACTTAACCTTTTACTCGGTTCAAGTGTCCAACACTTACATTTCATTCTAACATTCTCATCTGACTCACATTCGGCTTTCATTAATCTTATTACCGTTCGCTACGGCTTTCGTGATAATTCATATCTTACTTACTACTCATGTCAACGTCTAAGTCATACAACCAATGTACACTTAGAACGTTCACTCGACGTGCATACGATTCACGAGGATCGTTTACGTATTCAACATTTACGTTACTTACCTCTTAATTCTATTCAACCTTCATCCAAGGTTTTAATTACTTTCATTTATTACTCGTAACCTGAACCCCATGTTCATTATTCTTTTCTAATGTCAAAGGCATACGGTTCGTTGTATGCTAAGACCGATCGTTCATAGCAACAATGTTGCGTTCACAGTGTCTAAATGTTTTAGATTCATCTCAAATGACCATGACATAACATCGAAATTTTATTCATTACCCTAGTCAATCAACGTTTAAGGAATCACAGTTATAGCAATATCTCACGTTCGTTTCATTATGACTACTGTTTCCCGGACATTGGTTCCGTAACCCGCAACTACATTCTTTATCTTTTAATCTTATTTAATCTTTTCATTCAACCTTCATCAAAGGTTTAATAAACTTAATTAAGTGTTACATTAGTTGAATTACATGTTCATATTTCTTTCTTGTACATCCCCTAGTAATTGAGCAGTAAAAATCTCATTTCTGGACATTGCCCTACACCGAGGCTGTGGCGTCGTGGCGCTGTGCCCTTCCCTTTCTTTCACGCTACGGTGCCACTTAGCAGTAGCATTTTCTAAGTCGTGGCCCCCAAGGCACGACTCGCGCTACAGCGCCAAGCATGAAACCTAGAAAAATTTTCTAAGTCTTTTACAAGCTTGAGACGCTGACTTTGAAATCTCATATCTTATTCGTTATAACTCGGAACAAGGTTGTACCAAAGCCATTTTCTTTCTTATCTTACGTACTTCAATTACCCTTGGACAGAACTTGGTGGCCAAGTGGCCACCCCACCTCCTTACGTAGCTTTCCTTGGAAGCTTTGTGCTTCCATCTTTCGGGTTTCGTCCGACAGTTTTAAAAACTGCGATTCTCGGAATCCAAATATTTTTGGATATTTCGTCTTTCCTTTACCGATTAACTTTTACGTATTCTTCGAATTTCTGAAAAACTGAAAAATACTTTTTGGTGTCAAGCGTTTTCCTTCATGTTTTCCCCTAACGTAGCTAAACGAGTGGAAAGTACATAACAGTACTTTTCGTCATTTTTATTTTGTCTGATTTTAGCACATTTTTCGAGAAAAACTTTTATCGACTCACTTAACTTTTCATGATATATTATCATCAAATCTTTTGACAGAATGTCATTTCGACATACCAAACTCTCGAAATGACATAGGTTATTCAAACCCAAACCTTTAGGTTTCGTCGGTTGAATAGTGCCTATTTCGTCTTTTTCCCCAAAAATATTTTTGTTCCCAAAAAATTTTCATTTTCATCTTGAAAATTCTTTCTCGTTCAGTCTAGCTCGTAGCCAGAATCCTCCCGATTAATAATCATTCTAGGTTATAGAACGATTAATAAACACATAGCACAGAATAGTATTAATAAAAATTCATTTTATTAATAACTAATTCTTTAAACTTAAATTCTGGACAATCCTATTTTCCGGGTTGTCACAGAGTAGAGAATGAAAGTTTTTCAAAGTGAATGTAACTAATGTTTTAAAAGGATAAGAATTGAGATTATTCCTATTATTCAAGCTGCTTCATAACCTTTGTTCGGTTATCAAAGTTCTAAAGGAATGTTTGAATTCTTAAAGTTGTTTGTTCAACTGTTATGACTTGCTGGGCAATTGAATGCTCACACTTGCTTGAAATGAAAAACATTTTTAGCGAACGATATTAGAAGAACTTAAGGATCCCGTAAAGATCAAGATGATCGGTATCCAGAAGAAGTCTCATTCATTAGATGAATGAGTGTGAAGATCAAGTGAAGACTTCTAATGTAGAAAGATGTAATTGAACTATAGATTAGTTTAATAAACTGTTATGTATCCTTGGTGGCGGATAAAAGTCACTCTTGTAAGATGTAAAGAATAATGTAATTATCATTATTTGTAATGAACGAGGTTATAAGGTATTAGAACCTAGGAACTGAGAATGTATGTTGTTATATTTCAGTATATAATGATGTATGTTTGGAAAGAACTGAGAATGTATGTTGTTATAAATTGTAATGAGGACTCCATTATGTGTAGATATTGTCTAGAATACAATATTCATGTTAAAACTCTCAGCTACGCTTTTGTCATATTATATAAAAGAAGTTTGTATTTAAATTTTGTACCATGTATTTGGCGACTCTGAATGGGTGATGTATACCTATTTTGGGGGCGTCACACAAAGTATTGAGAGATTGTGCATGCTTGGGGTTTCGAGGCGTTCTTTTCCATCCTCCCCTGCCGTTGTCCCTGGGGTTACCTCAGAGCATTTCCTGAGCGCTGGTTTCACCGGACTCAGTCTCTCCATTTGCTGGATTGCGAGGTGATGATGGCGCCAATTGATTGGCGGTTTATCAACGGTATAGAGTTTTTTTGGGCGCCAGTGCTTTGTGTGGATGACATTTCCCCTACTTCTATCAGATTCTTGTTAAGAGTCCATGTTACGATGCTCAAAGGCAGGACAGTCCGCACTGGTCCTTTGAGTGTAGACGCTATGTGTGGGGCGTTGAGTGAGTCATTACACGATGATAGGAGAGTCAGAGATCGCATTCTTCGGCGATTGTTCCTGATCATCCTCCGGGGTTGTTTCCTGGTGGATAACTCTTCTACGGTGTCATTCACTTTAGTCAGCGCCACACGAGAGGTGGACCATATTGGAAAGCATGATTGGGGCTCCTACACCTTTGCCTACTTCCTCAGGGGAATGCGTATGTGCTCGCAGGGCTTGACAGAGGCTTAGCTAGGATTTTACCCATTCCTGCTGGTGATTAATTGTGACACCCCCAAATCTAGGTACTTTATTCCCACAAGATTTGGTGTTCACTTTCCATTCATTCATATATAACTACCCAATTATAATAGAATTAAACCATCAATCTTCCCATTAAAAGAGTTACATCATTAAATCAAAAGTCTCCTAGGTTATCTAACCTTTCACATAAATCAAGTGCGGAAATAAAATAATTACATCACATCATTAAATATAAAGTGTATCATCATGACATTAATTAAATTACAAGTCTTTATCACTTTTTCATTTTCCCTTTTCCTTTGCTAGTGGTAGGTTCATTAACAAATGCTCAACCTTAGCTACAATGAGTGTATATATATATATATATATATTATCATTGACAGAGTATTATTCATCTCTGATGAGCTTATCCATTGGCATTTATTATGCTATTATTATTCATTGCTATTCCAAGCAAGCATTTGTTTTGCTCACTCTTGCATATATATATATATATATATATATATATATATATATATATATATATATATATATCAATGATAATCAAAACTGATATCAACATACAAAATGTAACTGAGGGTCACAAGACCACGAACTATATCCACGGTTACAAGTAATATTTCAACTTTAACCTAAATAGTAAAACTGTAAGAACTCCCCGTACTTAGGGTGATCAACCCTTCGTACCATATATTGTGCCCAGATATCTAAACGCATTGCGTAAAATAACTCCCCTATAATAGGGTTGTTCTTCTTAGTTTTAGAGTACAAGTCCATGCCAAAGATAGTTTGGTTTGGATAAGCTTCAAGGGTAATTTAGAGCTTCACGGTCATCAACTAAAAGATTAGTTGAATCAACAAGACTTAACATCACTATGAGTGATCAATAACAATTTAATGTAAAATGATTAAGAATCACATATAACCAACTATACATTAAACTCATGCTTAGAAATAACTCAAAAGCATAAACATTGAATTAAACAATAAACCTTGCTTGAACGATATTAAGTTAAGGCTATGATCTTTGTCAAATAAGCAATTGAATTACTGAACATACATTAACTGATAACAAGCTGAAAACAAAGCTTGCTCAACATGATAATAACTTGTGCAAAGTAAATTAAATATGACAGCTCAATATTAAGATTAGAGTTCAAGAGCTCGCATTCACTATAAAAGATTGAAACTAAAGAAACTTGCTTAACTATAACAAATTAGAATAAATTAACAATGATTAGAATTCAAAACTTACTAGAATAAAGTTAGGGTTAAAGGTTGCTCAAATAAAGTTTGAAGATAAAAGAACTTGCTCAATTAAAGTTTAGGGTAAGGAACTTGCCTCGTGCGTAAGCTATAAATTATAACTCACGTTCACCTACACATTATTAGGATCATAATATCTATTAGATATACTAACATACACTTTCCAAAATAGAACTCACTTTTAGTTAAACTTATTACTTTAGCACAAGTTTTACTTTACACCATATGCATTTTAGAAATCTCAAGTGTTATCTTCACAACACTTATTCACTATTCATTGTGTACCTTAAATCATAACGTATTGCTTTCATAACTTACTAATCTTTTTATAACTTTAGAATTAGAAATCACATGATATGATTCTATTTTAACTTCTTCATTACATGTTTGTCACATTAACATATCATTAGACTAAGTTATAATAGGTCTGCAAGGTCTGTATAAGTAACAGACATCACTGCCTCTAATTAGGGTATGGTGCAACATGCCATACTTAAGCAGAAGGCCGCCTTGATTGCTTGCATTTCCCCTTGACACCAAAGACAAATATCGTTAAGTAGTCTCTTTAAGAACTTTTTATTTAGCCCAACTATCACGAATTTCATCCACAAAACAGTAAATTAAACGTACCCAATTGATGTAAAACTCATATATACATGGTTCCTCACACATATGATATCTTAGAACAATTAAACAACAACTTCAATTAATTTAAATCCTTAAATTCCATAATTTTGTACATAAACTCCATTTTTGACATCCTTCACAAAAATTAACATTGTAATCACAATTCTACACCAATTAACTCATTCAAACTATGTTCTCTTCGTTTCTTAATGAACTAGCATATTCAAGGCTCAATTCACAGACTAGTTTACAAATTAACCACTAAATTTGGTACTTTCACAAGTTATATATATAAACATGCACTTTAAACAGTTTTCTTTCTTTTTACCGTGATTATTACACTAATTCTTGTCTAAATCTAAATTCTAACACCACCATTACACACAATTTCAATTAACTAGTTGTATAACAACAATTAAAAAAATTGAATTCACAGATACTTGAAATACACGACCTATAACATATATATATATATATATATATATATATATATATATATATATATATATATTATTAGGTTATGGAAGTATACCTTCTTTTGCTTGAATAATCCTTGCAAAAACACGTAAATTGCTTTGTATTTCCGAACTTTCCTCTCAAATTCTCTATATTCTCTCTGTATTCTTCTTCTTTTACTCTTAAGCCAATACCAGACCTTTTACGTAAAAATAAAAGAGATGCAATTTAACGTATGAAACTACTGTATACTTTTTATTATAATAATTACATATCGGTTATAAAATATTTAATATATTTTATTTATATATATTTTTATATTATTAAATTCAAAAGCTATAAGGCTTTGTTTGGCAAAAATACTTTTAAAAATAAAGACTTAATATCTTTAAGCCTTGTTTGGTTAAATCAATTTAAAACTACTTTATTTTAATAAATCATTTATACTATAGTTTCTAATCCCATATTATTTCTTTGGATTTACATATCCAATAAACATACTAAATAAATTTCCCACTCATCAAATATCCCAAAATTATAATCTCATTATAATTTTGTTTAATAATTAACATACCACTTTAAATTATTAAATTAAAAGAGCAATATACCACTTCATGTTATCTTTAACAACTATCTAACTATTAAATTAAATTAGAGTATTATCTTATAAATTTAATTCACAATTATCTACGAACAACAACTACATCAATAAAATATTTATTTAATTTAATAAATATTGTAAATTACAGTAAAATCTTGGATTGTTACAGTAATTCTCTTTTGATTTCCCTTGTTCGGGTTGAGAGTGTCGACTAACCGCAGATGTTTTGCTCTTATATTGACAGTTTTGGGCCTATGAGAGGCTCCCATATCTTCGTCTCGTTAGCCTGCTAGGTTTAGACACCTATCCACGGGGACGTAGATTCTTTTTATCCTTCTAGCTCAGGGGTTGGCCCTTCAGGGGGCCCATATTCAGATGGTTTTGCCAGTACGGATCCTTCATTGTATCAGCCTGATATCCCCACTGGTGGAGATATAGTGACTCAAGAGGAGTTACGTCAGATGGATAGGTTAGATGATGTAGACATCAACACTATTGACTTCATCTGATGTATTTCTCGCTATATCTTTTGATAGGCCTCTGTTAGATATTGGGCGGCTGTGACCCATTCTCGTTATATCTTTCAATAGGCCTTTGTTAGTTGTTGGGCGGATGTGCCCCATTTCCCTATATTTTCTGGCTATATACAGAGATGATGTATTAGATGATGATGTACTTAGGAATGTATGTATACTATTTTTCATTCCCTACACCATATTGTCATCTATTATTTATCATATATGTATTATGTTATGCATATATATATTTCCAGAGATGAGATCAGCATTGACCCCTGGATGGTCTTATGACACGGCCCTATAGATGTCTTCATCGACAGTCAGCCGGATAGATCATACCCCACAAGTATTGGTGGCCTCCTATTTGAAATCGTGATATGATAATTTGTCCTCCCTAGATCAGGTGACAGTAGATCAGCTGATGCATCACTCCATGACCCTCCTGATGTTCCAGGTTCCATTGGGTTTTGTAGAGGGTATGCTAGAGCACTGGGTCGCTGAGAGGCAGGTGTTCCATTTTGAGACCCATAAGTTGACGCCAACCTTAGAGGAGTATGAGCGTCTAACAGATTTGTCATTGGATAGGCCTTGCACTCAGATGGCTGTATGAGATATGAGCCGACAATTTATGACCCTCACAGGTTTGAGGCGTAGGGTTGCCCTGGATGAGATCTCCTCAGGGTATGTAGTGTCCATGCATTTTCTGCTTGACAGATTTGGCTCTTTTGATAGTTATGTGATGCACTCCGAGGATTTCACCACTTCGGAGGATGAGTGGCGTGTTGCCAGAGTAGATGTACTCTTGATGTGCCTTGTGGCTTATCTGTATATGCCATTGTACATGGACCATTTAGACATCAGCGTGATTATTGCAGTGCGGGCTCTCCGGATAGGACATACCATTATACCAATGATTCTGGAAGAGACCTTACAGGCAGTTCGATCTTGCTGTACGTGTGGTTTATGACACAATTGAGACCGATTAGCGCATTCTGATGCCATGTGTATAGTTTTTCCTATGAGATAGCCATGTCTTACTCCTTTTAGCCGGCGAAGTGTACAGATGATGATTCTTGGTCAGTTTCCTTATCCGGGATCGAGGATCCATTTAATATTCTGTCGTGTTCAGGGCTTAGTTCTCCCTACAGCTTTATCACTCATGCATCTGGCATGGATTATCTTCCTCTGGCTGGTTTGAGGGGAGTGACCACTTATCATCCACTGGCCGTGATGGCAAATTTTAACCAGTTTCAGGATGTTCATCCCTTTGACGGGACATTGGGTCAAGTTTGTCACCTCGACTTTTGTTAGCAGAGGATTTATCCAGGGTTTATGCCTGTTAAGCCCAGCGTGAGAGGGCTGATGTAACTCCCCTATATATATACTCCAACAGTTTCCAATATGGTGTTTATACAAGCCAATATATATAACACATTAAAATCTATACAACAATGGTATCTGATTATATGTTTATATCTAATTGAGTGTCTATACAATTTATAACCAGATATAATTTCCATAGATCTAAGATTCACAATAACCCATAACAGATGACAATTCTCAAGAGAACTATTACTGTGTTTGGATACCCTCACTTGGATATATGAACTATATCTGTGAATAGTATCCATCTATCCAAAATTTAGAGTATCAGTAATAACATGAACAGTCCATATTACCAATACCCTCACTCAAATTTATAGTCTATGTCATGCGAATTACACTATCATATCAATAGTACCTATCTATCCAAAATCCAGAGTATCAATAACAACATGAACAGTCCATGTTATCAATACCCTCATTCAGATAAATAGTTCCCAAGGATCTCAAACTAGATTGAAGATTCTAAATTACATCTATATATGTAAGAAAACACGGTTGCGGAAATAAAAGTTGTTATATATCATAAATATTAAGATTCGATTACATGATTCTTCATAAAGAATTTCTTATTACAAAGTATTCAACTAGACAACGATATAAGCTAATCTAAGTAGGGACGCTTCCTTTTATCTACTCTAAATGTACCAGGGTTACCATCTAATTTTGCAAAGGGAATAATTTGTAAGGGTGAACTATGACATGCTCAACATGTTTTATATTTATAACAATATATGATTTGAAAAAATATAACAATTCAAAATTTGACTGATAGTTGCTACCATTTCTGGAATTTCTTTTTCAACCATTTTTGGACTTTTTATTTATGTCAGTCAAACAGACTTAGAAACTTTGTTTAGATATGAGATAGGGGATCAGCCTACTCAATATCCTAGGAGTATGAATCTCACCCTACTAGTGCTCAAATGCACCCAAATGTCAATATATTATTAACCAAATCTCAATCCCTTACAGGATACACAACTTCAAAATAAGATGTCTTACTAAAACAATTTGGTTTGACACAATAGTTTATGCTCAATAAATAACATCATAGGAATAAACAATTCATTTCTTAGTTATGCTGAAGCTATAGCAATAACATTATAATAAGTGGTAATGAAAATTTAGGTTTGGTATAACATATCAACAACAATTCAACATAGAAATCTTGTTCAACGAATAAACGGGGTTTGAGAATTTGCGTAAGTAATAATTTGGGTTTAGTAAACTTGCTTGATAAGATATTTAAGGGTAGAGAACTTGCCTGAGCGTAGATCAGTCAAGTAATGCTACTCGATTCATTAATAAATACCTACGATGTTCATTAATATAAATCTAACACATTAGTATTGATAACAATACTCAAATACAAAATTTACATATGTTCGGGTTAAGTTCGATATGGTTTCGGTGTTCAAAGACTTTACCGAATACTAAATAAGATGATAAATTGACTAAATTCTATTTATAAGCTTTATTTTGTATTTAGATAATTTATATATCCATTATAATAATTTCTAGTAGCTTATATTAATTTTTAAGTATTTATTATCCTTTATATAATTTTTAAATCATTTATTTCTATTTCTAAATAATTAGTATTACTTAGAATTTTTATAAAAACCTTGTTAACTATTTTTAAATAACTTATAACCACTTATTATGATTTTTTATCATTAATACTATTTTTCAATAATTATTTATTATTTATAAGTAATTATTCTAATTACTTTATTATTAACTTAATTATTAATAATATCAAATGTTAATTATAATAACTTAATATAATTTTTAATTTTTTTTTATATTTATTTATAAATTATTTCTAATTTTTATTAATTAATTTCTAAAAAATAATTTTTGTCTGTCGCTAAAGCCTTATAGTGACAGGAAATGTCGCTATAGGTGTTATTTAGTTTCTGGGTTTTAGCCGGTCGTGGCCTAGGGACCACTTTTGACCACCTATATCTTGCAATATATGGTTCTAATGAACCTGTTTTCTTTTCCAAATTAAAGACCTGATGTTATACTACAAATAATATACAATTAACAAACCAAACTATTAATATACATGGATCTACAAGCTCTGACATTCGACTGTCAGGCTTGCTTTTCCAAAATTTCCAGATTACTTAAAACACTAATTTAAGGCATCTAAATGTTATGAAAATATGTTCTATCAACCTAACTTACTTTCTAACATACTAATACACAAATCTAAACATCTAAACAACAATTTGATCAAAGCATCAAGGATCTAGCTATGAATTAGGTTTTGCACCTTTCTTGCTTGATTTTGATTTTTGGCTACCGAATTTGATGCTGCTATCTCCCAGGCTTAATTTGGTATGTTTATAAGAGTGTATATGCTTTAGAGAATTTGTAGGTTTAGCCAGAGGATGTTTTGCTATTTATAGACTTAACCAACTTAGGTTTTTTTGTCTTTTTCACCTACTTGCCTCCCTAAATATCTGATGCTAAGTTACTTGTGTTTCTTAGGGTTTGTTATCAACTCATGTGCAGCCTTAAAACTTAATTTGGTGACTCCTAACCTACTTGTGAGCTAGTTAGGTTAGATTAGTAGCTTAAGTATGCCCTAATCCTCACTAATCTTGATTAGGGTTTTGGTTTTCATGATTAGGGTTGATTAATGATGTTTATTAGTACCTAATTGAAGTTTAGTAATCTTGATTAGGTATTAGGATAACCTAATTAGGGTTTAGTCTAGCTAATTAGGGTTAGGGTTTATAAATTAGGGTTAGGGTTTGTAATCTAGGGTTTGTAATCTAGCATTTTGTCAGTGTAAGCACGACAAAGCAGCTTGTCAAAACAAATATACCGAAAAGTCCATTTTCGAAAAAAAAAAATTAAGCACAAGGTGTCAAGCACATTAATTTTTGGATGAAAATTTATTTGACCTAATTTGTAAAACAAAGTATATAATAACACATATCACATTCAGAACGGAGAGATTTTATTAATATAACTAAGTTTACATGTTCAGGTCATATAAGGGTGTTAGGTTTTTAAAACTGATTTTACTACTAGCCATCCATGTCGTTCTACAAAGTATTCTGCATGGTTGGAGGCAGAGATTACATCGGCTAGGGTTGTATCCTCAGAGCCAAAGATTAATTCTGACAGTGGGTAGCCTATGGAGAACCTTTATTCTCCCACTAAGGACGAATTGTTTGCTGGGTAGATAGCAGCTCTAGTTGATTCCCCCAGTATTACTGCTACTGTGACTCCACATTCTGCAAAGTATTTAGAGCAGAGTCTACATCTGATGACTTTTGAGAGGGATCAGGCTAGGGCCTTGATGTTGACAGCTCTTTCTGGTACAGATGCTGCTTTAGTTGAGAGAGATGATGTTCTAGCTCACAGAGATACCGCTATTGCTGAGCAGGACGAGGCTCGATCATCTAGGGATGCAGTTGTTACTGAGCGGGATGGTGCTCTATCTGCCCAAGATGCCACTATTACAAATAGTACTGCATTGAGGTCCCATACTGCTGATAACATTGCAGAGATGAGCACGTTCATTAATGAGCATAGTGTCACTATGCAGATGGTTGTGGATCTCTTTTCTCGTGTAGATACCCTTGGGCAGGAGCTCATAGAGTTACCCCCATCTTCTGAGAGGGATGCCATATTAGACTTGATGGCTCGCTTATCCACGGGTTTGTAGAGTAGCTTTAATTTTCCTGCATAGACTAGCTTAGCCATTTTTGTCATGTACAGGAGACATTGTATATATCAAATAGTATTATATAGCAAGGAAATATGTTTTGATTCACTTCCCTTTTATTTATTCCATGTTACTTACTTGATAGTTGCCTGTTCTCCAGGGCTTGTGATCTTGATGTACTCTGAACACCCCCTTGATGGATGGACATTGAGATGTCTCAGATATTTCCGAATGCATCATTGACCTGTGTATTCCCTACCTTTTTGGTGTCTCGGAACTGGTTTCTGTATGTGGTTATGGAGAGGATTGTGGCTTTCCTCTCTGAGGTTGACCGCCCCACAGATGGTTGCCGATACTCCTTTATTTTTGGGAGTCCAGGTAATTCCATCTCTTATGGATTGGTGTTTCTCTTTGAGGACTCAAACGCAGCTTAGATGGTCACCGGTTCTCCCATTTATGTGGTAAGACCAGGTAGTTCCATCCCTTTGGTCTAAGCTAATGAGGTGTGGTTTAAAGGTTTGAAGGATGATCCCAGTACTGTTTACAAGTTTTTTGTGTTTTGGTAGGGGATAAGACCGCACCATGAATGGCTTCCTACATACTCCAATTAATGATGGGAGATCAGGTCTGCGTAGTTCAAACCTAGCGTGAAAAGGTTTAAAGTTGAAGGTGGTAAAGAGGATGTAGAGTTTTTTTTTCTGTAGTTAGACCGGACCATAAAAATGGTTGCTTATGTACTCCCGTGTATTACGGAGACTAGGTCTGCGTAGTTCGCCCCTAATGGGACAAACCGAAGTTGTTAAAAGTTTTATCCCTAGTGGGACAAACTGAAGGTGTGAGATGTTTGATCCCTGGTGGGAAAAACTGAAGGTGTGAAATGTTTGATCCCCGGTGGGACAAACTGAAGGTGTGAAATGTTTGATTCCTGGTGGGACAAACTGAAGTGGTGAAGATTGTATGTAGTGAGAAAGGTTTTAAAAACCTTAATTGATTGGGGATCTGGTGATCCAAAACTAGGATGCTGGTTTACAGGTAACTTTGACATAGTACCGTTTCACGGTGTCTGAGTTAATGAGTTTGGGAAATTCCTCACCATCCATCTCTTGTAATCAGAGAGCTCCTCCTGTCAATACCTCCTTGACGACAAACGGGCCTTCCCAGTTTGGGGTGAATTTTAATTTGGATTATCTTGGTTTCCAAGATCTTTCTTCAAGACCTTGTCATGTTGTTTGAATTGCTGTAGCGGACTTTCTTGTTATAGGATCGAGCGAGCCTTTGTTGGTATAACTTACCATGGAAGATGGTTGCGGCCCGCCTTTCATCTATTAGAGACAATTGGTGGTACCGATCTTGTAACCATTGGTCTTCATCCAGCTGAGCGCCTATCAACACTCGGAGTGATTCTATTTCTACTTCTATGGGGAGCACTACTTCCATGCCATAGGTTAAGGAATAAGGGGTTGCCCTAGTGGAAGTGCGCATTGACGTTCTATAAGCTAATAGAGTCAAAGGCAACAGGTCAAGCCATCCTTTTTGATTGGCAACAATCGTTTGCATGATCTTTTTAATATTCTTATTAGCCACTTCAACAGCACCATTAATATTTGGATAATAGATGACGGAGTTGAGATGTTTGATGTGGAATTTACTGCATAACTCCTCCATCATTTGGTTGTTGAGGTTTTTGGCATTGTCTGATACAATCACCTCTAGTTGTCTATATCAACAAATGGCATTGTTTCTGATAAAACCAATGATCACTTCTTTAGTAACCCTGGGGGAAGAGGCTGCTTCTACCCACTTGGTGAAGTACTCGATCATGGTGGAGATAAATCGATAACCATTGATGGCTTTGGGCTCGATGGGCCCAATCACCTCCATTCCCCACATTGAAGGGCCAGGGTTAACTTATATTGTGGAGCTCCCTTGGAGGGGCGTGGATAGCATTCCCATGAATTTGGTATTGATAACATCTCTTGACGTGACCATCACAGTCATCCTTAAAAGAAAGCTAGAAATGCCCTGTTCTTAGGATTTTCTTGACAAGTAGAGGGCCGCTCATGTGTGGGACACATACTCTACCATGGATCTCATCTATGAGCCTCTGAGCTTGGTCTTTGTCTATACATCTGAGAAGGCCTAATCCTATATCTCTTTTGTAGAGTGAATCTCCGCTCAGATAGAATTTAATGGCCATTCTATGGATCCGTTTTCTTTCATCTTGACTCACCTCAGCGGGTGTAGATCCATATCGCAGATACTCCTTGATATGCGGATACCAAGGGTGTTGGATGGGAGGCAGCCCATTCAATACTTCTCTAATGTAGTTCCCATAGGCTAGAGCCTTTTGCACGGTAAATGTGATATTTGGCATGTCTTCCATATCAAATATGTTGATTAAGGAGGCCAAAGTTGCTAGTGCATTCGGAAAGTCATTCTATTCCGAGGAATATGAAGAAATGATATTTCTTCAAACTCCAAAGCCATCTGGATAACCTGCCGATGGTAAGGTAGCAAATGTAGTTCTTTAGTGTGATAGATCCCAGTGGTTTATCTGATTACCAATTCAGAATCTCCAAAGACAATTAACCATCTGAGGCCCATGGATTGGGATAGTTTCAACCCCATGATACAGCCTTCATACTTAGTTGTGTTGTTGGTGCTGACAAACTGCAATCGACCAGCGATGGGATCTTGCTTCCAAAATGGATACTAGAATCGCTCGCCTCGAGCCTTCCATGTTTACAGCTCCATCAAAATACATCTTCCATGGTTTGTGTGTATCATCCTGATGGTGTTGCTAAACTGTCATTACCCCTTCTTCGGGGAAGTACATTTCTGAGGGTTTGAAATCACCTGAAGGTGCGGAGGCCAGTTGATCTGCAATTCCTTGACCTCTGATAGACTTTTGAGTTACGCGAATGATGTCAAATTGATGTAGGATCAACTTCCATTTAGATAGTCGACAATTCAACATGGGTTTGATGAACACATACTTGAGAGGATCCACGCGGGATATGAGATGGGTTGTGTGACCATGGAGATAATGTTGTAATCTCATGGAAGCCCATGCTAAAGCACAGCAAGTTTTCTCAATCAGAGTGTACTTGTGTTTACTGATGCTGAATCTTTTACTGAGGTAATAGATAGCTCTTTCTTGGCCTCAATCATCTTTCTGTCCCAGCATGCAGCCCATGGCATTGTCATTGATTGATAGGTACATTAACAAGGGAACACCATCCCTAGGAGGTACCATAATAGGAGCTTTGATTGGCTGCTCTTTGATGAGAAGGAAGGCTTTCTGATACTCGTCATTCCATTTCTTGGAGGATTTTTTCCTTAGCAACTTGAACACAGGTTCACAAGTTGCTATGAGTTATCAGATGAACCGACTGATGAAGTTGATTCTTCCCAAAAATCCCCGTATTTCCCTCTCTGTCTGGGTTATGGGAATTTCTTTGATGGTCTAGAATTTTGTAAGATCCAGTTCAATGCCTTTGTGGCTTACTAGGAATCCTAGCAACTTGCTTGATTTGATGCCAAAGGCGCACTTGGTTGGGTTTAGCTTCAAGTATTACTTATGCAACCGGCTGAAGACCTTTTTGAGATGATCTAGGTGGTCTTCCTTCCTTCGGGATTTGACAATGATGTCATCCACGTAGGCTTCTATCTCTTTGTGAATTAGATCATGGAAAAGAGCCATCATGGCTCGCTAATAGGTAGCTCCGGCATTGATGAGGCCGAATGACAACCGTCTGTAGCAAAAGGTTCCCCAAGGCATGTTGAATGTAGTTTTCTCACGATCCTCTTCAGCAACCATGATTTGATGGTACCCCAGAAAGCAGTCAGTAAAGGAGTACACGTCATACTGAGCTGTATTGTTAATGAGTATGTGGATGAATGGTACGGGAAAGCTATCTTTGAGATAAGCTTTGTTCAGATACCTGTAATCCATGCAAACTCGCAACTTCCCTCCGGGTTTAGGTATTAGGACTATGTTGGATAGCCACTCAGGGTATGTTGACACCATGATAATTCTAACTTGAAATCGTTTAACAATTTCTTCTTTGACTTTCAAGCTCCACTCAGGTTTTAATCGCCTGAGTTTCTGTCTGACTGGCTTGAATCCCTCTTTGATGGGAAGGCAATGAATGAAGATGTCAGTGGACAAACTAACCACATCTTCATGAGACCATGCAAACACATCCTGGAATTGGGTCAACAGAGTAACCATGTCATTCCTTTGGCTTGGAGTAAGGTCCGTAGCAATCTGGATTTATTTTGGGTTTGTTGAGGTTTCGAGGTTAAAAGAGGTGGTTTGATCAAGATTTGGCTTGGGTTTGTCTTCAACCCATTCTTTGATCTCCTAAGGTATCTCATAGTCCACTTGTTCAATCTCCATCAAGGCAGAGTCCAATGTTACATCAAAGTTGTAGTCCTTGTGAAGAATAGGCACCTAATCAGTAAGTTTAGGCATATCTAACTTTAGAGTCCTAAAACAAAATGCTTTCAATTAATATATGAAATTGTTCAATCATACAAAGTGTTAGCATGAAATGACAAAAGCAACAGCTAATATTGTGCAATAAAAGTAAGCATTTACGGGCGGAGGAGTTTACGCCCTTTTTACCTCTTGTCGACCGTCAATGAGTCTTGCTCCAATTGCGAGGTTTAAGTCCCGGTGGGACGGTTTGTGATGAAGGGGCTTTTATCGTCCTCCTTCTCTTTAATGATGACCATGATATCTGGACAGTCATCATCTAAGATATCATTCTTCTTACCCTCCGTATGTTCCAGGAAGTACATCTTCGATAACCGCCTCTTAATGTCCTGTTTACTTCTTTGATTCCTTTCCTCCACCTCCGGATCTAGAATCAAGACTTACTTTCCTTTAACCTGTATCAGCTTAGGAAACAACATATGTAAGACCCCAACTTTTATGAATAAAGATTAATTTCTCTCGAATTATATTTTTGGATATTATGGTGTGGATATTATTTAATGTTATAGTTGTGGGTAATATTTAAAAATTTTGCAAAGTAAGCAAGTGGTTATATAATATTCGATTGGTCGGGGAATATTCGTTTTAACAAGGATTAATATTCGTACGATGGCAAAATAATTGGTGGACACCACAACGGAAGTATTATCGTAGTTAGAAAATGACATAATTATCTTTTTATAAAAATAACGGCTGTAGTGTTACCGTTAAAACTATTGAACTACCCGGTAGTAAAAGAAATGCGATGTCTGGCGTGGTTTTGCATAGTAGCTTTGCAGGTATTGATTATTGATGCTTACGTGAGAAGTCACTCAGTTATACTCAATTATTGCTACAGTGATTGCTACATCATATCTCTCATATTATTGATTCAGTTATTGTCACAGTATCATCTGCATAATATTTTATATATTATTAAATCAATAATTGAGACGACAAAGTTATTCATATTATTAAATTGCAATATTTACAATGTTTAGAAGTTCTGTCAAGGAGAGGTTTGGTCACCTAATTGCACGCCAATAGGGAGAAATCCTTATTGGAATTTGATAGTTCCATTGTGTTGGGATTATTTGTGTTAGTAGAAATTGACATTTATTTCAATAATAATTAATGTCTGGAGATTATATTGTTCAATCGGGTATTTAGGGCACTTTTCGTGTTGGAGTACTATTCATGAGTTACTATTGAGTCACATTCACTTACTATTAGGGGAGTTGGAGCATGATTGATGATACTTGCATGACTAAGTTAAAGATGGAGGTATAGATGGAGGTACTATATTGTAATTAATTTTTTCACATGTTTAGAACTATTGAGTCACATGATTTACTATTGAGTCACATGATTTTACTATTGATTCACATGATTTACTATTAGGGGAGTTGGTGCAAGATTGATAATACTTGTAGGACTAAATTAAAAATGAAAGAAAAGTTGGAGGTATTGTACTGTAATATTTTGAGCCCCAAAACATGCAATTATCGAAACTATATTTTTCTATAAATAGAAACTCATTCTTCCTTCATTTCTCACCAATTCACTAAAGCTTTAGAGCCATTATTATAGAGAGAAATTATAGAGAGAACGAAGAAGAGAAGTCTGCTACATTTCTATTCCAGTATCCAGTCTTCTTTTGAGGTAAGTGGTATTATTTTTTCATATTCATGAAGAGAATTATTTCTTTCAATACTCGTAAGAGTTTTTATTCCATTCTTCATTATTATGTTGGAATAACTTGTTTATGCGAAGTACCGCATACATGGTGAAATTCTTCTATTATTCCATTCTTTATTATTATGTTGGAATAACCTTTTTATCGGCACTTGCATACATGGTGAAATTCTTCTATTATTCCATTCTTTATTATTACATTGGAATATCCTGCGGTCTTAATTTTGCGACACTTCGGTTCCATTATTTATTATTCAAAGATTTATTATTCTATCGGAATATCATGTATGCATGCGTTTTACTGTGGGACACAGTTACATTATTTATTATTCGCATTTATTATTACGTGAATATATCCTGTGCATGCGTTTCTGCCGGACTTCAGTTCCATTATTTATTATTACGCATTTATTATTATGTCGAAATATCATATACATTTCGTTTCTGGGACTGGTTCCATTATTTATTATTTTGTTGGGAATAACACATGCATGCGGTCTCTATCGCATGCGGGTGAATCCTTCATTATTTCATTCTTTATTATTCTGTTGGGAATAACTTGTCTATGTGGATTATCACATGCATGGTGAATGATCCTTTGTATTCATTCCTTATTAAATTGTGGAAATGATCTGTATACGTGGATTACCGTATGGCGGGTGAAAATCCATTTGTAGTTTCATATATTCTTTATTATACTCAGTTGGTTAAAGTTTTGACTTCTATACTCCATGAAATTAGTGGAATAACCTTGATATTTGCGCTTCATCCAGTATCTTTTCATGGAAATATTCTTCTGAGCATTCTTAAATTTTACTCTACAAAGAAGTATCATGTTGACAATTTGGACGTTATTAGTTCTTGGATAAATTAATTCTTGAACTTGTTTTATTGAATTATTATGTCATTGTCATCATCCTCATGCTTATATTGTAATGAAAGTCATCTTTGGCTTACGTGTATAGATGGACTTAGTATGATTATGACCAGGGATCATTCGGTATAATCATGACATGTAATGTTATAAATGATATGGTAAAAGTCCTCAGTAGCCTGTAATGCATTGATGGACAGGTTTTGGTATGATTATAACCAGGGATTATTCGGTATAGTCATGACTGTTGATGATTTAATGAATATCCTTGGCTCGTAGTATAGGGATGATTATAAGATGTGGTTTATTTATTAAGCTGAGTCTCAGCGATAAAAGTTGATGAAAACATTTTTAAATCATAGAAGATAGTAGGTTTTATTCTCTACTTGACTCTTCTAATATATTGCTTATTCCGCTGCAGTTAAACTTGATGTCTATTGTATTTTATCAGTTTAACATTGTTGAAGACTATTGATAATTTATTCTGCAATATTTTAGTCATAATATTTCTTACTGGGCTAGTTGAGCTCACCCTTTCTTTCACTGTTCTCTTCAGGAAATGAGAATATAGTTGGGACGAGTCGGGGAAATGAGTGACGGTCCAGAAGATAGCATTAGTAGTCCTCACTATTCTATTAAATAGTGTGATAATAAATGTAATGAGGACTCCTTTGAGTGTGGATATTGTCTAGATGGCAATATTCCTATTAAAACTCTTAGTTTATGTATTTTCGTATATTACACGACAGTTGTATAATTAAGTTTGTATTTGTATTTTGTACAATATATTTGGCGACTCAGGATGGGTGATGCATACCTATTTCGGGGGCGTCACAACATAGCTACCACAGGGGCAGGAATCTTTAAGAAAGGTCGTACAGGATTATCACCTGTAGGTTTAGGCAACAACCTTGTAGATGAAGGAACCGATTTATTCTTGTGAGGGTTCCTGTGACTGGACCCAAAGGAGTAGCCTAGTCCGGCTGTCCCTGTCTGGTTGGGAACCTAAATTGGGCATTTGATTCCCTGATGATCCTTTCCTATCCCTTGTCCAGGCTGGAAATCCAAGGATATCATTTCTTGAGTTGTTGACATTACCTCGGCAGAAACTCTGGGTTTCAGAGGTGGAGCCCCAATGGGTTGATAGTGAGTGTTGCTTAACGCAAGGGCTTGGAAGCTGACAGGCTCATCTTCTTCATTTTAACTGATAAGTGGTATATCACTTTGAACAGGAGATTCTGACTCAGCATTAGCAGTGACCAGATTACTATTGATGATATACTTGAGCTGCTGATGAAGAGTGGATGGGACGGCTCTAGCCATATGAATTCAAGGTCTTCCCAACAGTAAATTATATCCTGTAGTGGTTTTGAGCACTTGGAAGGATACGTAGAATGTATATGGACCGATTTTCACGGGTAATTCAATCTCTCCGAAAGCATTTCGTCGAGATCCATTCTGACGCCCCCAAAATAGGTATACAGAACCCATTCTGAGTCACCAAATACATGGTACATAAATCAAATACAAACTTAATTATACAATTGTCGTATAAAATACAACAAAGCATAGCTGAGAGTTTTAACACGAATATTGTCTCACAGACAATATCCAAACTTAAATGAAGTTCTTATTACATTTATTATCACACTATTTCATAGAATATTGAGGACTACTATAGCCACCATCCTGGACCATCACTCCATTCCCCTACTCATCCCAGCTATATTCTCATTTCCTGAAGAGAGCAATGAAAGCAAAGGGTGAGCTCAACTAGCCCAGTAAAGAATATTATATCTAAGATGATGCAGAATAAATTATTGTTAGCCTTCAACAATGTTAAACTGATAGAATACTATAGACAACAAGTTTAACTGCAGCGGAACAAGCAATCCATTAGAAGAGTCAAGTAGAGCATGATATCTACTATCTTCTAGGATTTAAAAGTTCATCATCAATTTTATCACTGAGACTCAATTCAATAAATAATCCACATCACTGAATTATCCATGCACTACGGGCAAAGGATATTCATTATTATCACATCCACGAATCATCAATGCACTACGAGCCAAGGATATTCATATTATCATCAAGGGTCATGATCATGCCAACAACTGTTCATCAATGCACTACGGGCCAAATGAAGACTTTTACCGCATCATATGTAACATTACAGGTCATGATTATACCGATACATAGTCATAATCATACCAATCAACGGTCCATCTATGCACTACGGGCCAAAGATGACTTTCATCACAATATAAACATGAGGATGATGACAATGATATAAGAATTCAATTAAATGAGAACAAGGATAAATTTTAAAGATTTATAATTCAATTTATCTAGAATTCAATAATGACCAAAATTGTCAACATGATACTGCTTTGTGGAGTAAAATTCAAGAATAATATTGTATCAAACATAATTTGGACAGAAAAGAAATTAATTTTTGTCATGAATAGTATCCTAGGTGAATAGTACCCGAGTGAATAGTACCCCATGAATAGTACTTCAAGAATAGTACCCCATGAATAGTACCCCGACATGAAAAGATTAAAAATTATCAAGAATGTTCAGAATAATATTTCCGTGAGAAGATACTAGATGAAGCGTAAATTTCAAGGATATATCCATAGTAAGGGAATTTCAAGATGTATTTCCAAATGATCTGCCTGGTCTTCTGCCAGACAGAGAAATCGAATTCGTAATAGACTTAGCACTAGGAACTGAACCGATTTCAAAAGCCCTGTACCTTATGGCGCCAGTAGAAATGAAGAAATTGATGATATAATTGCAAGAGTTGCTAGATAATGGTTACATACGCCCAAATGTGTCTCCTTGGGGAGCACCGGTGTTGTTTGTAAAGAAGAAAGATGGATCGATGAGGCTTTGTATCGATTATCGAGAATTAAATAGAGTGACGATTAAGAATAGATATCTGTTACCAAGGATAGACGACCTTTTTGACCAACTGAAGGGAGCCAAGTGTTTCTTGAAGATAGATTTTCGAACGGGTTATCACTAGTTAAAGGTGCGGGAAGAGGATATATCAAAGACGGCATTTTGAACTCGTTACAGACATTTTGAATTTTTGGTAATATCATTCGGGTTGACGAATGCTCCGGCAGCATTTATGGACTTGATGAACCAAGTCTTCAAGCCATTCTTAGATAAATTAGTAGTAGTTTTCATCTAAGATATACTGATCTACTCAAAGATAGAGGAAGAACACGCCGAACATCTGAAGATGGTTTTAGAGGCGCTAAGGAAAGAGAAGTTGTACGCAATGTTTTCCAAATATGAATTTTGGATAAAGAAGGTTTAATTCTTAAGACACGTAGTGGATAAGGATGGAATTTCAGTAGACCCTGCGAAAGTGGAAGCAGTGAGTAATTAGAATCAAACGAAGACGCCAACCGAAGTGAGAAGTTTCTTAGGGTTAGCTGGGTACTATCAAAGATTTATCCAGGATTTTTCTAAGATAGCAACCCCGTTGACCAATTTAACGAGGAAGGCGGTGAAGTTCATGTGGACGAACAGGTGTGAAGAGAGTTTTCAGGAGCTGAAAAAGAGATTGAGCGAGGCACCTATATTATCACTACCAGATGATACGAGAGGATTTGTGGTGATGCATCACATAGAGGACTGGGCTGTGTGCTAATATAACATGGCAAGGTCATTGCGTATACATCACGACAATTGAAGGATTACGAAAAATGATACCCTACTCATAACTTAGAGTTAGAAGTATTAGTTTTTGAGTTAAAGATTTGGAGGCATTATTTGTACGGAGAAAAATGTGAGATATACACGGACCATAAGAGTCTAAAATATATCTTCACACAGAAGGAGTTGAACATGCGTCAAAGAAGGTGGTTAGAATTAATCAAGGATTATGACTGCGATATTCTTTATCACCCGGGGAAGGCAAATGTAGTGGCCGACGCACTAAGTGGGAAGGGAAGGGAGAAGTTATTTCAATTGATAACTCAGGAGGAGTTAATAAGGGATATAGAAAAATTGGAGATAGAAGTTAAGGGACCAGAAAGGTCTAAAGAAATGTTGTTTGCAGTAGAAGCTTGTCCGACCTTGTTGGACAGAATAAAGGAATCACAAGAAAAGGATGAAGAATGCGAGAAAATTAGGAATAGGATCACAGAAAATGAGGAAGAAAAATTCAAGAGAGATAGAGATGGTATTTTGAGATTTGAAGGGAAAGTGTGGGTGCCAGCGGTAACCGAGTTAAGGGAAGAAATTTTGCACGAGGCACACAACACGATGTATTCCGTTCATCTAGGAGGCACGAAGATGTACCAGGATTTGAGGCAACCTTTTTGGTGGCCTAATTTGAAACGAGAAATCACGGAGTACGTTAGTAGATGTCTTACGTGTCAATGGGTTAAAGTAGAGCACCAGAAACCGAGTGTTCTACTTGAACCATTGGAAATACCAGAGTGGAAGTGGGAGTATATTACAATGGACATCGTGATGGGACATCCAATCATGCAGAAAGGTTTTGATGCTATTTGGGTAATCGTAGATCGACTAATGAAGACGGCTCATTTTCTACCGATCAAGATCAGATATAGTTTGAATCAGTTAGCAAATCTGTACGTAAAGGAAATTATTTCATGATATGGAGTGCCGGTGTCGATTGTCTCAGATTGAGATCCGCGCTTCACGTCCAAATTCTGGTAAAGCTTACAAGAAAGGATGGGAACACAATTGAGGTTAAGTACCGCTTATCATCCGCAGACAGATGGGCAAAGTGAGCGAACGATATAAACACTGGAGGACATGCTTAGAACTTATGTGATGGACTTCAAAGGAAGTTGGGATGATCACCTACCCTAGTAGAATTTACATACAATAATAGTTATCATGTGAGTATAGGCATGCCACTGTACGAAGCTCTTTACGGGAGAAAGTGTAGAACATCGCTGTGTTGGGATGAAGTCAGAGAGAGAAAGATGTTATGGCCAGAATTAGTTCAACAAACAGCAGATGTGGTGACATTAATAAGAGCTCGACTAGTAGCTGCACAAGATTGACAGAAGATGTACGCAGACTTGCATCGTCAGGAACGCGACTTTGAAGTCGGAAGTCAAGCTTTCTTAAAAGTATCTCCCTAGAAGGGAAAAATACGATTCGATAAGAAGGGAAAATTGAGTCCAAGGTTCATAGGACCATTCAAGATACTAAAGCGAGTGGGCAAAGTGGCGTACAAAGTTGCATTATCACCTGAGTTGGAGCCCATCCATAACGTGTTTCACATATCTGTGTTGCGTTCGTACAAGCCTGACTACAAACACGTGATTTCTTACGAGCCCATTCAAGTAGAGAAGAATCTGGCATATGAAGAAATTCCTGTCCAGATATTAGATAGGAAAAATCAGACATTAAGGAATAAAAGTATATATTCTGTAAAAGTACTTTGGCGAAACCACGATGCCGAGGAGGCCACGTGGGAATTAGAAGATAAAATGCAAAGGGATTATCCCCATTTATTTGTGTAACCTTGTACAATTTCGAGGACGGAATTTTTTATAAGGGGGGGGGGAGGATGTAAGAACCGAGAATTTCATGCATAAATATTATTTTGATAAAATAAGAAAAGGAATATTTATTTGAATATAAATATTGATGTGTTATGAAAAAAATAATTCAACTAATTTTAATTGAATTTATAAGAATTGAGAAAATGTAGAAGTGATGATGAGAATTGTAAGATGCCTTGTGTGGCATGAGAATGGGGATTTAAGTAAATTAATTAATTAATAAATTGTTATTGTGAATAATAAATTACATTACATAATTAGAGTATGTATTATCTATTTAATTGATGTGTAAGATATGTTTTAACATCTAGTTCCTACATTAAAAAGAAAGTGTATTGTGACATTTTAGTATAACTATATAATATATAGAAAACTATATAGTAAAGTGTAAGAAATTATAAGTTTCATAAAAAATTGCTTATGTGACAATACGTATGTGTGGGAACATTAAAGATGTACTTTATCACAGAATTACAAATTATTTCAATAAGTGAGTCTAACTGGAATAATAAAGTTTTAAAGAGATATGGAATTATTAGTGACCAATTAAATTGAGTCCATACATGTTATAAAAAGTAATTGGACTAGACTAATGTACACGGATAATATGATGTGGGCACATAAATAATCCCTAACTTATCATTATGTAATAGCATTAACATATTAAAATTATATTTTGGGAGTATAGGAGAACAAACTAAGCATTAAAAACACAATTGCTGAGATTTAAAACTCCTCAGTTAACCAAACAGTGCTTTACAGTAACCTATAGTCTCGTTGCGTAAAACTCAGCAAACCAAAAGGCTAGAATTAGCAGTGATGATGACTATGCAATTAGTAGTTGGCCAACTCTTGCATAACCGTTGTTTAATTTCATTTTCCATTGATTCAAACCACGGAACAAAGCCATGACCTGGGCAGCCATTTCTCTATAAATGGCAGCCAAACTCTTCATTTCTCAGTTGCTAGAATTTCACTGATAAGTACATTAGAGAGTGAGAGTTGCTAAGCATTAAGGGAGTATAATCAAAGAATAGAGGGAGTTCAATTTAAGCTTCAAGAGGTATAATTTATGACTTTTTGTTCTTAAAATTAAGTTTGTCTAATTCTTATAATTTAAGAAATTCTTTGTTAATTGATGTAGAATAGCATGTCATTGTGTTGTATGGGTTTGTTTACATGTCTAAGAGCTGTCCGGTTGGTTTGGATTCAGGTTTGACATTGGTTGTGTTGAGGTTCTGCAGAAATAAAGCCTTCATTTTTCATTCTGTTTGAAGTGGCGCGGCCGAGCCACTTCTATCATCATAATAGTCGTCTTGTACTTGCCAATTTGCATGATCATGTAATCTTGATTGTGTGATCCTACCTTAGTCTGAGTATGTTGTGTTAGTTAGTATATACATATAAACAACCTTAACATGTGGAATGAAGTTGTTATGTATGTAGGAGCCATGTTAGTTGTTTTAATATGGACATTCCAAGAAAATTTAAAGATTGGGAACTAGTTTTGATAAACATTGTGTAATATATGTTCTGACTTTATGTACAAATGTATCAAGTTCTGATATGCATTAATATGTGACCAATATGTTAGTTTACATTGTTGGAGATGGTATAGTATATTCAAGCATGATTTAAAAGGAAAATGCAAGTAAAAGACCATTATAGCTATGTGTCAATGAACTTAGTGTACACTAAGTTTTAAACTTCAAAACATGTTTATGTGATCTATGATGTGATTATGAAAGCATGATTTAGTCTATGTGAACACATCTTGCATGCTTAAAGGCGTTTTAGTAGTTGGTTTAATGATTTTTCAAAGAAAGATTTGCAAAAACAAAGCATTATACACATTGTGCCTTTAGGTTTTGATCTTGAGTATATTCATAAATGATTATGTAGCATGGTCTAGAGTTGCCTTGCATGTAATAGGTTGCATATCTTGGTTTATATATGTGTTCTTAAAGAAACTTAAGAGATTGGGGAAACAAATTTGTTGATGACAAACCTTGCACGTATTTCTGAGATTGAGACTACCATGTTAAGATATGAATATTCATAAAAACAAGATTGACATATAGGCTAGTTAGTTATATGCATCGTAAACTAGTTAAGTGTAGTTTAGAGTAAGCATAAATGAAGTAGGACTCCACAACTTGACATACATGACCAACATAATGTAAGCATGTTCAATTGGGACTTATTGATCTCATCGAATGAATATAACGACTTAACATGAAGGACTTTGTTAAATCAACATGTGAAGTCTTGATTTTGTGAGACTTGGCAAATCATGTAATGAACAAGTTATAAAAGAGACCAAAAGTATTCATAAATATCACGTCATGTATGATTATGCAAGTGTTATCCTAATTGTGATTGGATGTACAAGTCTGGCCTAGCTTCTGTATAGCATTCTTGGTTTACACGGGAGCGGCGTGCAATACGCCACTCCTTAGTACAAACCAAGCGCCATTCGCTACCCGACTTATAGTAAGATCTGCTTTTACAGAATAATTAGAGGGTTCATATGACGCCCCCAAATCCGGACATCTTTCAACCCGACAGATGGTGCTAGACGTTACTACCATTCACACATACATTCAATTGAAAAGTCTCAAAGGAACGAATATGTCTTCTATATATATTCAAAATAATATTAACATATCCCCAGGTTCTTTATAACCATTACATTGTTCTTGCCATAATATCAACTATATTACAATCATTCACCCTATACTATTACATAAGTATTCTACGGGTTCGTCTTCGCCTTGCCCTTATCCTTGCCGGAGCCTTCGGTCCGTTCAATCTTAGTTGTGTTCATATGGTTCAAGCAAGAGTGAGCATGACTAGCTCAGCAAGTACAACAATTCTAATAAACAACATGCTTGAAACATAGGAATCGTATATCTTCAATAACTGAATAATAGTTACGAAGTACTATCTATAATTCAAAATAGCACTTCTTTTCCTTCAAAACGTTTTACAACAATATTCAGTAAAACATTAATTCTGGTCCAAGACCTTGAGCATTTTATAAGTTCTTTTGAAAAGGACATCCCGGCACTAAGTCCGTAAGTCCGACATTTCTTACGAGCACATTTAGGTAATCAACCTATAGTACTCTATGTTGATCAACACTACATTTATTAAACGTATGTATGTTTAAGTTGTGGCAACCTCACGTGGCTGTCGTTTGACGACAAAACATTTTTAGCATACTCAGTCTTCGTTTGAAAACCACACCAATATAACTTGGTAAACATTGACCATGCTTGATAGAAACATAATATAAGTCTAGCCGAAAGAGTTGGCTTTGACTTCATCATACAAGACTTCATGCGTAAGGATACATGAATTACAAAGCTTGTCCAGATTGAAGTGGAACAAGGGTCAGAATACTTTCCTTTAGCGTCTACTACAGTTATAACACGCTCTCATTTAAGTCTTTAAGTCTCTACAGTAGATGATAATATCACATAACACATTAAGTCATGAATGAACATACATGGTTCCTAATGAATCTTATCCTTCTTCTCAATCTAATTATGACTTAGATTTGTTATTATTGGTTCCGGCTTTTCGTTGTGTCGAACATTCACATTATGTTCATGTTTGATTACTTATCTTCAACCTTTACACAACATAATTAAGGTTTAACAATACCTTACACCGCTTCATTAAGTTCCTTAGTTCATTACTAAAGAGTTATCATTCATTTCATACTTATAAACTTTCTTCTCTAATGAAACTCTAGGGTTGGCGCTCTGGCGCCACCTTTCCTTCTCTATGCCGCATTCTTGGTATACTCTCTTGAGCCTAAAGAGACCGGACTCAAAATCATGCGGTAGCAGTCTATGTGCTACATGTCATGTCATTGCTTGCCTTGAAACTTCATGAGGGTATGTAGATCAGTATATAGCGCTGCGATGCCACCAATATATACTTTGTTTGGCGTATGGCAACACCAACTCAGTACACCGAAAAAAATTATGAGACTTTTAACTTTACGAACTTCCCGGACGCATAACTTCTTCGTTATAAGTCTGAATTGGCTTGTTCAAAATCCTACGGTTCACAAATTACATACTCTACGCGTTCATACAAGAATTTTATCTATTTGACTTTGTTTGCTAAAAATTCACCCATTAATTCATTTTTAACGAAAATGGTAAACGTTCGTGAACGTTCAACGCTCATTTCTTCGTTCTAAGTCAGAATCCGATCATTTTTGAGTCCACAACTCTATAATTCCAAATATGACTTGTCTCCATCAAAAACCAACATTTCTGAGTTCAAACACAAAATTTGACTTCTATTCCGAAAATTTCACGAATTCGACGAATATCATCCAATCGTGTGAATTCCGGCGAAACTTCATTACTAACGATTTGATCATTGTTCTAAATGGATTCTAACCATCATATAAACATTTCAAACTACTTATTACATTAACTTATTTTCAAATTAGGTTTTGACTTATTCTTCATAAGTTCATGACTTAATAACTTATAAACTATAAATTTTCATTCCTTATGACTTATTATAGATTTAAGTCCTTTAATCAACATTCTCACATCTTATCAAACATACTAACTTCATATGACAAACAAATGACAGGTTCATCATAAGTTCTTCATAAGTTTATAACTTATTTAGATTTGAATTACTTATTCATAAATTATATGGCTTAAGTCCATTAATCATCCATTTCTTAAGTGTTTTTAGCTTACTTGTTCATTAAGTTACACTTCTCTTATCATCCTACAATGATAGAGATGGAGGATGTAAGATCATAAAATCATTACCTTTGATGACTAACTTCTTCTTCTTGGAAATATAACAATGGATGTTGGACTTATAAGTGCTTATTCTCTCTAACCAATAAGTTGCTTTATAAGAGAAGTTGTTGGGTGAAAATAACAAACAACAAATGAAAATGCTAGCCTTCTATTTATAGGAAACCCAAAGTGAGGGCATTTTAGTCCTTAGAACATCCCACCTCCTTACTAACCTCCTTACTATTCATCTACTTAACCACTAAGTAAACTTGCTCACTACATAACTTACTTGGTCACCACATAAAGTTCTTGGCCATTACATAAAGTTCTTGCCCACCAAGATAACCCATATCAACATTAGTTGCTCCATGGATCATGTCTAACCCATTGGATCATTACATTGGGCTTAAGTCTAATTAACTTAACTTAACTTAACTTTGGGCTTGCATTAATAATCACTTGGGCTTGCACCTTGATTCTTATTGGATTCTACCAATATGCTATTAATCCCACAAGTCCCACTTAATTGGCTAAAAGCCTTATTACAAATACTATATGTATAATCCTTGTATTCTAGCTTGTATATTAATTCATAATATACGTTATTATATTCTCCATACATACTCGTATAATACTTCATATTATACTTGTATTCAATACCTCGTACAATACTTACGTATCATACGATCAATATAATCTCTTCTTAACGCTCAATATTCCTAATGTTCTCTAATTAAGTCCGCATGTGAAATATTGCATTTTCCATACTTAGATTATTACTACATAATCCATCTCACCTTGATATTATAACATTACGGATTTCTCGGAAGTTCAAAAATAATTCCCGAGCGGAAATCAATGAATATTGTTTTTTGGAAAATTTCTCGGAAAGCTTTTATTTTCATCTTGGAAATTCAAACACTTTAATTTATTCACGTAGTTAAAATACTATGACTTTCTGACATTTCTAGGTTATAGAATGACATTCATCTTATTAACACATAATAATAACAAATAATATTATTTTATTCATTATAAAAGTATTTACAAAAGGTTCGATTTTTTGGGGCGCTACACTCTCTCCCCCTTTTAAGGATTTTGTCCCCAGCATCTCGCTATAAAAAAAATTACACAAACAAATGAGGGTAATTCTTTTTCATCTTTTCTTCCAATTCCCACGTTGCTTCTTCTACATCGTGGTTCTTCCATATCACCTTCACGAAAGGTATGACTTTGTTCCGCAGAACTTGTTCTTTTCTATCGACAATTGGAATCAGCGTTTCTTCGTACGTTAAGTCTTTCTCTATATGGATAGGCTTATATTCTATCATATGTTTATAATCCGGCTTCTAAGGACGTAACACGGATACATAAAACACATTATGTATTCGTTCTAAGTTTGGAGGTAATGCTATCATGTAAGCTAACTCACCCACCCATTTTAATACATCAAAAGATCCTATAAACCTCGGACTTAACTTTCCCTTCTTTCCAAAGCGTATCTTTTCTTTCCAGGGAGATACCTTTAGAAATACGTAAGAACCTACTTCAAATTCTCTATTTTCTCGATGTGAATCAGTAAATTTCTTTTGTCTGTCTTAAGCTGCTTAGAGACGAATTTGTATCACCTTGACAATGTCCATTATTTACTGCACCAATTCTGGTCCTAGCATTCGGCGTTCTCCTACTTCATCCCAATACAACGGTGTTCTGCACTTCCTCCCATACAAAGCTTCGTAAGGCGATATACCTATGCTTGCATGATAACTATTTTTATACGCAAACTCTACAAATGGTAGATGATCATCCCATCTACCCTTGAAATCCATGACGCAAGATCTTAACATATCTTCTAATGTCTGAATTGTTCTCTCGCTCTGTCCATCAGTTTGTGGATGATATGTCGTACTTAGCTTCAACTGCGTTCCCAACTGCTCCTTTAGACTTTTCCAAAAGTTCGATGTGAATCGTGGATCACGATCTGACACAATCGATACTGGTGCTCCATGTCTGGAAATTATTTCCTTAATATAAAGTCTAGCTAACTGGTCTAAGTTATACTTGACCCTAATTGGCAAAAAGCCAACTTCGTCAACCGGTCCACTATTACCCAAATCGCATCATACCCTTTCGTTGTAATTGGAAGTCCCACCACAAAATCCATCGTGATATTCTCCCATTTCCATTCCAGAATCTCCAATGACTGTAACAAGCCACTTGGTCATTGATGTTCGGCCTTAAGTTTCTGGCAAGTCAAGCACCTACTCACATACTTTGTTATCTCTCTCTTCATGTTCGGCCACCAAAAACTTAGTCGAAGGTCTTGATACATCTTAGTACTACCAGGATGAATTGAAAACCTTGAACTATGAGCCTCTTACAACACCTGCTCCTTTAATTTCGTCTCATTCGGAACCCAAATTCTTCCTTCAAATCTTAATAATCCCTCATTATCAAGACTGTATTTAGTATCTTTTTCATTGGTTAGCCACTCCTTTATCCGCTCACACTCATCAGTTTTGAGTTGCACCTCCTTAACTCTCTCTATAATGGTAGATTGCATCTCCGTCGCAAACAGTATTTGTCCTGCTTCACCTGGTAACTTCACTTATAATTCCATCCTAGCCATCTCTGTTATTAACTCAGTTTGAGCCGTTAACAAAGATAACTTTTCTCGACCCTTCCTACTTAAGGCATTAACAACTACATTGGCTTTTCCAGGGTGATACATGATTTCACAATCGTAATCCTTTATCAACTCCAGCCATCTCCTCTGCCTCATATTCAACTCCTTCTATGTGAAGATGTATTTTATGTTAGGTTTGTAATATTCATGTGCGCAATCAAATTGCATAAATAAGCGGAAGCGTGTAAAAATCAGAGTTTAAAAAATTTACAAACCGAATACCCGGATCACCCTTTATGTACAATTATTAATTAAACGAAAAGATAAAGAATAAAATCATACCCTTGAAGATCGAGCTTCCTCAGGTACAAGTTCACCTCCAAATCCTTTCGCGTTCAATCTTGAATCCACCGGGTTTGGTTCCTTCCTTTGATCAACGTTAGCCACCCAAATGTTTGGCCTCTAGAGGTGATCCACCAAGGAAAAATAAAGAATTCAAGAAGATGGGTGTTTATGGCTCAAACCCTAGTTTTTCCTATCTCTATAGAAAAGGGTACTCTCCAACAAATTGGAATTATGTCGTATGTTGAAAAAGTCAACAACCCATACCACCCATAATAAGACTCCTCTTATTTATAGATGTGGGCAACCCATCTTAACAATTAAGGAATTGGGTTTTATTTAATTAATTAAATTCTTTTAATTAATTAATCTCCCTAATCTTATTAGGGATAATTAATTAAACTCCTTTAACTAATTTTCCTTCCTAATCCAATTAGGAATATTCGAGAGTACTTATATTAAATTAATTCCTAAACTCCTTTAGAAATTAAAATAATAATAATTGTAATAATATTAATAAGACTCCTCTTATTAATTTATATTTAATATTTCTAAAATATTAAATAATAAATATTAAGCTATTTAATTTATTCTATCACCATAGATTAAATTAAATATACTTAACATATTATTACGATTATGCCATTAACTTCTTAAATAATTATTCTTCCTTTTATGGTGTGACCCTTTAGGTTCTCCATATTAAACCCAGGTTGTGAATAAATCAATTAGAACAATTCTAATCTTATTTAAATAAATAAATTAAACAATTAATTTATTTAAATAATATTTATTCTACAATAGGGATAAGCCTCCTAGCGATCAACGACTTTCCGGATAATATAGATTTCAACATTAATCATAAAAGAACCTTTGAGTAAATAGTTCTTTGTACAATTCAATCCTTCCACCATACAATGTCCCAATTAAATATAAGACATGGAATTCTTCACAAGTCTTATTTTATTTAATTATATGTATTTTCGACTCTTAAATGCACAACTCCAAATAATGCAAATTAGAAACTCCTTTCTAATTTCATTACGCCTTAACCCAGGACTCTTTGGGTTGTCATTTATCGAATCACATAGGACATTTCTCTTTTTTATTAGAAGTGGTAGATTCTTTATTGATCATACATTATCTCCATGTACAACTTATTATACCCAAGCATACCCTTTGATATACCCTAAGGGTCTTAAGGAATAAGTCAAAGTATAACTCATCATACACAAGATACTATGATGATCTCAAGTCCAAGGATTACTTGTACTACTATCACTACTGAGAATTCCTATTGACGAGCAAATAAAACTCCATTAGGTATTCCTTAGCGAGCCACGTTCAAAGAACTTATTCTCTAATAAGCACCTACATACTTGCCTTTAGTGTCTCCACACAAATGATCATGAGATCAATCATCCTCATCCAATGAGCAAGCAACGATGCACCAATCTATCCTGGATTCACTAATCCCCAATTTAGTAATCCAATGATTGGGAACTATTTTAGTTTTAAGCTTTCTAAGAATTTAGATCTCATTAGAATGATCATCATCATTATTCTAAAAGCATTGCTTAAAACTATGGGTTTATCACATATTATAAAACAAAGATCATGTAGATAATTAATAGCCTTTAATAAATTAATACTTTTTATTAATAAATGAATAAGATTGTTACAAAGTATATGCTTTATCATCAAACATGATTGGCTTGTGTGCATATTACTTTCAATCTCCCACTTGCACTAAAGCCAATCGCCATTGTATCTTATACTCTTCTTCTCTAAGTGACGATTATCCTGCTGTTGGATAAGCTTTAGTTAATGGATATGTAATGTTGTTCATGAGATTCCACTATCTCTATAGTGATTTCCCATCTTTCAATGATTTTAATAATCAAATGAAAGTGCCACAACACATGTTTAGATCCAAGATGAGACTTAGGAACTATTCCTAGTTACGTAATGAACTTTTAATCCAAACAATCAACTTGCGACTTCATTTATAGCTATATACTTTGTCTTTATCACTAAACCAAAGAACTCTTTGTTTGTTTGGAACCTTTCCAATTCAACGCACCACCTGCTCATGATAACGCTTTTACCTTAAAGTGGACTTTTCATCATCTTGGTCTCATCTCGAAAAACTTGAGTCTGTTAAGCCCTCTAGTTTTAATTTAGATTCACCATGAATATGATCACATCCTTAGTGCCTGGGTTAAGCACTTTAAGATGTTTTTCACCGACTCACAAATGAACTTCTCGAATATATGACCGATCAACATCGGGTCTCCTATATTTCATTGCATACATGATAGTTACTCATGTGATCTCTCTTTTGGAGTCTGTGGGGACTATTAAGAGAGATACACTCCATAGCTCATCTACATGAGACATCTCTTGGAGTTTGCCATGCTAAACGACTTTAGCATCAAATGAATATACGTTCCTTGGGTTAAGTCAAGCATCCTCTTAAATCTATCTATATAGATTTATATCCCCAATTAAGATACTCTTCCAAATCATTCATGGAGGAATGTTTAGACAACTTTATCTTTGCTGATTGTAGCATTGGTATGTCATTCCTTATCCGTAGTATATCAACATATAATATTAGGAATGTCATGGCGCTCCCACTGTCCCTTTTGTACACACTAAGTTCATTCTTATTTTTGATAAAATCAAACTCTTTTGATTGCCTCATCAAAACGAATGTTCCATATTTGAGAAACTTGCTTCAATCCATTTCTCTGAGTGTCTACAACACTTACCTCATCGTATATAACTGGATCATCATCTTCTATGATGTGTACCTCATCATCATCATCCATAATGAATCCATACCTCCTGGGTATCTTCGGTACTATTCCAGATTTATGATTTGGTTGTGGTACAATAGGTCTATCTACAGGTTCCTCTTATTTGACTTATAGTGTTTTGTGGTTCTTAAACTTTCAAGATCTATAATACTCCCACTAGCCCCTTCAATGATAAACACCTTTATCTTAGAAGGCAGCGTGTTTCGTAACAAACACATTTTGCTAAGTAGAATTATAGAACATATACCCTAAACTTACTTTAGGATGTCCCACAAATCTGTACATGTCAAATCTTGTCCCAAGCTTATCCTTTGAAACCTTTTCACATAAGTTGGACAACCCCTTATCTTAACATACTTAAGATTAGGAATCCTCCCTGTCCATAACTTTTATGGAGTCTTGGGGCCGGATTTTTTGGTTACCTTTTTGTAGATATGCAGCCATTTCTAGGACATGACCCTAGAAGGATACTGGAATGTCGGTAAAATCATTATGGACCGCACCATGTCCAACAAGGTACGATTTTTCCTTTCAGATACATCAATCAATTATTACGTATCATGAGGTGTCCATTATGAGAAAAACCATTTGAGATGATCTAGAAACTTATTGCACAAGTATTTATTCCTTGATCTAATCAAAGAGTCTTAATACTTTGCAAATTTGTTTTACTTTTGAATTCTTTGAACCTTTCAAATAATTCACACTTGTATTTTAGCAAATACACACATTCAACTCTTTGAATGATCATCTCCTTTTCTTATACTAATTCGTTCAATATGCAAAATTATTTTCATGTAAGTCAAGTATACAAAATTTATTAAGTAATATTCCATTTATACAAAACATTATTATTATAAATAGAACAATAATTGTTCTTAATTATAATACCAAAGATTTCATTGTCCAACAATAAAATGGAAATAATATTTTAACAAGAACTGGAATACAATAACAACTTATTGACTTAATAGATTTGCCCGTAGGCATTGCTAAACTATAAGTTTCTATAGCTAATGCAAGGCAACCTTTGCTTCATTTTCCACACATAGATCTACTTATATTTGTTTAGTTTTCTACTTCTGCTTGGTCCCTTCATAAATCTATATTTATGATAACCAAAGTTGGTATCCAATACCCAAGTAGAACATCGACTTAAAGAAAATTTATTTCAATCATGAACAAAAGCGTATTATGTCAAACTTCACTAAGCTTCTTTGGTTAGCCTCTGCAAGATACTTCTCGCAGCTTTCTTTCCGAAGGTCCAGGCTTATTGCGGTGGAAGCAAACTCCTTTGCTATCCATATCGCTTTTGTTCTTATTATCCATTGTTTATGCCTTTCTATATACCTTCTTTGAATCGCTCTTCTTTTCGGAAGATCCTTTGGCCCCTACCAAGAAGACTCGATCTTTCTTGGTTGAAAGTGACTCAACATTTTTCAATATGTTAAGCAAATCAATGAGGCTGATATCTAGCTTGTTCATATGAAAAATTCACAACAATTGTGAAAGGAGTCCGGGAGTGAGTGCAAGATCAAATCTTGGCTCAACTCTCCATCTATGACAAAACTCGTTGTCCTAATTGATCAATCAAATTGATTATGTTAAGAACTTTTTATGCATCTTATATAGTGTCATCGGCCATTCTAGATCGGAAGAGCTCCTTAGATATCTGATATCTATCAGTCCTACTTTCCTCACCATCAACTACTTGATGTGCAGGAATATAGTAAGAGCATCCATAGTTTCATGCTGACGCTGAAGCTCGTTACTCATGGATGTGAGCATGATGCATTGAGCCAATTGTGCATCATTTTGCCACTTTCTAAAAGTAGCAATCTCTTCCTCAGAGGCATTGTCGCAACCATTGCCAGGGATAGGCGTATTAAGGACATAAGATAGCTTTTCACCACTATGAGAACTATTCTCAAATTCCTTAACCAATCCGTTTAATTTGGTCTGGTTAATTTAGCATCTAATATGCTTCGCAATGATAGTAATTTTAGACATTGTAAAATTCTGTAAATGAATTTGTAATTAACAACATTTTAACATACATTCTTTTATTAATTACCAAAATAATTTAGGTCTTGTTTTAAATTGGTATCTCCCACTATTTTCTTCAAACTATATTACCCTCACTTATATAGTTCGCCAAAATCTAATTAAAGATTTGCTAGTGAGAATAAGGATCCCATTTCAAATGTATATAGCCTTGTGGTGACACAACAAACTATATATAAATAAATAGGTAGACAACTTTTGTCAATTACATCAACTATGCAACTCCTTTTCTTTTGCCACTTAGATTATTTTGATCAAGTGGTGGCACATCCGAATCAAAATTATCCAAGTTAAGTCCGACCTAGCACTCCATATATTCAAAAAAGAAAAATATCATCCTTGTGGTGACACAACAAAACAATATTGTTCAATTTTCTTTATAAGCATCTAATGTGATAAATTAACATCTTAAATACTTAATACTTGCCTTGTGGTGACACAACAAACTCATATTAAATATTTAATACTCTATTAATTTTATCATGCTTAGAAAGGCGACGTTCGATATTCCAAATATCTTTGAACGCTTAGGACTTAATATAAAAAATTGAGGGTTTTGTTATTAATTTGTCTCATCTTGTTTAAGCGCATGCATTATATATATATAAAATAATACGTCGTATTAATTAACATATAAGCGCATGTTTGCATAATATATAATATATATAGTATAAGCATGCACATATAGAATACTATATTCTACCCTTGATTGATTATGAACTTTTATTCTAGTTTGGTTCACTAGAGCCACCAAGTGAACCAAAAGGTCAAACCCTAGGGGTGCAAGAAATAATATTTAAATATAACTATTACATTTAAACCCGGGCTCTATTACAAACGGGTCTTCAAGCGCTTCTTGTCCCTTGATCTCTAATTCTTCAAAATTAATTCTAAATATTCCTATTACAAAACTATTTTAAAATAAATAGAAACCTTGATCAGCAGTCAAGGGGAAGTACATAGGAGGGAGTTAGAATTTACATTAAGAAAAATTAGAGAAGACGAGGTACGCAGACCCCATTTAATAAAACCCATACATTCATGCATCCAACTAAAATAAATCCAATCGCATTGGTCAATAGTCCATAATCAATCCCATTTATTATCATACACATCACCATATGCATCAATAAATAACATTCATCTTATGAATAATAAACATTTAATATATATATTGATATCATTTAATGGGCAAATTTATTTAGTATAAAATCTATTTTTGAATCAAAATAAACTCCTTTATTTTAATCCAAATTTAAATCAAAATAAAACTATTTTATTTTAATTTATCTAATTTTTGAATAAAATAAACTATTTTATTTTAATCAAAATTTTAATCAAAATAAACTCCTTTATTTTAATTAATTATGGAATCCAATTCCATGTAATAAAAAAAAATCTTTAATTAAAATAAACTCTTTTATTTTAATTAATTATGGAATCCAATTCCATGTAAAAAAAATATTTATTAAAGGAAACACGGATATTCTTTCCTATTCACAAATAAACTCCTTTATTTTGAATAATATGAAATCTTATTTCATATTTAAATAAACTCCTTTATTTAAGGAAACAATGATTCTCTTTCCTATTCACAAATAAACTCTTTTATTTTGAATAATATGAAATCTTATTTCATATCTAAACAAACTCCTTTATTTAAGGAAAGATGGATTTACTTCCTATTCACAAATAAACTCCTTTATTTTAGGAAAAATAAAATCCAATTTCAACTCCAATTAGTTATTATGGAATCCAATTCCAACTCTAATTAGTTAGCATGAAATTTAATTTTAAAATTAAAATAAACCTATTATTTTAAAATTAAAATAAACTTTTATTTTAAACTTAAAATAAACCTTTTATTTTAATTATAAAATTATTGAGAATAATATATTATATATATATAATATATAATATATTACAAAATTACCTAATATATATATATAATCATTTTACCTAATATCATGCACGTTTTTTTTTTTATTATTTTATAAGAACCTCATAGAATTTCTTGAAGCTATTCACATGAAATCCTTGATTTCCGTTCCTTTTATTTTATTTTTAAAACCGTTGTTCTGCTACTTATATATACCATTTCTTACCGATCTAATCATTGCGTAAGTAGGAATCGGGAATAAGGTGTACTATAGATTACATATATATTTCATGCCCGTAATATTATATATATATATAAATTACGTACTCCCCTTTTTTTATTTCCGCAAAAACCTTTTTATTTTAAGATTTTATACAACAAAAATATGCCCAATTAAATTGTTCTAAACACATATAATATATTCATATCAAATTAAAACAATTAATAATTACGCATAAAGGTTTGGCTCTCGATGCCACCGTTAGGTTTGTAATATTCATATGCTTGTGATGCAATCAAATTGCATAAATAAGCGGGCGTGTAAAAATCAAAGTTTAAAAATTTACAAACCAAATAATCTTGGATCACCCTTTATGCACAATTATTAATTAAACGAAAAGATAAAGAATAAAATCATACCCTTGAAGATCGAGCTTCCTCAGGTACAAGTTCACCTCCAAATCCTTTCGCGTTCAATCTTGAATCCACCGGGTTTGGTTCCTTCCTTTGATCAACGTTAGCCACCCAAATGTTTAGCCTCTAGAGGTGATCCACCAAGGAAAAATAAAGAATTCAAGAAGATGGGTGTTTATGGCTCAAACCCTAGTTTTTCCTATCTCTATAGAAAAGGGTACTCTCCAACAAATTGGAATTATGTCGTATGTTGAAAAAGTCAACAACCCATACCACCCATAATAAGACTCCTCTTATTTATAGATGTGGGCAACCCATCTTAACAATTAAGGAATTGGGTTTAATTTAATTAATTAAATTCTTTTAATTAATTAATCTCCCTAATCTTATTAGGGATAATTAATTAAACTCCTTTAACTAATTTTCCTTCCTAATCCAATTAGGAATATTCGAGAGTACTTATATTAAATTAATTCCTAAACTCCTTTAGAAATTAAAATAATAATAATTGTAATAATATTAATAAGACTCCTCTTATTAATTTATATTTAATATTTCTAAAATATTAAATAATAAATATTAAGCTATTTAATTTATTCTATCACCATAGATTAAATTAAATATACTTAACATATATTATTACGATTATGCCATTAACTTCTTAAATAATTATTCTTCCTTTTATGGTGTGACCCTTTAGGTTCTCCATATTAAACCTACAGAATAAATCAATTAGAACAATTCTAATCTTATTTAAATAAATAAATTAAACAATTAATTTATTTAAATAATATTTATTCTACAATAGGGATAAGCCTCCCTAAATGATCATCAACGACTTTCCGGATAATATAGATTTTAACATTAATCATAAAAAGAACCTTTGAGTAAATAGTTACTGCACAATTCAATCCTTCCACCATACAATGTCCCAATTAAATATAAGACATGGAATTACTTGTCAAGTCTTATTTTATTTAATTATATGTATTTTCGACTCTTAAATGCACAACTCCAAATAATGCAAATTAGAAACTCCTTTCTAATTTCATTCGCCGCCAAGGACTCTTTGGGTTGTCATTTATCGAATCACATAGACATTTCTCTTCTTTTATTAGAAGTGGTAGATTCTTTATTGATCATACATTATCTCCATGTACAACTTATTATACCCAAGCATACCCTTTGATATACCCTAAGGGTCTTAAGGAATAAGTCAAAGTATAACTCATCATACACAAGATACTATGATGATCTCAAGTCCAAGAATTACTTGTACTACTATCACTACAGAAAATTCCTATCGACAGCAAATAAAACTCCATTAGGTATTCCTTAGCGAGCCAATGCTCAAAGAACTTATTCTCTAATAAGCACCTACATACTTGCCTTTAGTGTATCCACACAAATGATCATGAGATCAATCATCCTCATCCAATGAAAGCAAGCAACGTATGTACCAATCTATCCTGGATTCACTAATCCCCAATTTAGTAATCCAATGATTGGGAACTATTTTAGTTTTAAGCTTTCTAAGAATTTAGATCTCATTAGAATGATCATCATCATTATTCTAAAAGCATTGCTTAAAACTATGGGTTTATCACATATTATAAAACAGCATCATGTAGATAATTAAAAGCCTTTAATAAATTAATACTTTTTATTAATAAATGAATAAGATTGTTACAAAGTATATGCTTTATCATCAAACATGATTGGCTTGTGTGCATATTACTTTCATTTTAGACTCTTGTGGTCCGTGTATATCTCACATTTTTCTCCATAAAGATAATGTCTCCATATCTATAAGGCAAAAACTACTGCTGTGAGATCCCGAATTCTATAAAATGAAAGTATTCAATTTTCTTATAATTATTCTATTTGGTAAATAGTTATATTGATATTTGAAAATTTTGCAAAGTAAGCAAGTTGTTATAAAATGTTCGTTGTGTCGGGGAATATTTGATTAGTCGGGGAATATTCATTTTAACAGGGAATATTCATACGACGGCATAATCATTGGTGGACCCCCACAACGGAAGTATTGTCGTAGTTAGAAAACGACAGAATTATCATTTTATAAAAATAATGACAAAAGTGTTACCGTTAAAACTGTTGAACTACTCGGTAGAAAAGTACAAGAATAATATGTCTGGCGTTAGTTGCGTAGTAGCACCGCAGTATTGGTTATTGATGTTTACGTGAGAAGTCACTCAGTTATACTCAATTATTGCTACAGTAATTGTTGCATCATATCTCTCATATTATTGATTCAATTATTGTTATAATATCATCTGCATAATATGTTATATTATTAAATCAATAATTGAAACGGCAAAGTTATTCATATTATTATTTGCAATATTGGCAATGTCTAGAAGTTCTGTCAAGGAGAGGTTTGGTCACCTAATTGCGCGCCAATAAGGAGAAATCCTTATCGGAAAGCCTCCTCTTTCCTGGGAACGACCTGGTTGTTTGATATTGTGAATTATAATATTAATGATGAATAAGTTCGTGTTGATTAAAGAAGAAATTGATAGTTCCATTGTGTTGGAATTATTAGTGTTAGTGGAAATCAGCATTTATTTCTATAATAATTGATGTCTGGAGGTTATATTGACCAATCGGGTAATTAATCGGATAAATAAGAAATTAATTGCTATTAATTCACATGACTACAACTATTTGTTCACATGTGTGTACTATTGATTCACATTCTTGTACTATTAGCAGAGTTGGTGCAAGATTGATAATACTTGCATGATTAAGTTAAAAATGGAGGTATAGATGGAGGTACTATACTGAAATTCGTATTTTCACATGTCTAGAACTATTGATTCACTATTAAAAATGAAGGAAAAGAGGAAGGTATTATATTGTAATATTTTGAGCCCCAAAATGTGCAATTATTGAGACTATATTTTCCGATAAATAGAAGCTCATTTTCCTTCATTTCTCACTAATTCACTAAAGCTATAGAGCAATTATTATAGAGAGAAATTATAAAGAGAAAGAAGAAGAGAAGTCTGCTACCTCACTATTCTAGTATCCAGTATTCTTCTGAGGTAAGGGGTATTATTTCTTTCGTATTCATAAAAAGAGCTATTGTTATTCCATTCCTTATTATTCTGTTGGAATAACCTGTATACGCGGACTACCATATACATGGTGAAATTCTTCTATAATTTCATTCTTTATTATTATGTTGGAATAACCTGTCTATGCGAAGTACTGCATACATGGTAAAATTCTTCTATTATTCCATTCTTTATTATTCTGTTGGAATATCCTGTCTGTGTGGATTACGCAAGGCCTGGTTCCATTCTTTATTATTCTGTTGGAATATCCTGTCTGTGCGGATTACGCATGACCTGGTTCCATTATTTATTATTCTATTGGAATAACCTGTCTGTGCGGTCTATCACATGCCTGGTGAATTCTTCTCTTATTCTATTCTTTATTATTCTGTTGGAATGTCCTGTCTGTGCGTATTACGCATGACCTAGTTCCATTATTTATTATTATGTTGGAATAACTTGTCTGTGCAGTTTATCGCATGCCTGGTGAATTCTTCTGTTATTCCATTCTTTCTTATTCTGTTGGAATATCTTGTCTGTGCGGATTAAGCATGACTGGGTCCAATCCTTAATAATCCTTTGGAATAACCTTTATTATGTGGACTACCGCATGCATGGTGAATGACCCTTCGTATTCATTCTTTATTAAATTGTGGAAATGGTCTGTTTACGTGGATTACCGCATAGCGGGTGAAAATCCATTTGCAGTTTCTTAATTTTTCTGACCCTCAAAAATTCTGGAAAAATTTGAAATGATAATTTGATGAGTTTTCTAGATTGTGTCCAAAAATGGCAATTTTTGGATGTATAGATTTGGAGTTATGGATTTTATGGGAAAAGACTATTTTAAAAGTTAACCCTTATAACTCCCTGTGGTTAACTCCAAAATTGGTGAAATTTTTATTGGAAGTACATGTATATCACAGGAGTATACCCTATAAATTTCAGAATTTTTGGACAAAAGTACAGTTTATGATAAATGTCTAAATATTCGGTAGTTTTGGCCATATGAAAAATAGTAAATGAATTTTAAAAATTCCGTAAAAAATATATGTTCTATATGGAACTATATTCTGCTAAATCCCAGAAAAGAAAAATGTTTGGGACTGATTTGGTATTTTTTATGAAAATGGTTTAGTTACGAACATATGAATTAAATATGTTATGTGAAGTTGAAAAATTGGTAAATAAGATTTTACGGCTTGGAAATCCTATATAAGGTATATGCAGATTTTTTATGAGGGATTTGATCATTGGTGATGAAATCTTATGAGTATGGCATTTTTTGAATGATTAAATGCATTATTTGGTAAAGTGTAAACAATTAAGATAAATTGTTTATAAGTTTAAGAAGTGATTAAAATATTATTATAATATTAATAATATTAGATTATGAGTTTATTAAGTGATTGATAACATTTGGATTAAGGTGTTATGAAATCATTGATTTAAAATATTATTTAATGGATCTTGATATTTTTAAACTCTGGATAAATTTCAAAGTCTTTAATATTTATCCTTATTTTTGTTTGATTAATGCTTGTATCATTGTCATCATCCTCATGCTTATATTGTGATGAAAGTCATCTTTGGCTTATGTGGGCTTACGTGCAAAGATGGACTGTTGATTATTGGTTTTATAGTTGTATATCCTTGGCTTACGTGGGCTTACGTGGGCTTACGTGCAAAGATGGACTGTTAATTATTGGTTTTACAGTTGAATATCTTTAGCTTACGTGCAAAGATGAACTGTTGATTATTAGTTTTACAGTTGTATATCTTTGGCATACGTGCAAAGATGGACTGTTGATTATTAGTTTTACAGTTGTATATCTTTAGCTTACGTGCAAAGATGAACTATTGATCGATGAGTATCTTTGGCTTATGTGCATAGATGAATTGTTTATTTGTATGATTATGACCAGGGATCATTCGGTATAATCATGACCCGTAATGTTTTAGATGATGTGGTAAAAGTCCTCAATTGCCCGCAGTGTATTGATGGACAGTTATTGGTATGATTATAACCAGGGATTATGCGGTATAATCATGACCATTGATGATTACATGAATATCCTTGGCCGTAGTGCAGGGATGATTCGATGATATGGATTATTTATTAAGCTGAGTCTCAGCGATAAAATATTGATTATACACTTTTAATTCGTAAAAGATAGTAGATATCATGCTTTACTTGACTCTTCTAAAATACAGTTGTATGTCTTTGGCCTGTAGTGCAAAGAATAAATTGTTAATGAATGAATATCTTTGGTCGTAGTGCAAAGTTGAATTTATTAGTATGATTATGAGCAGGAATTGTGATTTGGTATAACCATGATTTTTGATGTTTCAGGTGAAGATAGGTGATGAAAATTATCTTCGTCCTGGGTGCGAAAAGGAATTTAGAATCACAAATATGATTATGAGTTATTCATATGATTGTGGACAGGAATTGTTGATTGATGTTACAGGGATAAAATATTATTGGTGGACTTTTAACATGGAGAAGATAATAGACCTGATGGTCTATTTGACTCTTCTAATGGATTGCTCGTTCCGCTGCAACTATGGTTAAAAAGTTTTATCATCTACCATATGTTCTAAATCTCTGATTTATTATTGACGAAGAATATTGATAATTTATTTTTCTTTAGTCATGATATTCTTTACTGGGCTATTTGTGCTCACCCTTTGCTTCACAATTCCTTTCAGGTAATAAGAGTGTAGCTGGGTCGAGAGAGGATAACAGGGAAATAGTGTGATGGTCTGAGACTGTCGAAGTTTCTCAATACATTATAAAACGGCATGACATACAACAGATAATTGTATTGAGAACCTAAGATGTGTGTCGTATTTTATACGTCCCTTAATAATTGATTTTGGCGAACAACAATATGGTGATGAGAACCCGATTTTGAAAGCGTCAAAAGTGCACCTCATTAGAATGAATATGATAGTAATCTTCTCGTTCTTCTTTGGGGTCTTAAAATATTTGTCTTCAGATTTTTATATGGCATTGTAACAATTTGAGTTTGGATACTGTCTACGAGAGAATATTGTATTAAAACTCACAGCTTATCTGTTGTCGTACTCTACACGATAGTTCAACAGTTGTATAAATGAAGCTTGTATTTGATTTTTATAGAGTGATATCTGGCGACTCAGAATGGGTCGTGTGGACCTATTTTTAAAATCAAAAATATTTTAAGTTATACTTAATGACTTTTAATATTTTGATAAATGGTACATTAATATTTAAATATTAATGGTAATTATTTATAAATGATTTTAAATGTTTTAAAAATTATTTAAAGGTAATATTAATACTTTAAAAATATTCTAAGTTATTATAAATAACTTTAATATTTTGGCAATGGTTTCATTAATAGTTTAATAATAATTAAATGTTAATGATAATAGAATTATTTGATATTTAAATCATTTAATAATGAGTCCGATGTTTGAAAATTCATGATAGATTATAATAATTGTTTAAAAATTATTATAAGTCATTTAAATATAATTTGACCGATGTTTAAATTATATTGAACTTGATGTAGAGTCTTAGACTTCGATAATTACTCGATAAAAGTTTGCATACAATCGAGCATGTTTCGTAAAATTGATCTGGACTTAGATATTTTGATTGTATTAGTGTTTGTTTGTGATTCAATGACTGTTGAACATATGTGATAATGTGATTAGGTTATGTGCTAACTGCAAAATGCAGTACTATGTGTTATAGTATATTGTTCTAATCGAACGAATGGTTTGATTAATGATAGGTCGTGATATAAAAGATAAAACTAAGTTGCATTTCGTAAGCAGTAGACCAGACAAGTATCTTACCTTTGCATTTTCTTTATGCAATGGACATTGAGTAAAAATGTTTTAGAATTATATTATTACTGTACAGATTAGCAACCTTAATGTTATATATATTATATACGCTCATTGATTATCAACATGTTAGTATATGGTAATTCAGATATATATTCTGTTCGTTAATTTCTATAAATGGTTATACAAGTGTCCCCACTTGGATAATCATTGTATTTAATCACATGTTGATACACCTTTGTTAATTACCCGTATATATATATATATACATATATATGTTGAATTATAGATTATTGTTGAACAAGATAAAACCTTATTATTATCCAACCGAATTGCTTTGGTTTGGAACTCAGATAAGTATGAACATCCCTTACACGGGAAAACTTTTTATGCACCTAAGGTGGAGAGAGTGAATGATAACATCGTTCTTGCATGTAGTATTGATCAATACTGTGACGCCCCCAGAATAGGTCCACACGACCCATTCTGAGTTGCCAGATATCAAACTATAAAAATCAAATACAAACTTCATTTATACAACTTTTGAACTGTCGTGCAGAATACGACAACAGATAAGATGTGAGTTATAATACAAATATAAGTAACTCTCATGGTGCCTCAACCACAACACCTTACAATGGTACTTTACATAAAAGTACAGTCAAAAACTATTTTAGAAATTAAAATCTTTGGGAAGTGCTCAAGGAAACCTTCGTACATGGAAGGCCATGCGTCAAGGTTATGATAGATATCATATATCCACAGAATTATCCTTGGTTGACCCAATAGACCCCAAAGAAATACGAGAAGATTACTATCATGTTCTTTCCAATGGTGAGTCTTCTCTTGACATATAACTATCTCCACTGTCTGCAATTTAAAATTATATTTCAACCAAACTCCAAGATCGTATAGGTAGTGCTCGTAGATATACTCAGCAAGTGGATGTGCACAACCCTCTTATGATAACACGAGGTTGTATGTTATTAGACATCTTGTATGATAGTGGCAAAACACCCTTCCAAAGTTAGGTTCACCTCACCCTATTCGGTTCACCAAAATAAAATATCAAATAACGTATACAATACGACACACTTATCTAAAGTTCTCAATAAAATTATTTCCATACTATTTAAGGAGAACCTCAATAACTATAGACCACCGTTCTATTCTCCTGTTACCCCCGGATGACCCAGCTACAATCTTATTACCTGAAAGGAATTGTGAAGCAAAAAGGGTGAGCACAACTAGCCCAGTAAAGAATATCATGACTAAAGATAATTTACATCATCAATAGCCTTCATCAGTAATAATCAAAGATTTAGAACATATGGTAGATGATAAAACTTTTCAACCATAGTTACAGCGGAACGAGCAATCAATTAGAAGAGTCAAATAGACCATCAGATCTATTATCTTCTCCATATTAAAAGTCCACCAATAATGTTTTATCCTTGTAACATCAATCAACAATTCATGTCCACAATCATATGAACAACTCATAATCATAATTATGATTCTAAATTCCTCTTCGCACCCAGGACAAAGATAATTTCCATCACCTATCTTCACCTGAAACATCAAAAATCATGGTTATACCAAGTCAGAATTCCTGCTCATAATCATACTAAAAAATTCATCTTTGCACTATAGCCAAAGATATTCATTAATAATTCATCTTTGCACTACAGGCCAAAGACATACAACTATATTTTAGAAGAGTCAAGTAGAGCATGATATCTACTATCTTTTACGAATTAAAAGTGTATAATCAATATTTTATCACTGAGACTCGGCTTAATAAATAATCCACATCATCGAATCATCCATGCACTACGGCCAAGGATATTCATGTAATCATCAATGGTCATGATTATACCGAATAATCCTTGGTTATAATCATACCAATAACTGTCCATCAATGCACTACGGGCCAATGAGGACTTTTACCACATCATCTATAACATTACGGGTCATGATTATACCGAATGATCCCTGGTCATAATCATACCAATAAACATTTCATCTATACACATAAGCGAAAGATACACATCAAACAATAGTTCAATAGTTCATCTTTGCACATAAGCCAAAGATATACAACTGTAAAACCAATAATCAACAATCCATCTTTGCACGTAAGCCAAAGATATACAACTATAAAACCAATAATCAACAGTCAATCTTTGCACGTAAGACAAAGATGGCTTTCATCATAATATAAGCATGAGGATGATGACAATGATATAAGCATTAATCAAACGAAATCAAGGATAAATATTAAAGACTTTAAATTTATCCAGTGTTTAAAAATATCCAAATTGTCAACATGATACTGCTTTGTGGAGTAAAATTCAAGAATAATATTCATGTGCCAAAAATAATTTGGACATAAAAGAAATATATTTTTCGGGTGAATAGTACCCCGTGAATAGTACTTCAGGTATAGTACCCCGTGAATAGTATCCCAACACGAAAAGTGTCCCGAATACCCGAGTGATTGATACTAGAGTGAATAGTAACTTATGAAATGTACTCCGGCACAAAAAGTGCCCCGTATACCCGAGTGAATAACACCAGAATGAATAGTAATCAGGTGAATAATAACCTATGAATAGTAACTCGTAAAAGAAAAAATACCAAAGAAAATGATATTTCATGACGAGTACAAAAGAAATGATATCTCATACCAATATAATAGAATATACGAAACTGCAAATGGATTTTCACCCGCCATGCGGTATTCCACGTAGACAGATCATTTCCACAATTTAATAAGGAATGAATACGCAGGATCTTTCACCATGCATGCGGTAGTCCACATGCATATGTGTTATTCCAATGTAATAATGAAGAATGGAATAACAAAAGAATTCACCGTGCATGCGATGAAGACTCGCATGCATAAAGTATTCCAACAAAATAATAAAGAATGGAACCAGTGCCATGCGTAATCCGCAGACCGACATGATATTCCAAAGAATAATAAAGAATGGAACCAGTCACGCGTAATCCGCATGCATGTGATATTCCATCGTAATAATAAAAAATGGAACCAGTCATCATGCGTAATCCGCATGCAGACATTGATATTCCAATGTAATAATAAAGAATAGAATAACAACAGAATTCACCGTATGCGATATAGATCAAGCATATAAAAGTTATTCCAATGTAATAATAAAGAATGGAAAAATAGAAGAATTTCACCATGTATGCGGTATTGATGTAGACAAAGTTATTCCAACATAATAATAAAGAATGTAATAACAACCCTTATGAGTATTGAAAGAAAATAATTCTCTTCATGAATACGAAAATAATAATACCCTTACCTTAGAACAAATATCCTTTATATCGAAATAAAAGTAGGAATAGTCTTCTTTCTTCTTTCTCTCTATAATTTCTCTCTATAATAATGCTATATAGATTTAGTGAATTGGTGAGAAATGAAGGAAGAATGAGCTTCTATTTATAGGAAAATATAGTTTCAACAATTGAACGTTTTGGGGCTCAAAATATTACAGTATAATACCTTCCTATTTTCCTTTATTTTTAATTTAGTCTTGCAAGTATTATCAAACTTGCACCACCTCCCCTAATAGTAAATCATGTGAATCAATAGTAAATCATGTGACTCAATAGTTCTAAACATGCAAAAAAAATTAATTATAATATAGTATAGTACCTTCATCTATACTTCCATTTTTAATTTAGTCATCCAAGTATTATCAATCTTGCACCAACTCCCCTAATAGTAAATCATGTGAATCAATAGTACACACATGTGAACACATAGTTATAATCATGTGAATTAATTGCATTTAATTGCTCATTTATCCGGTTAATTACCCGATTGGTCAATTATAACCTCCAAACAACAATTATTATTGAAATAAATGTCGATTTTCACTAACACTAATAATTCCAACACAATGGAACTATCAATTTCATCTTTAATCAACACGAACTTATTCATCATTAATATTATAATTCACAATATTTAACAACCAGTGTCGCTCCTAGAAAGAGGGGGCTTCCAATAAGGATTTCTCCTTATCATGCGCCGCAATTAGATTATCTAACCTCTCCCTCGATGTAACTTTTAGACATTGTCAATATTGCAAATAATACTATGAATAACTTTGTCGTCTCAATTATTGATTTAATAATATAACATATTATACAGATGATACTGTGACAATAATTGAATCAATAATATGAGAGATATGATGCAACAATAGCAATAATTGAGTATAACTGAGTGACTTCTTACGTAAGCAACAATAATCAATACCGTGTGCTACTATGAAACCATGCGTATTACTGTACTTTTACTACCAAGTAGTTTAACAGTTTTTAACGGTAACACTTTCGCCGTTATTTTTATAAAAAGATATTTCTGTCGTTTTCTAACTATGGCAATACATCCGTTGTGGGGTCCACCAATAATTATGTCATTGTACGAATATTCCTTGTTAAAACGAATATTCCTCGACCAATCGAATATTTCCCAACACAACGAATATTTTATAACAACTTGCACACCTTGCAAAATTTTCAAATATCACCCTTAACTTTAACCTTTATCAATTTAACCATTTACTAAATAGAATAATTATAAGAAAATTGAATACTTTCATTTCATAAAATTCGGGGTCTCACAATCTCCATTCCTTATGAAATTTCACCCTCGAAATTAACGTACCTGCTAGTTCGAAAAGATGAGAATACCTTGCTTCCTTTTCGGATTGTACCTTCCCGGTTATTTCCTATGTATCATGATTTTCCCATTGCCCATCTCTTGTATTTCAGATATCATTCTAGAATATATCTTCAAAATAAAGGTTAATTGACATATCACAATTTGTCAACTTATCAAGTAAACAATTTCAGCTTAGGTACGTCACACGCTAGCGAAGTATATTACTCGTCTCTCCCCTCCTAGTTCTAGACTCATATCTCCGCCAGCAACCATATTCCTAAGCTCTGATACCATTTGTGACGCCCCAAAATAGGTCCACACGACCCATTCTAAGTCGCCAGATATCATACTTTAAAAATCAAATACAAACTTCATTTATAGAACTGTTGAACTGTCGTGCAGAATACGACAACAGATAAGATATGAGTTATAATACAAATATAAGTAACTCTCATGGTGCCTCGACCACAACACCTTACAATGGTACTTTACATAAAAGTACATTAAAAAACTATTTTAGAAATTAAAATCTTTGGGAAGTGCTCAAGGAAACCTTCGTACATGGGAGGCCATGCGTCAAGGTTATGATAGATATCATATGTCCACAGAATTATCCTTGGTCGACCCAATAGACCCCAAAGAAAAACGAGAAGATTACTATCATGTTCTTTCCAATGGTGAGTCTTCTCTTGATATATAATTATCACCACTGTCTGCAATTGAAAATTATATTTCAACCAAACTCTAAGATCATATAGGTAGTGCTCGTAGATACACTCAGCAAGTGGATGTGCACAACCCTGTCTTATGATCACACGAGGTTGTATGTCATTAGACATCTTGTATGATAGTGGCAAAACACCTTTCCAAACTTGGGTTCACCTCACCCTATTCGGTTCACCAAAATTAAATATCAAATGGCATATACAATACGACACACTTATCTAAAGTTCTCAATAAAATTATTTCCATACTATTTAAGGAGAACCTCAACAGCTATAGACCACCGTTCTAATCTCCTGTTACCCCCGCTCGACCCAGCTATACTCTTATTACCTGAAAGGAATTGTGAAGCAAAAAGGGTGAGCACAACTAGCCCGGCAAAGAATATCATGACTAAAGATAATTTACATCATCAATAGCCTTCATCAGTAATAAATCAGAGATTTAGAACATATGGTAGATGATAAAACTTTTCAACCATAGTTACAGCGGAACGAGCAATCCATTAGAAGAGTCAAATAGACCATCAGATCTATTATCTTCTCCATATTAAAAGTTCACCAATAATGTTTTATCCCTGTAACATCAATCAACAATTCATGTCCATAATCATATGAATAACTCATAATCATAATTATGATTCTAAATTCCTCTTCGCACCCAGGACAAAGATAATTTTCATCACCTATCTTCACCTGAAACATCAAAAATCATGGTTATACCAAATCACAATTCCTGCTCATAATCATACTAATAAATTCATCTTTGCACTACGGCCAAAGATATTCATTAACAATTCATCTTTGCACTACAAGCCAAAGACATACAACTGTATTTTAGAAGAGTCAAGTAGAGCATGATATCTACTATCTTTTACGAATTAAAAGTGTATAATCAATATTTTATCACGAGACTCAAATTTTAATAAATAATCCACATCATCGAATCATCCCTGCACTACGGCCAAGGATATTCATGTAATCATCAATGGTCATGATTATACCGAATAATCCCTAGTTATAATCATACCAATAACTGTCCATCAATGCACTACGGGCCAATGAGGACTTTTACCACATCATCTATAACATTACGGGTCATGATTATACCGAATGATCCCTGGTCATAATCATACCAATAAACAGTTCATCTATACACATAAGCCAAACATACACATCAAACAATAGTTCAATAGTCCATCTTGGCACGTAAGCCAAAGATATACAACTGTAAAACCAATAATCAATAGTCCATCTTTGCACATAAGCCAAAGATATACAACTATAAAACCAATAATCAACAGTCAATCTTTGCACGTAAGCCAAATATGACTTTCATCATAATATAAGCATGAGGATGATGACAATGATATAAGCATTAATCAAATGAAATCAAGGATAAATATTAAAGACTTTAAATTTATCCAGTGTTTAAAAATATCCAAATTGTCAACATGATACTACTTTGTGGAGTAAAATTCAAGAATAATATTCATGTGCCAAAAATAATTTGGATGTAAAAGAAATATATTTTTTAAATAGAATAATAATAGTACCCAAGATGAATAGTACTTCGTGAATAGTACCTCGTGAATAGTACCCAAACGGGAAAAGTATATCCCAAATACCCGAGTGAATAATACTAGAGTGAATAGTAATCGGGTGAATAGTAACTCATGAATAGTAACTCGTGAATAATACTCGACACTTCTAAAAGTTCCCCAAATACGTGAGTGAATAACACAAGAATGAATAGTAATCGGGTGAATAGTAACCCATGAATACTAACTCGTAAAAGAAAAAAACTAAAGAAAATGATAATTCATGACGAGTACAAAAGAAATGATATCTCATACCAGTATAATAGAATATACGAAACTACAAATGGATTTTCACCCGCCATGCGGTAATCCATGTAGACATATCATTTCCATAATTTAATAAGGAATGAATACGCAGGATCTTTCACCATGCATGTGATAGTCCACACAGACAGGTTATTCCAATAGAATAATAAAGAATGGAATAACAAAAGAATTCACTAGGCATGCGATAGACCGCAGATGCATGTGTTATTCCAACGTAATAATAAAGAATGAACCAGTCATGCATAATCCGTAATGCATGATATTCCAAAAGAATAATAAAGAATGGAACCAAAGTTATGCGTATCCATTGACGCATGTGATATTCCATCGTAATAATAAAGAATGGAACTAGGTCATGCGTAATCCGCATGCATGACAGATATTCCAAATGTAATAATAAAGAATGGAATAACTACATAATTCACAGTAATAAAGCATGATAGATCACCATGCAGATGCATGGATAAAAGTTATTCCAAATGTAATAATAAAGAATGGAATAACAAAAGAATTTCACCATGTATGCGGTATTGATGTAGACAAAGTTATTCCAACATAATAATAAAGAATGGAATAACAACCTTGTGAGTATTGAAAGAAAATAATTCTCTTCATGAATACGAAAAGAATAATACACCTTAGCTTAGAAGAAAATCGGATACTAGAATAGTGAGGAGATACTAGAATAGACTTTTCTTCTTCTTTCTCTCTATAATTCTCTCTATAATAATTGCTCTATAGCTTAAGTGAATTGGTGAGAAATGAAGAAAGAATGAGCTTCTATTTATAGGAAAATATAGTTTCAATAATTGCACATTTTGGGGCTCGAAATATTACAGTATAATACCTTCCTCTTTTTCTTCGTTTTTAATTTAGTCCTGCAAGTATTATCAAACTTGCACCACCTCCTCTAATAGTAAATCATGTGAATCAATAGTAAATCATGTGACTCAATAATTCTAAACATGTGAAAAAAATTAATTATAGTGTAGTACCTACATCTATACTTCTATTTTTAATTTAGTCATGCAAGTATTATCAATCTTGCACCAACTCCCCTAATAGTAAATCATGTGAATCAATAGTACACACATGTGAACACATAGTTATAAGCATATGAATTAATAGCATTTAATTGCTCATTTATCCGGTTAATTACCTGATTGGTCAATTATAACCTCCAAACATCAATTATTATCGAAATAAATGTCGATTTTCACTAACACTAATAATTCTAGCACAATGGAACTATCAATTTCATCTTTAATCAACACGAACTTATTCATCATTAATATTATAATTCACAATATTTAACAACTAGGTCGTTCCCAGGAAAGAGGGGGCTTTCCAATAAGGATTTCTCCTTATCAAGCCGCAATTAGATTATCTAACCTCTCCTCGATGTAACTTCTAGACATTGTCAATATTGCAAATAATACTATGAATAACTTTGTCGTCTTAATTATTGATTTAATAATATAACATATTATACAGATGATATTGTGACAATAATTGAATCAATAATATGAGAGATATGATGCAACAATAGCAATAATTGAGTATAACTGAGTGACTTCTTACATAAGCATCAATAACCAATATCGTGTGCTACTATGCAACCACACGTATTACTTTACTTTTACTACCAAGTAGTTCAACAGTTTTTAACGGTAACACTTTCACTATTATTTTTATAAAAAGATATTTCTGTCATTTTCTAACTACGACAATACTTCCGTTGTGGGGTCCACCAATGATTATGTCGTCGTACGAATATTCCCTGTTAAAACGAATATTCCTCGACCAATCGAATATTCCCTGGCACAACGAATATTTTATAACAACTTGCATACTTTGCAAAATTTTTAAATATCACCCTTAACTTTAACCTTTATCAATTTAACCATTTACTAAATAGAATAATTATAAGAAAGTTGAATACTTTCATTTCATAAAATTTGGGGTCTCACAAATACAGGGTACAACGGGCTGATCACCCCCGTGCCCTTAAGTCATGACGGTTTACAGATGAAGTTTTGTTTAACCTTTTTCGAAAATGAAAACAATGTTCATAGTATATCACCTTAACCATATTTATAGTCAGTACGTAGTTTCAAAAATTTAAAAGAGGGTTGTTATGTTATTATTATCGGTTCAGATTACTTCACAACTATTGATTTGTTGTAGAAGGGTAGTATAAAGAAAACATTTAAATTCTTTCAGCTTATATATAATTGTTAATACTTACTGGGCACTCAAATGCTCATCCTTTCTTAATTTAAATGTTTTCAGCTAAGCGTGAAGAACCAGAAGGCTCATGCAAAAACAAAGGAAAAGGAAAGCTAACCAAATAAAATTTGTGGTAGTTTATGTAATAGTTTAATATTATTAATATATTGATATATATTATCTATCAGGATAAGTAATGAATGTTTAAAGGTCTCGTAACTGGGGAGCTAGACTCTGATAATTATGTAAATTAAGTTTGTTATCTATATTATTGTTATTATTATTAGTATTATTCTGCTCATAGAAATGGTATCGTGAAGCACCGAGTTCGGGTTTCAAGTACTTAGATTTGGGGGCTTTATAGGTTGGTATCAGAGCTATAGGGTTAGAAACCTTAGGTGGGATAGACCTTAGGCTATAACCTTAGAACAGAGGGAAACGTTGAAAATATAAATAACTCGTATAGTGTTTAAAAAGAGATGGATTGGATAATTCATCATCAAATAAAATAAAAGATAACTCATATAAAACTATTATTTGTTGTGTGTATATACTATATGCTAATCAGGATAATTTATGTGTGTAGATGTCTGGTGGAAAAGGCTTGTTATATGCATATAGCATGAAGAAGAAGATCGATCCATGCACCCGAGCTAATATCAAGCCAATAGTCTGAAATAGAGGCTCACAATGAAAACAACTTTTATTTAGGTGGTCATTATAGAAATTGTAGTACCAGATCCGGAGATGGTGGAGCTGACAGATAGTGATTCGGACACTAAAGTTGAAGCTGAACAACCATCAATGGAAGTGCAGAATCTGAGGAATAAGGTTTCTGATCTGGAAAGGTTATGGGAGATAGAAAAGCAGCTTAATAGTCAACTACGATAGGCGTTAATAGAAACAATGGAAGAACATGATAGGCTTAAAATCCAAATTGATCAGATGGGAGCCTTAAGCAACACATCGTGTACAGCTCCGAGAAATAAGGGAAAAAGAAAGATAGAAGATCGTGACTTAGGAAAACCTGATAAGAAGAAAGGGAAAAGAATATGTTATCTTTGCGACTACGAGGGGCATACCACTCTGTATTTTCCCGACTATAAACTAGGTGTATGTTTTGTTTGTCGAATGGAAGATCATCAGGCGAAGAGTTGTCCAAGAAAAAGGCTTAGTAAATAGGTAGTATAAGTTTTGTTATGTAGGCGTGTTTAATGTAATATGTGTGCTTAGTATGTCTGTGTAATGAAATATTCTCAACTTTTGTGTTGGTCAAGGTTGTAAATCCCAACTTTTGTAGTCACAAAGGGATAGCTGATGTTTAAAGCAATATGTGCTATGCTATGTAAAATATTCGTTAAATGAATATGAATTTTAGTTTAAGTGATGAAACAAGTTTAATATATTAAACTTATGATAAGGTTTAGAATGTAAGAATAATTGATGGTTTTACTTAACCAGATAATGTCGCCAAGACGACAAACTCAAAATCAAAGGGAAGAAGATTCTGTCAATAACGTTGAGGGACAACAACAAGTAGACCCGATGCAACATTTTGCAAACATGGTAGCACAGGCTATGCAACAAGGAATACCATCTGCAGGGAACCATCCGAATAATCACTTGGCAAATTTCAAAGATTTCAAGGCTGTAGGACCGCCGGAATTCAAAGGTACAACTGACCCTGTAGAAGCCCAAACTTAGGTTAAGGAGATTGAGAAGGCGTTCGTAATAGCTAGGGTAGCTGAGGGGCAAAAGACCGCTTTTGCCACCTACATGATGAAGGGTGAGGCAAATTTTTGGTCGAAAGCGAATCAAGCGAGGGCAGGAGAAGGTGTAGTTACATGGGATAGGTTTAAGACACTGTTTTTCAAAAATTATTTTTTAGCTAGTATGCAGGCTAGGATGGAAGTGAAATTTCTGGAGTTGAAGCAAGGGGATATGTCAGTTGCGGAATATGCCATAAAGTTCAATGAGTTGGCTAGGTTTGCTCTGCATCAAGTTGATACGGAGGCTAGGAAAGCTAGAAGGTTTGTGCTAGGATTAAAACCCTGGCTCTACAACAAGGTGGCGGTGTTGCAGATCCCTACATTTGCAGCACTCATGGAGAAAGCTATTATTGCTGAGGAGGGGAGTGAGGCCATGAGTCTCTACAATAAGGAAATAAAGAACAAAGGTAAGGTTGAAGGAGCTGGGAAGGTAGAAATTAATAGTGGAAGTAAAAGTGGTAGTAACAAGAGAAAGGGGAGCAATTTTGGAAGTGTGCATGTAAAACATGAAGGTGTTAAGAAGCCAGCGGTGCAGTGTGGAAACTGTGGAAAGAACCACTCGGGGAAATGTCTGAAGGGAAAGTTCGTATGCTATAAGTGTGGGCAAGAGGGCCATATCTCTCCCAACTGCCCCAATCCAAGAATGAACAGTGGGTGTTTTCTATGCGGGTCGACTGAGCACAAGATGAAGGATTGTCCGAAGAGGAGGACGGATTCAGGTAATGTGAATACTGGTAAGGGCAGCGGGACTTTAGCAATCATGGGACCGACATCATCGAGCAAGGCAACAAAATCAACTGCGAGGGTCTACAACATGACAGTCCAGGATACGGTGGCAACTGGCAATGAAACTCCAAGTATTATTCGTATAACTTTTATTTTATTATGCATGATTTTCATATATATAGTAAATTATTTTATAAAGAAATTTTGAAGGAGGAATTTGAGTTCTTTTAGAAATCAAATTTCCGTTGAATCAGATAGACAAACTTTACGTGAATAGTTAAAGATCAATTCGATCAAATTTCTACTTGCAATGATTGTGTATGCTATGTACCCTTGTATGTGTAGGTTTTAAAACGGTGATTCTGAGGACAGAATCTTTATAAGGGAAGGTGAATTTAAAAACCCGATATTTTCTATATAAATAAATCAGAAATTTTGCGTATAAATTTTTTTTTATTTATTAAAATAAATATGGGGAATACGTGCCAAGATAATGTGAATATATTTATATGTGATAAATAAAATATATTTATTACATGAGTAATTACAAATGATTTTATATTAAATTATTAATCTTTATAAATTATATTCGATAATAACTAATTTTTTAGTAGAAATGTTTTTATTAATTATTTTCCATGAAAATAAAATTATATATTATTTAAATAATATATGAAATGATTTTAGAATAATTATAATAATTATTTTATTATATGAATTTTAGTATGCATTATTAAGTTAATTATTTTAACTTAACTAATAATGCTATTTATGCAAGATAAATCCGATATATGGAATCCAAACCCTAATTTTGGATTTTTATCAAGGCATGAGAATAATAATATAATATTAATTATATTTTGATTTTTCAGTGCTATAGATATGTATTGTATGTATGTGGACTGACAATAATTGGTCAATTATGGTGTATTATGTCAAACCCTAGTATTACTATGGAAAACCCTAATTTGAAACTCAAATTAGATTACAAGATTGTTATGTAATTAAGATAATGTGATTGATGACTGCAATTATAGATATTAACCTTAATTGGGGAAAACCTAATTTTTGAAAACCCTAATTAATGTTTATCAACTCTAATTTTTTATATTTGGAACCCTAACTGTCAAATTTGAAAACCCTAATTGCTAATATAGAATGTTTAATGCTAATTAGTGGACTATAAACCCTTATGTTCATGCATAATGTGATTAGAAACCCTAATTACAATTTGTTAACCCTAATTTAGTAATTAGAAACCCTAATTATTAATTATAAACCCTAATTGATAAATTCAGTACCTTAATTGCTAAATTTAAACGCTTAATAATTAGTAAATGTTAAATCCTAATGTGCAAGACCTAAGTGGTTAGGTAACCTAACTTAATTAGGAAACCCTAATTACAAATTTTAGAAACTAATTTTATTTTATTTTAAACCCTAAATGAAAGTTTGGAAATTCATTTTTGTGCTAAACCTTAGGGTTAAACCCTAAGAGTTTGCTAATTGACCAATGTGCCATTAAAATCTCAAGCTAAATGACCATTATACCCCTTTTGTGCACAATTGAAGCTAGCAAGTAGGTTTTGACATTAAGTGAAGTTGTTCACCAAATCTACCCACTCCATGTGACTGAAATTAATGTTTACTAGCTTTATATCAACTATACAATGCATCTAACTTAATATATATATATATATATATATATATATATATATATATATATATTGGGAGAGAGAGAATTGTATTTTCTAGCTCATTTTGCACAAAACCCTCAAATATTTTCTCTCATCCCAAACAAACGAAAATTTTATGGCATATCAGTCCCATATCAAAGCCCCACTAACACCACTATCAAATCATAAGCCCTGAATCAAGAATTTGATCATAGAATGTATAAAACTAACTTGAAAATCTGATCTCAGTTGCTATGTTAGATGTTAGATTTTATGTGTTAAGCATGTTATTAGTAGTGTATAATGATGATCTGGATTGATAGATGTTGAATCCATAACATCTATAGGCTCAGATCTGGCATTTTTCAAAATCTGGAAAATTTTCTATGGTGGTCTGACAACCGAATGTCAGACCTTCTAGATCATAGTGTGTTTATTGATTTGGTGTTTTAAGTGTTGGATATTGTAGTGTGATATGAGATCTTTACTCTGGAAGTTGAATCAAGGTCATAGCCTGAACAGATTACAAGATATTGTAGGTCAAAGGTTGTTGACCAACCATAACTGGAAAAAATCTGGGCAACCCAGATCTTGTCCAAAAAGGTCTGACAAGACCTTTGACGCCTCTGATCTTGCAAGATATTGTTGATTAATGTTTGTTGTTGTGTTAAAGTTATAGTATTGTAGTTATACTACATGTTAATGCTTTTAAATCGTAGATATCATAAACATACTGGAATTGGGGGATGGTCAAACCAAGCAGAAAGTTCGTAGATGAGCTTTCTGGGTAACCCAGAAAGTTCATGAGCGTGGCTTCTGACATGGTTTGACCGGACAAGATCTTTCTATTATGTTGTTATTTTGCTTATGTTTGGTAATAGATCTCCTTAGTTACATTCTGACTACACATTAAAACCATTAGAACAAACATAGCAAGCCTATAATGTGTGATACAAGGCTTGGAAAGTGGGTGTCTCGACTGTTCTTCATTTTTGGGAAAACCTAAAAAATGAAGAACACTCCTGACAACATTTTTGGAGCTCTAAATCTTTCTGTTATGTTATGGAATGGGAATGAAACCAGTTGCTTATTATATTATTACATTAATACTACAATCCTAGAAAACTTTCAAGCTCAGAATCATTATGGTCTAGTAACTATGATTAGTCAAACTAGCTGACTCGATAACTGGTGATGAAGATCTGGACAGCTATAGCGACAGTTTTGTCGCTATAGGTGATCTTTAGTGACAGTTTCAATATAAAAATTATATTTTCATTAAATAATTATATAAAATTAGTTTTTAATTATTAAAAATATAAAATAAATTATTAAAAATTATTTTAAAAGCTGAAAATTAGTTTTTAATTATTTTTAATATATTTCATAAATATTTAATATTTTTGAAATATTAAAGGTATTTAATTTATTTAATTATTATATTAAATAAATTATTTAAAAATGATTTTAATATTTGAAAAAAAATCATTTAAAATTATATAATGATATAAGAAAATATTTTAAGTTATTTTTAATGACTTTTAATATTTTGTGATGAAATTCATTTAACACGAGTATGGTACTAGTTATTATACGAGTATTGTATGGAGAATAGTCTGACGTATAATACGAATATCGTACGAATAGTATATAAAGAGAATATGAGGAGAATACGAGAAGAATACGATTAGTTATTAATGGACTTTAGCTATTAGACCTAGAACTTATCAAGCCCAATTAATAAAGGAATGAAGCCCAAGAATGAGTTATATCAAAGCCCAATATTAGGTTTAATTAAGCCCAATACGATTTAATTTTAAGCCCGATCCAAGAAACTGAACCGCGGATTGACCCAATGGATCACCACATGTGTAAAACCTATGGGGGCTACCCATGTGGGAACTAAAAAGGCATGTCGGCCAGCCACTTGGTGGCCAAGTAAAGTAGATTACTTGGTTGCTAAGCCATGAATAGTAAGGAGGTGGGACATTTGACCATTTTGCCCTCCATTTGGTTTTCTATATAAGAAAGCTAAGTTGGTTCATTTGGTTATTTTACAAACTTAACCAGCATATATTGAGAGAGAGAAAAGAGTAGTAACAAGTAATCAAGAGCATCCAAAGCAAAACATTCAAGCTTTAGTCAAGAACGTTAAGGTAATAACTCGTAAAATCGTAGTCTTTGATCCTTTTCTATTTATTTTTATAGAGAATCATGAATTGGTGGAGCATGTCTCTTCTGGAGTAATAAGGATGGTTATTAGTAAATTAAAACATTGATAAGCCATGTATAATTAGGAATCATAAGTGTTTAAGGAAGTTTAAATCGAAGAAACCATTAATCATTGATTTGGTTGTTGATGGACAAATTGAAAACCATAATGTATGGGGTATGTGCATATTTCTTGGTTAGGTTATAGATAACGAATCAATGGATTGGTTCCATTTGATTTGGCGTATAAAACACTAGTAACGAAGTTATAGCGAAATTTACGAGATTAGGCGTTAAGCGTCGAAATTGTAGAATTTTCGGATTAGTAGTCAAAACTGGTCTTTTAACTCAAAAACCCTAGTTTTCAAGGGCGTAACATAGAACAACGTATTTATGAGTCGTGGACTCGAGATTTGTCGAATTCTGAATTAGAACGAAGAAAACGAGTTATGAACACTCACAAGCATTAAACGAACGCGTAATAGAGCGTTAAATAGTGAATTCATTGTTAACGGATTTAAAAACTACTTTTATCCAGATGATATCAAAGTATATGATATATATAAGAAAACGGCTTTTGATTTAGCTAAATCCGACTTATAACGACCAAGTTACGAGTCCGGGAATAATTGAATAGGAAAATATAAAAAAAATTCAAGGGCTCAGTGTAGGCGCCGCAGCGCCGGGTTAGGAGAATAGCAACTGCAGAATGGCACCGCAACGCCACTTATATATAAGACGTCTCGCACCGCAGCGCCGAGACAAGGGATAGCCTACTGTTACTTGGCGCCGCTACGCCAATTCTGGGCTTATTGATGGCACCGCGGCGCCGGTAACGGAAAAATGTTGACCAACTTAGTTTTAATCCGTAAGATAATTATGGGACATGCATATACATAGTATACATGGTAAAACCATTCTTATATCATATATATATAGATTGTGAATGCCCCCAAAATAGGTATACATCACCCATCTTGGGTCGCCAGATACAAGGTACTAAATACAAATACAAACTAATTATACAACAGTCGTGTAAAATACGACAAAACATAAATTGAGAGTTTTAATAAGAATATTGTTATCTAGACAATATCCACACAAAAAGGAGTCCTCATTACATTATTGTAATACTATTTAACAGAATAATGAGGACTACTAATACTATCATCTGGACGGTCACTCCGTTCCCCGACTAGTCCCGGCTACGTTCTCATTTCCTAAAGAGAACAGTGAAAGAAAGGGGTGAGCTCAACTAGCCCAGTAAGAAATATTATGACTAAGATAATGCAGAATAAATTATCATTAGTCTTCAACAATGTTAAACTAATAAAATACAATAGACATCAAGTTTCTTTGCTGCAATGAATAAGCAATCCATTAGAAGAGTCAAGTAGAGCATGATATCTACTATCTTCTATGATTTAAAATGTTTTCATCAATTTTATCATTTGAGACTCGACAATAAATAAACCACATCATCGAGTCATCCCTGCTCTACGGGCCAAGGATATTCATTAAATTATCAATGGTTATTACTATACGAAATAATCCCTGGTCATAATCATACCAAAAACTGTCTGTCAATACACTACAGGCCACTGAGGACTTTTACCACATCATTTATAACATTACAGGTCATGATTATACCGAATAATCCCTGGTCATAATCATACCAAGTCCATCAATGCACGTAAGCCAAAGATGACTTTCATCATAATATATGCATGAGGATGATGACAATGACATAATAATTCAATAAAATAAGTTCAAGAATAAATTTTAAAGATTTATAAGTTAATTTATCCTGAACTCAATAATGTCCAAATTGTCAACATGATACTGCTTTGTGGAGTAAAATTCAAGAATGCTCAGAAGAATATTTCCATGAAAATATATTAGATGAAGCACAAATATCAAGAATATTCCACTAATTTCATGGAGTATAGAAGCCAAAATTTTAACCAAATGAGTATCATAGAATATATTAAACTGCAATGAATTTTCATCCACCATGCGGTAATCCACGTAGACAGATCATTTCCACAATTTAATAAGAAATGAATACGAAGGGTCATTCACCATGCATGTGGTAATCAACATAGATAAGTTATTCCAACAGAATAATAAAGAATAGAATAATAGAAGAATTCACCATACATGCGATAGACCGCACAGACAGGTTATTCCAACAGAATAATAAATAATGGAACCAGATCATGCGTAAGCGCACAGACAGGATATTCCAACAGAATAATAAATAATGGAACCAGTGTTAGGTTTGTAACATTCATGAACGCAATCAAATTGCATAAATTTAGCGGAAACGTGTAAAATCAGAGTTTAAAAATTTTACAAACCATATACCCGGATCACCATTTATGCACAATTATTAATTAAACGAAAAAGATAACGAATAAGAATCATACCCTTGAAGATCAAGCTTCCTCAGGTACAAGTTCACCTCCAATCCTTTTCACGTTCAACTTGAATCCACCGGGTTTGGTTCCTTCCTTTGATCAACGTTAGCCACCCATGTGTTTGGCCTCTAGAGGTGATCCACCAAGGAAAAAGAATTTTCAAGAAGAAGGGGTATTGGCTCAAACCCTAGTTTTTCCTATCTGTATAGAAAAGGGCGTACTCTCCAACTATTGGAATTATTACGTATGTTGTAAAAGTCAGAAACTCCCTCACCCATAATAAGACTTCTCTTATTTATAGATGTGGGCAACCCACCTTAACAATTAAGGAATTGGAATTTATTTAATTAATTAAATTCTTTTAATTAATTAAGCTCCCTAATCTTATTAGGAATAATTAATTAAACTCCTTTAACTAATTTTCCTTCCGAATCCAATTAGGAATAAATGAGAGTACTTATATTAAATTAATTCCTAAACTCTTTTAGAAATTAAAATAATAATAATTGTAATAATATTAATAAGACTCCTCTTATTAATTTATATTTAATATTTCTAAAATATTAAATAATAAATATTAAGCTATTTAATTTATTCTATCACCATAGATTAAATTAAATATACATAACATATTAAATAATTATTCTTCCTTTTATGGTGTGACCCTTTAGGTTCTCCATATTAAACCTATTGTGAATAAATCAATTAGAATAATTCTAATCTTATTTAAATAAATAAATTAAACAATTAATTTATTTAAATAAATAATATTTATTCTACAATAGGATAAGCCTCCTAGCGATCAACGACTTTCCGGATAATATAGATTTCAACATTAATCATAAAACAACCTTTGAGTAAATTGTTACCGTATGCAATTCAATCCTTCCACCATACAATGTCCCAATTAAATATAAGACATAGTAATTCATCACAAGTCTTATTTTATTTAATTATATGTATTTCGATCCTTAAATGCACAACTCTAAATAATGCAAATTAGAAACTCCTTTCTAATTTCATTCTACCGCCAAGGACTACTTTGGGTTGTCATTTATCGAATCACATAGGACATTTCTCTTGTTTTATTAGAAGTGGTAGATTCTTTATTGATCATATATTATCTCCATGTATAACTTGTTATACCCAAGCATACCCTTTGATATACCCTAAGGGTCTTAAGGAATAAGTCAAAGTATAACTCATCATACACAAGATACTATGATGATCTCAAATCCAAGGATCACTTGACTACTATCACTACAGAATTCCTATTGACAGTGAAGTAAAACTCCATTAGGTATTCCTTAGCTAGCCACGTTCGATGAACTTATTCTCTAATAAGCACCTACATACTTGCTTTTAGTGTCTCCACACAAATGATCATGAGATCAATCATCCTCATCCAATGAGCAAGCACGTATGTACCAATCTATCCCATTCACTAATCCCCAATTTAGTAATCCAATGATTGGGAACTATTTTAGTTTTAAGCTTTCTAAGAATTTAGATCTCATTAGAATGATCATCATCATTATTCTAAAAGCATTGCTTAAAACTATGGGTTTATCACATATTATAAAACAGCATCATGTAGATAATTAAAAGCCTTTAATAAATTAATACGTTTTATTAATAAATGAATAAGATTGTTTCAAAGTATATGCTTTATCATCAAACATGATTGGCTTGTGTGCATACTACTTTCAATCTCCCACTTGCACTAAAGCCAATCGCCATGGTATCTCATACTCTTCTTCTCTAAGTGACGATTATCCTGCTGTTGGATAAGCTTTAGTTACTGGATATGTAATGTTGTTCATGAGAGTCCACTATCTCTATAGTGATTTCCCATCTTTCAATGATTCTAATAATCAAATGAAAGTGCCACAACATATGTTTAGATCCAAGATGAGACTTAGGAACTATTCCTAGTTCTGTAATGAACTTTTAATCCAAATAATCAACTTACAGCTTCATTTACAGCTATATACTTTGTCTTTATCACTAAATCAACAACTCTTTGCTGCTTGGAACCTTTCCAATTCACTGCACCACTGATCAAGGTAATGCTTTACCTTAAAGTGGATTTTCTGTCGTCTTGGTCTGTCTGAAAAACTTGAGTTTGTAAAGCCCTCTAGTTTTAATTTAGACCCACCATGTATGTGATCATATCCTTAGTGCCGGTTAAGCACTTTAAGATGTTTTTCACTGACTCATAGTGAACTTCTCCAGGATATGACTGATCAACATCAGGTCTCGTATATTTCATTGCGTACATGATTGTCACTCATGCGACCTCTCTTTTTTTCGTGAGTCTGTGGGGACTATTAAGAGATACACTCCATAGCTCATCGACATGAGACATCTCTTGGAGTTTGCCATGCTAAACGACTTTAGCATCAAATGAATATACGTTCCTTGGGTTAAGTCGAGCATCCTCTTAAATCTATCTATATAGATTTATATCCCCAATTAAGATACTCTTCCAAATCATTCATGGAGGAATGTTTAGACAACTTTATCTTTACTGATTGTAGCATTGGTATGTAATTCCTCATCCGTAGTATATCAACATATAATACTAGAAATTTCAAGACGCTCCCACTGACCCTTTTGTACACACTAGAACTCTTACCTCATCGTATGTAACTCTGGATCATCATCTTTGATGATGCGTACCTCATCATCATCATCCATGATGAATCCATACCTCTTAGGTATCTTCAGTACTATTTCAGATTTACGATTCAGTTGTGGTACAATAGGTCTATCTACGGGCTCCTCTTATTTGACTTATAGTGTTTTGTGGTTCTTGAACTCTTCAAGATCTATTATCCTCCCACTAGTCCCTTCAATGATAAAAACCTTTATCTTAGAAGGCAGCGTGTTTCGCAACAAACACCTTTTGCTAAGTAGGATTATAGAACATATACCCTAAACTTACTTTAGGATGTCCCACAAATCGACACTTATAAAATCTTGTCCCAAGCTTATCCTTTGAAACCTTTTCACATAAGTTGGACAACCCCTTATCTTAACATACTTAAGATTAGGAATCCTCCCATCCATAACTTTTATGGAGTCTTGGGGCTTGATTTTGAGGTTACCATTTTCGTAGAGATGCAGCCCATTTCTAGGACATTTTCCCGTAAGGATCTTTGGAATGTCGGTAAAATCATTATGGACCGCATCTATGTCCAACAAGGTACGATTTTTCATTCGGATACATCAATCAATTATTGCGTATCGATGTGTCCATTATGAGAAAACCATTTGAGATGATCTAGAAACTTATTGCACAAGTATTTATTCCTTGATCTAATCAAAGAATCTTAATACTTTGCCAATTTGTTTCATTTTGAATTCTTTGAACCTTTCAAATAATTCACACTTGTATTTCAACAAATACATACATTCAACTCTTTGAATGATCATCTCCTTTTCTTATACTAATTTGTTCAATATGCAAAATTATTTTCATGTAAGTCAAGTATACAAAATTTATTAAGTAATATTCCAGTTCTATACAAACATTATTATTATAAATAGAACAACAATTGTTCTTAATTATAATACCAAAGATTTCATTGTCCAACAATAAAATGGAAATAATGTTTCCAACGAGAACTGGAATTCAATAACAACTTATTGACTTAATAGACTTGCCCGTAGGCATTGCTAAACTATAAGTTTCTATGGCTAATGTAGCAACCTTTGCTTCATTTCTCACACATAAGATTATTTATCTTTGTTTAGCTTTCTACTTCTGCTTGGTCCCTTCATAAATCTATATTTATGATAACCAAAGTTGGTATCCAATACCCAAGTAGAACCTTGACTTAAAGAAAAATTTATTTTAAAATTATGAACAAAATTGTATTTGTAACTGAAACTTCACTAAGCTTCTTTTGGTTAGCTCTGCAAGACGCTTCTCGCAGTTTCTTTCTAGTGTCCATGCTTATTGCAGTGGAAGCAAACTCCTTTGCTATCCATATTAGTTTTGTTCTTATTATCCTTTATTTTGCCTTTCTATTTACCTTCTTTGAATCTTTCTTCTTTTCAGAAGATCCTTTGGCCCCTACCAGTAAGACTTGGTCTTTCTTAGTTGGAAAGTGACTCTCAACATTTTTCAATATGTTAAGCAAATCAGCGAGGCTGATATCTAGCTTGTTCATATGAAAAATTCACAACAATTGTGAAAGGAGTCCGAGAGTGAGTGCAAGATCAAATCTTGGTTCAACTCTCCATCCATGACAAACCTGGTTGTCCTAATTGATTAATCAAATTGATAATGTTAAGGACTTTTATCTGTACTGTAGTGTCATCGGTCATTCTAGATCGGAAGAGCTCCTTAGATATCTGATATCTATCAGTCCTACTTTCTTCACCATCAACTACTTGATGTGCAGGAATATAGTAGGAGCATCCAAAGTTTCATCTTGACATCAAGCTCGTTACTCATGGATGCGAGCATGATGCATTGAGCCAATCAGTGCATCATCTTGCCACTTTCTAAAAGTAGCAATCTCTTCCTCGAGGCATTATGCGCAACCATTGCGAGGGATAGGCGACATGGACATAAGATAGCTTTTTCACTATGAGAACTATTCTCAAATTCCTTAACCAATCCGTTTAATTTGATTACGGTTAATTTAGCATCTAATATGCTTCATGCAATGATAGTAATTTTAGACATTGTAAAATTACGTAAATGAATTTGTAATTAACAACATTTTAACATGCATTCTTTTATTAATTACCAAAATAAATTAGGTCTTGTTTTAAATTGGTATCTCCCACTATTTTCTTCAAATATATTACCCTCACTTATATAGTTCGGCAAAATCTAATTAAAGATTTGCTAGTGAGAATAAGGATCTCATTTCAAATGTATATAGCCTTGTGGTGACACAACAAACTATATATAAATAAATAGGTAGACAACTTTTGTCAATTACATCAACTATGCAACTCCTTTTGTTTTGCCTCTTAGATTATTTTGATCAAGTGGTGGCACATCCGAATCAAAATTATCCAAGTTAAGTCCGACCTAGCACTCCATACATTCAAAAAAGAAAAATATCATCCTTGTGGTGACACAACAAAACAATATTGTTCAATTTTCTTTATAAGCATCAAATGTGATAAATTAACATCTTAAATACTTAATACTTGCCTTGTGGTGACACAACAAACTCATATTAAATATTTAATACTCTATTAATTTTATCATGCTAGAAGGCGACGTTCGATATTCCAAATATCTTTGAACGCTTAGGACTTAATATAAAAAATTGAGGGTTTTGTTATTAATTTGTCTCATCTTTTTAGCGCATTTATTATATATATATAAAATACGCGTCATATTAATGAACATGCGAAGCATGTTTGCATAATATATAATATATATAGTATAAGCATGCACATATAGAATACTATATTCTACCCAATTGATTATGGACTTTTATTCTAGTTTGGTTCACTAGAGCCACCAAGTGAACCAAAAGGTCAAACCCTTGTGGGTGCAAGAAATAATATTTAAATATAACTATTACATTTAAACCCTGCTCCATTACAAACGGGTCTTCAAGCTCTCCTTGCTCCTTGATCTCCAATTTTTCAAAATTAATTTTAACTATTCCTATTACAAAACTATTTAAAATAAATAGAAACCTTGATCGTGATCGAGGGAAGTACATAGGAGGAGATAGAGTTTACATTCGGAAAATTAGAGAAGGCAGTGCACGCAGACCCCATTTAATAAAACCCATACATTCATGCATCCAACTAAAATAAAATCCAATCACATTGGTCAATAGTCCATAATCAATCCCATTTATTATCATACATCATCATATGCATCAATAAATAACATTCATCTTATGAATAATAAACATTTAATATATATATTGATATCATTTAATGGGCAAATTTAGTTAGTATAAAATCTATTTTTGAATCAAAATAAACTCCTTTATTTTAATCCAAATTTAAATCAAAATAAAACTATTTTATTTTAATTTATCCAATTTTGAATATAATAAACTATTTTATTTTAATCAAAATAAACTCCTTTATTTTAATTAATTATGGAATCCAATTCCATGTAAAAAAAAAAATTTATTAAAGGAAACACGAATTTTCTTTCCTATTCACAAATAAACTCCTTTATTTTGAATAATATGAAATCTTATTTCATATTTAAATAAACTCCTTTATTTAAGGAAACATGGATTCTCTTTCCTATTCACAAATAAACTCTTTTATTTTGAATAATATGAAATCTTATTTCATATATAAATAAACTCCTTTATTTAAGGAAAGATGGATTTACTTCCTATTCACAAATAAACCTTTTTATTTTTTGAATAATATGAAATCTAATTTCATATCAAAATAAACTCCTTTATTTAAGGAAAAATGGAATCCAATTTCAACTCTAATTAGTTATCTTGAAATCCAATTCCAACTCTAATTAGTTAGCATGAAATTTAATTTTAAAATTAAAATAAACCTATTATTTTAAAATTAAAATAAACTTTTATTTTAAAATTAAAATAAACCTTTTATTTTAATTATAAAATTATTGAGAATAATATATTATATATATATATATATATATATAAGTATGAATCACATTAGTATATATAATATGATAATATATATTCTACCATGTCCATGCTATTCTATTTATATATATATATATATATATATATATATATATATATATATATATATATATATATATATATATATATATAAACGTGATTCCACGAATCACCATGGTTTTGAAAAATGTGATTCTGCAACAGAGTAATCTGACAACGAATAATAACAGGCTATCGGAATTTCCTTTTATAAAACGCGGACTGATTTTTTTATTTTTTTAATTTTATACAACAATTTATGCCCAATTAAATTGTTCTAAACACATATCAAATTAAAATAATTAATAATTCGCGTAAAGGTTTGGCTCTGATACCACTGTTAGGTTTGTAATATTCATGAACGCAATCAAATTGCATAAATTTAGTTGAAACGTGTAAAATCAGAGTTTAAAAATTTTACAAACCATATACCCGGATCACCCTTTATGCACAATTATTAATTAAACGAAAAAGATAACAAATAAGAATCATACCCTTGAAGATCGAGCTTCCTCGTGTGCAAGTTCACCTCCAATCCTTTTCGCTTCAACTTGAATCCACCGGGTTTGGTTCCTTCCTTTGATCAACGTTAGCCACCCATGTGTTTCGCCTCTGGGGTGATCCACCAAGGAAAAAGAATTTTCAAGAAGAAGGGGTATTGGCTCAAACCCTAGTTTTTCCTATCTGTATAGAAAAGGGCGTACTCTCCAACTATTGGAATTATTACGTATGTTGTAAAAGTCAACAACTCCCTCACCCATAATAAGACTCCTCTTATTTATAGATGTGGGCAACCCACCTTAACAATTAAGGAATTGAGATTTATTTAATTAATTAAATTCTTTTAATTAATTAAGCTCCCTAATCTTATTAGGGATAATTAATTAAACTCCTTTAACTAATTTTCCCTCCTAATCCTATTAGGAATAAATGAGAGTACTTATATTAAATTAATTCCTAAACTCTTTTAGAAATTAAAATAATAATAATTGTAATAATATTAATAAGACTCTCTTATTAATTTATTTTAATATTTCTAAAATATTAAATAATAAATATTAAGCTATTTAATTTATTCTATCACCATAGATTAAATTAAATATACATAACATATTAAATAATTATTCTTCCTTTTATGGTGTGACCCTTTAGGTTCTCCATATTAAATCGGTTGTGAATAAATCAATTAGAACAATTCTAATCTTATTTAAATAAATAAATTAAACAATTAATTTATTTAAATAAATAATATTTATTCTACAATAGGGATAAGCCTCCCTAGCGATCAACGACTTTCCTGATAATATAGATTTCAACATTAATCATAAAAAGAACCTTTGAGTAAATAGTTATCGTAATGCAATTCAATCCTTCCACCATACAATGTCCCAATTAAATATAAGGCATGGAATTACCATCTAGTCTTATTTTATTTAATTATATGTATTTCGATCCTTAAATGCACAACTCCAAATAATGCAAATTAGAAACTCCTTTCTAATTTCATTCTGCGCCGCCACCAGGACTATTGGGTTGTCATTTATCGAATCACATAGACATTTCTCTCTTTTTATTAGAAGTGGTAGATTTTTTATTGATCATATATTATCTCCATATACAACTTGTTATACCCAAGCATACCCTTTGATATACCCTAAGGGTCTTAAGGAATAAGTCAAAGTATAACTCATCATACACAAGATACTATGATGATCTCAAGTCCAAGGATCACTTGTCTTACTATCACTACTGAGAATTCCTATTGACAGCAAGTAAAACTCCATTAGGTATTCCTTAGCGAGCCACGCTCGAAGGAACTTATTCTCTAATAAGCACCTACATACTTGCTTTAGTGTCTCCACACAAATGATCATGAGATCAATCATCCTCATCCAATGAGCAAGCAACGTATGTACCAATCTATCCGGATTCACTAATCCCCAATTTAGTAATCCAACGATTGGGAACTATTTTAGTTTTAAGCTTTCTAGAATTTAGATCTCATTAGAATGATCATCATCATTATTCTAAAAGCATTGCTTAAAACTATGGGTTTATCACATATTATAAAAACAAAGATCATGTAGATAATTAAAAGCCTTTAATAAATTAATACTTTTATTAATAAATGAATAAGATTGTTTCAAAGTATATGCTTTATCATCAAACATGATTGGCTTGTGTGCATACAACTTTCAACCAGGTCATGCGTAAACGCACAGATAGGATATTCCAACAGAATAATAGAGAATGGATTAACAAAAGACTTCACCAGGCATGCGATAGACCGCACAGATAGGTTATTCCAATAAAATAATAAATAATGGAACCGTGTCATGCATAATATTACACGCATGATGAGATATTCAACGAGAATAATAAATAATGGAACCATGTCATGCGTAAACACATAGACAGGATATTCCAACTGAATAATAGAGAATGGAATAACAAAAAACTTCACCAGGCATGCGATAGACCTCACAGATAGGTTATTCCAATAGAATAATAAATAATGGAACCAGGTCATGCGTAATACGCACAAACAGGATATTCCAACATAATAATAAATAATGGAATAACAGAAGAATTTCACCATGTATGCGGTACTTCAAATATACAGGTTATTCCAACAGAATAATAAGGAATGGAATAACAGAAGAATTTCACCATGTATGCGGTACTTCGCATATATAGGTTATTCCAATAGAATAATAAAGAATGGAATAACAGAAGTTCTCTTCATGAAAATGAAAGAAATAATACCCCTTACCTTATAAAGAAGAGTACTCCGACGAGTAGGGCAGGGATATACTTGAAGAAAACTTGCACTACGCTCAAAGCTTCTTAAAACTCTAAAGAAATACGCTCAAGATTATAAAAGAGAATTCTCTGAATTTCTGGTGTGATTTCAATTCTAACTAAGAATCCTATTTATAGGAAAATAGAAAGGATACTATGCAATAAAATATAATATATATATATATATATATATTATTTAAAATCTAATAAAACAATTAACTTTATAAAAGTATTCTGTTTTATATAAAAAGATTTTACTATGCAAATACTATGCAGGTACTATGCAAACACTATGTGTGAGACCCCAAATTTTATGAATAAAGATTTAAATTTCTCGAAATAATTTTTTCAAGTTATGGTGTGGATTTGATATAATGTTATACGTGTGGATAATATTTATAAATTTTGCAAAGTATGGAAGTTGTTATATAATATTCGATTGGTTGGGGAATATTCGTACGACGATACAATCATTGGTGGACCCCACAACAGAATTATTGTCAGATTGAGAAAATGACAAAAATACTTTTATGAAAATAACGACGGAAGTTTTACCGTTAAAACTGTTGAACTACTCGGTAGTAAAAGTAAAAGAATATGTCTGGCGTGGTTGCATAGTAGCACACGGTATTGATTATTGATGCTTACGTGAGAAGTCACTCAGTTTTGTTCAATTATTACTTCAGTAATTATTGCATAGTATCTCACGTTATTTGATTCAATTATTGTTGATATTTTATATATTATTAAATCAATAATTGAGATGACAGAGTTATTAATAGTAGTATTTGCAATATTAACGATGTCTAGAAGTTCTGCCAAGGAGAGGTTTGGTCACCTAATTGCGCGTCAATAGGGAGAAATCCTTATTGGAAAGCCCCTCTTTCCTGGGAACGACCTGGTCGATTAATATTGGTCACCTAATTGCGCGTCAATAGGGAGAAATCCTTTTGAGGTGTCTTTTTATGAAGTCACGGAAGTTTATATATATATATATATTTATTATATATATAAATTTTGTTTTATTAGTATCATTAATGTAATAAAATAGAAAAGCTTTTTATATAAAATAGAATACTTTTATAAAGTTATTTGTTTTATTAGACAATAATTAGAATATATTATATTTTATTATGCATAGTGTTTGTATAGTGCCTGCATAGTGTTTTGCATAGTAAAATCTTTTTATATAAAACAAAATACTTTTATAAAGTTATTTGTTTTATTAGACAATAATTAGAATATATTATATTTTATTATGCATAGTGTTTGCATAGTGTATCGCTTAGTGTTTTCATAGTAAAAATCTTTTATATATAAAAATGTAATACTTTTATAAAATTATTCATTTTATTAGATTATAAATAGAATATATAATATTTTATTTAAAATATTTTATTTTATTAGAATATTTTATTAATACTGCATAGTAAATCAATATGGACCGTCCGTTTAAAAGTAAATCAATCTAGACCGTTCATGAATTAGTTACTATCCAGTCCATTCTCTTATAAATAGAAGCTCATTCCTTCATTTTTTTCTTACGAATTCACTGAAACTCTAGAGAGAGAAACTATAGAGAGAAAGAAGAAAATTATTTTGCTACTTCACTACTCCTATATTCAGTTTCTTCTATGGTAAGGGGTGTTATTTCTTTTGTATTCACGAAGAGAACTATTTTCTTTCAATACTCGTAAGGGGTATTATTTCTTTCGTATTCATAAAGAGAACTTCTATTATTTCATTCTTTATTATTTTGTTGGAATAACCTGTATACGCGGGCTACCCTATACTTGGTGAAATTCTTCTATTATTTCATTCTTTATTATTTTGTTGGAATAAGCTGTATATGCATACAAGGTGAAATTCTTCTGTTATTCCATTCTTTATTATTCATTGAATATCACATTAAGGTGCGTATCATTTTTGACACGGATCCATTAATTATTATTCTGTTGGAATAACCTATATGTGCGATCTATCGCATGCATGGTGATTTATGTTGTTATTCCATTCTTTATTATTACATTGGAATATCACATGCGGTGGGAATTTCTTTGACTTTGATTCCGTTCTTTATTATTACGTCAGAATATCACATCGATGCGTTCACGCATGACACAGTTCCATTTTTTTATTATTCTCGCTGGGAATAACTTTTCTGCATGCGGTTTATCGCATGCGTGGTGAATCCTTTTGTTATTCCATTCTTTATTATTCTGTTGGAATAACCTGTTTATGTGGATTACCACATGCATGGTGAATGATCCTTTGTATTCATTCCTTTTTAAATTGTGGAAATGATCTGTATACGTGGATTACCGCATGGAAGACGAAAATTCATTTGCAGTTTCATATATTCTATTATACTCAGTTGGTTAAAGTTTTGACTTCTATACTCCATGAAATTAGTGGAATATCCTTGATATTTGCGCTTCATCCAGTATCTTTTCATGAAAATATTCTTCTGAGCATTCTTGAATTTTACTCCACAAAGCAGTATCATGTTGATAATTTGGATGTTATTGGTTCCTGGATAAATTAATACTTGAACTTGTTTTATTGAATTCTTATATCATTGTCATCATTCTCATGTTTATATTATGTTGAAAGTCATCTGTGGCCTGTAGTGCATATATGGAATTGGTATGATTATGACCAGGGATTATTCGGTATAATCATGACCGTAATGTTAGAAATGATGTGGTAAAAGTCCTCATTGACCCGTAATGTATTGATGGACAGTTGTTGGCATGATCATGACCATTGATGAATACACGAATATCCTTGGCCCGTAGTGCATGGACAATTTGTGGTTGTGATACTAATGAATATCATTGGTCGTAGTGCAGGGATGATGTGGATTATTTATTAAGCTGAGTCCCAGCGATAAAAGTGATGAAAAACCTTTTAAATCATAAAAGATAGTAGATTTTATTCTCTACTTGACTCTTTTAATGGATTACTTGTTCCGCTATAGTTAAACTTGATGTCTTTGTAATTTATCAGTTTAACATTGTTGAAGGCTAATGATAAATTATTCTACATTATCTTAGTCATAATATTTCTTACTGGGCTAGTTGAGCTCACCTTTTCTTTCATTGTTCTCTTCAGGAAATGAGAATTTAGCTGGGACGAGTCGGGGAACGGAGTGACAGTCCAGAATATAGCATTAGTAGTCCTCACTATTCTGTTAAATAGTGTGACAATAAATGAAATGAGGACTCCTTCGAGTGTGGATATTGTCTAGATGACAATATTCTTATTAAAACTCTCAATTTATGTTTTGTCGTATTTTACACGATAGCTATATTATTAAGTTGTATTTGTATTATGTACCATGTATTTGGTGACTCAAGATGGGTGATGTGTACCTATTTTGGGGGCGTCATCGTTGGTATCAAAGCTTAGGGATATGATCCCTAGCTGAGATGTGAGACAAGAACTAGGAGGGGAGAGATGGGGAATTCCTTTGCTAGTATGACCTACCTATGTTTATTTGGTATTTAATTGGTCGGTCAGATTATAGAGATAATATGTGATATGTTAATTAACCCTTATTTTGTGGCAGTATTTGAAAATGGCATCTGAAAATGTTGAGATCAGCAATGAAGCACATGAGACCGTTGAGTCACCAACTATCAATACCCAGGATAATGTGCACCAGGAAGACAATAATCCTCAGGTAAATAACAACACCGATCAAATGATGAACGATGGGATGTTCAGAGGCTTTATGCAATTCATGCAACATCAGGCAAGAGAAACTCCTGTTCAAAATATAGGTGGAAATAATGGCAACCCACAGTCGGTCACCACTAAGCAGTTTAAGGAGCTGGGACCACCAGAGTTTTTGGGAAAGCCAAAACCACTTAAGGCGGAGACGTGGTTAAAGCAGGTCACCAAGATATTTGATGTCTTGGGATGCTCCGAGGAGCAAAAGGTTCCCTTTACCATCTTTATGTTGCGTGAAGAGGTAGATTACTGGTGGAAATCTGTAAAATATACCCAGTCTAATGCACTCAAGATGTCTTGGGAGAAGTTCAAAGAGTTCTTCAATGAAAAGTACTTTCCTGAAAGTATTCGTCATATGAAGGAGGTGGAATTCATCAAGCTGGAGCAAGACAATATGACTGTGGCGCAGTACGAAGCTAAGTTTGTCGAGTTATCCTGGTTTGCATCCCATTTGGTTGATAATGAGAAGAGAATGACGCGGATGTTTCTAAGAGGTTTGAAACCCGAGATACATCAATACCTTATTTCTCACAAACTTTGTTTATATTCAGATGTTTTGAATAGGGCTCAGTTATTGGAGCGTGATAATGAGTCAGCACAACCAAAAGGCAATGACCAACAACACGATAATAATCGTACCGGTGGCAACGGTCATTGGAACAATGATAACCATTGTGGGGGAAATTATCATGCCAAGAATGGTAACCACTTTGGTGGTAATCATGGCCAAGATAATAGGAGTGGAAATTTCAAGAAGAGAAGATTTAACGATGATGGAAAGACGTTAGCACCAACACCTATTGTTAAGGAAGGAGAATGACCATCGGTCGTATGTTTCAAATGCGGACAGGAGGGACACATCAGTCTAAACTATACGCAGTAATCCAAAGCATGTTTCAATTATGGAAGAGAAGGTCACCTAACTCGATTTTGTCGTGTAGTGAAGTCAAGTCCAGCTGGGATAATGATGCCAAAGGATGTCTTAGACAAGTCAAAGCCGGTAGTTTAAGTGAGAGCATTTGTCGAGGAACCCGAACGAAGTTATCACGGGTAAGTTAATCATAAATTCTTACTAAGTCTATACCTTATTAGATACCGGTTCTACCCATTCTTTTATCTCTCTTGCTTGCGCTCAACGTTTAAATTTGACTCCTGAGAAATTAGACTTTGACTTATCTGTTAAAACTCTATTTGGAGAAACCTTCGTTACCTCCACTGTTTATAAATCTTGTTTGATTCATATCGATACTCTCACGTTACCTGTCGATCTTATCTCTTTGAAAATACTTGCCTTTGATGTGATTTTTGGAATCGATTGGTTAACTACTCATCATGCTTTTCGTAAGGTTGTTAGCTTTTATATTCCTAACCAACCTGTTATGTGAATTCAAGCAACCAAACCACTAAAGTTAATCACTGTAATATCAAGCCACAAGTAAAGAGCCTCGATCCTTTCATTGTTGACTTTCTTGTATGGAATGCACCTAATCCAGACTTTCCGTAAGGGAAGTCGTGAAAGACGGTGGCAAGTTGATAGGTATCAATGTGACGTGCTATCCAAGTCTTGGATGAGGGTCACAGTTTTGAATGATATTTCTATCGTTAATAAATTTCTTGACGTATTCTTGAAGACTTCTTAGCCTACCCCTAGAACGTGAAATTGAATTTTGTATTGACCCAAGTATAAAACCCATTTCTTCAACCCTTAAATATTTCTTCACCCAAAATGAACGTATAATGTGCCGAATACGTTGGCTCGAGCTGTTGAAGATTACGATCATATCATTCAATATCATCGTGGAAGAGCGAACGTGGTAGCTGACGCGTTGAGTAGAAGATCGTATGCATTTATGAGTGCGATGTTGTTAACACAAAAACCCATTTCGTATAACTTACAAAGGATGAAGATAGAGTTAAAGACTCTAGGGACCCACGTGAAGATAATGAATATATGAGTAGAATCGACTTTAATCGATAAAGTTAAAGCCGCTCAAACTACACACCTGGAGCTGATGAATGTTCAAGAAGGCGTTATCTCAACCCTCGATTTTAATTGGCCCATTTGAAATCCTCGATCGAATAGGAACTATGGCCTATAGACTCGTTTTACCACCAAGTATGTCGCGTGTTCATAACATTTTTTACGTATCGATGTTACGTAAATATGTGGATGACCCGAACCACATTACTAAATTAGAACTAGACGAGATAGCAAAAGATTTAACGTATAAGGAGATACGAAGGATCGTATTCAACACTCAAGGGTTATACCTCAAGAGTTAGAATCTAAAATGAAGTTAAGGTATCCTCACCTCTTCGGCATACCAGGTACGTACGTACATTTCGAGGGCAAAATTTCATAAGGAGGGGAGATTGTGAGACCCCAAATTTTATGAATAAAGATTTAAATTTATCGAAATATTTTTTTCAAATTATGGTGTGGATTTGATATAATGTTATAGTTGTGGGTAATATTTATAAATTTTGTAAAGTATGCAAGTTGTTATATAATATTCGATTGGTCGGGGAATATTCATTTTAACAGAGAATATTCATACGATGGCACAATCATTGGTGGACCCCACAACAGAATTATTGTCGGATTGGGAAAACGATAAAAATATTTTTATGAAAATAACGGCGGAAGTTTTATCATTAAAATTGTTGAACTACTCGGTAGTAAAAGTACAGTAATACGCGTGGTTGTATAGTAGCACATGGTATTGATTATTGATGCTTACATGAGAAGTCACTCAGTTTTGTTCAATTATTGCTTCAGTAATTGTTGCATAGTATCTCACGTTATTTGATTCAATTATTGTTGATATTTTATATATTATTAAATCAATAATTGAGATAACAGAGTTATTAATATTATTATTTGCAATATTAACGATGTCAAAGTTACGCCAAGGAGAGGTTTGGTCACCTAATTACGCATGATAAGGAGAAATCTTTATTGAAAGCCCCTCTTTCTGAGAAACGACACAGTCGATTAATATTGTGAATTATAATAATGATGATAAATGTTGTAGAATATATTGAGGTGTCTTTTTATGAAGTCACATAAGTTATATATATATTTATTATATATATAAATTTTGTTTTATTAGTATTATTAATATAATAAAAGCGAAAAAGTTTTTTATATAAAATGTAATACTTTTATAAAGTTATTTGTTTTATTAGACAATAATTAGAATATATTATATTTTATTATGCATAGTGTTTTTCATAGTAAAATCTTTTTATATAAAAATGAATACTTTTATAAAGTTATTTATTTTATTAGACAATAATTAGAATATATTAAATTTTTATTATGCATAGTGTTTGCATAATGTATGCATAGTGTTTTGCATAGTAAAATCTTTTTATATAAAACAAAATATTTTTATAAAATTATTTGTTTTATTAGACAATAATTAGAATATATTAAATTTTATTATGTATAGTGTTTGCATAGTGCTGCGCATATGTTTTGCATAGTAAAATCTTTATATATAAAACAAAATACTTTTATAAAGTTATTCATTTTATTAGATTATAAATAGAATATATAATATTTTATTTAAAAGATTTTGTTTTATTAGAATATTTTATTAATAATTTGCATAGTAAATCAATATGACCGTCCGGTTTAAAAGTAAATCAATCTGGATCGTTCATGAATTAGTTACTATTCAGGTCCATTCTCCTATAAATAGAAGCTCATTCCTTCATTATTTCTTACGAATTCAAAACTCTGAGAGAGAGAAACTATAGAGAAAGAAAGAAAATTATTTTGCTACTTCACTACTCCTATATTCGGTTTCTTCTAAGGTAAGGGTGTTATTTCTTTTGTATTCATGAAGAGAACTATTTTCTTTCAATACTGTAAGGGGTATTATTTCTTTCGTATTCATGAAGAGAACTTACATTATTCCATTCTTTATTATTTTGTTGGAATAACCTGTATACGCGGGCTACCCTATACTTGGTGAAATCTTTTGTTATTCCATTATTTATTATTATGTTGGAATAACGTGTATATGCAAAGTACCGCATACAAGGTGAAATTCTTCCGTTATTCCATTCTTTATTTTTACATTAGAATATCCTGCATACGGTGCGTATTACTTTGACTGGTTCCATTAATTATTATTCATTGGAATAACTTTGTTTTGTGTGGTCTATCGCATGCATGGTGATTTCTGCATTGTTATTTCATTCTTTATTATTACATTGGAATATCCTCGTCGGTCTGCGATTTACTTTGACACGATTTAGATTCTTTATTATTACGCTTAATATCCTGTTTTGTGCGTTCTGCGTGACTGGTTCCATTCTTTATTATTACATTGGGAATAACCTATCTCATGCGATCTATCGCGTGCATGGTGAATCCTACATTATTCCATTCTTTATTATTACATTTGGAATAACTTTTGCCTGCATGTGGATTACCACATGCATGGTGAATGATCCCTTGTATTCATTCCTTATTAAATTGTCGAAAATCCATTTGTAGTTTCATATATTCTATTATACTTAGTTGGTTAAAGTTTTGACTTCTATACTCCATGAAATTAGTAGAATATCCTTGATATTTGCGCTTCATCTGGTATCTTTTCATGGAAATATTCTTCTGAGCATTCTTGAATTTTACTCCACAAAGCAGTATCATGTTGACAATTTGGACGTTATTGGTTCCTGGATAAATTAATTCTTGAACTTGTTTTATTGAATTCTTATATCATTATCATCATTCTCATGTTTATATTATGTTAAAAGTCATCTATGGCCTGTAGTGCATAGATGGACTTGGTATGATTATGACCAGGGATTATTGAGTATAATCATGACCGTAATGTTACAAATGATGTGGTAACAGTCCTCATTGGCCCGTAGTGCATTGATGGACAGTTGTTGGCATGATCATGACCATTGATGAATACACGAATATCCTTGGCCCGTAGTGCATGGACAATTTATGGTTGTGATACTAATTAATATCCTTGGCCGTAGTGCAGGGATGATGTGGATTATTTATTAATTTGAGTCCCAGCGATAAAAGTGATGAAAAACCTTTTAAATCATAAAAGATAGTAGGTTTTATTCTCTACTTGACTCTTTTAATGGATTGCTTGTTCCGCTGTAGTTAAACTTGATTTTTTTATATTTTATCAATTTAACATTGTTGAAGGCTAATGATAATTTATTCTGCATTATCTTAGTCATAATAATTCTTACTAGACTAGTTGAGCTCACCCTTTCTTTCAATGTTCTCTTTAGGAAATGAGAATTTAGCTGAGACGAGTCGGGGAATGGAGTGACAGTCCAGATGATAGCATTAGTAGTCCTCACTATTCTATTAAATAGTGTGACAATAAATGTAATGAGGACTCCTTTGAGTGTGGATATTTTCTAGATGACAATATTCTTATTAAAACTCTCAATTTATGTTTTGTCGTATTTTACATGACAACTGTATTATTAAGTTGAATTTGTATTCTGTACCATGTATTTAGCGACTCAAGATGGGTGATGTATGCCTATTTTGGGGGCGTAACACTATGCATAATAAAATATATTATATTCTATTTATTGTCTAATAAAACAAATAAATTTATAAAAGTATTCTATGTTATGTAAAAAGATTTTACTATGCAAAGCACTATGCATAATAATTTATATTATATTCTAATTATTGTCTAATAAAACAAATAACTTTATAAAAGTATTCTATTTTATATAAAAAGTTTTTCTATTTTATTACATTAATAATACTAATAAAATAAAATATATAATATATATATATATAAACTTCCGTGACTTCATAAAAAGACACCTCAATATATTTAACAACATTTATCATCATTATTATAATTCACAATATTAATCAACCAGGTCGTTCCCAGGAAAGAGGGGGCTTTCCAATAAGGATTTCTCCCTATTGGCGTGCAATTAGGTGACCAAACCTCTCCTTGGCAGAACTTCTAGACATCGTTAATATTGCAAATAATAATATTAATAACTTTGTTATCTCAATTATTGATTTAATAATATATAAAATATCGACAATAATTGAATCAAATAACGTGAGATACTAAGCAACAATTACTGTAGCAATAATTGAACAAAACTGAGTGACTTCTCACGTAAGCATCAATAATCAATACAGTGTGCTACTATGCAACCGCATACCTGGTATGTCGAAGAGGTAAGGATACCTTGATTTTATTTCAGATTCTAACTCCTAGTTCATTTCCTCAACATCGTGGTTTCTCCATAAAACCTTGACTTGAGGTATAACCTTGGAGCGTAGAATATGTTCCTTCTTATCCAAGATTTGAACAGGAATCTCTTCATATGTTAAATCTTCCGCTATTTCGTTAGGTTCTAACTCAATAATGTGGTTCGGATCTTTCACATATTTACGTAACATGGATATATGAAAAACGTTATGAACACGAGACATACTTGGCGGTAAAGCGAGTCTATAGGCCACAGTTCCTACTCGATCGAGGATTAAAAATGGGCCAATGAATCGAGGATTGAGCTTTCCTCTCTTTCCAAATCTCGTAACTCCTTTCCATGGAGCAACACGTAACAACACATGATCTCCAAAATCGAATTCCACGTCCTTTCGATGAAGATCAGCATAACTCTTTTGTCGATCTTGTGAGGTTTTTATACGTTGTCGGATCGTTCGAATCTTTTCTGTAGTCATACGTACTAACTCTGATCCCAACAACGTTGCTTCACCCACCTCACCCCAGCATACTGGAGAACGACACTTTCTTCCATACAACGCTTCGAATGGAGCCATGCCAATACTTGTTTGATAGTTGTTGTTGTAGGAAAACTCCACCAATGGTAAGAACTTGTCCCAACTTCCTTGAAGTCGAGGACACACGCCTCTTAATAAATCTTCAAGAGTTTGAATAGTCCTCTCGATTGTCCGTCCAATGCGAGGATGATATGCCGAACTAAATCGTAAATCTGTGCCCATAGCTTTTTGCAAACTAACCTAAAATCTTGAAGTGAATCTTGGGTCTCGATCAGAAACTATGGATACTGGCATACCATACAGCCTTATAATCTCGTTTATGTACATACGAGCAAGACGTTCAAGTGTATAAGTTTCTCGTATTAGTAAGAAGTGAGCAGACTTGGTCAACCTATCAACAATGGCCCAAATTGTATCTATGTCTTGAGAAACCTTGGGAAGACCAGTAACGAAATCCATGGTAATGTGCTCCCACTTCCATTCCGGAATTTCAAGTGGTTGCAATGGACCTTTTGGCACTTGATGCTCGCGCCGACTCGCGTTGACAAGTTAGACACCTTGAGATAAACAAATATTATCTCTCTCTTCATATTGCTCCACCAAAATGTATGGCGAAGATCATGATACATTTTGGTACTCCCGAGATGGATTGCAAAGCGGTGTGTTGTGCGCCTCCATCATGATTTTATACTTTAAATCGTATTCGTTATGAACACAAAGTCCGGAGTTGACTCAAAGTATTCCTTCTTCATCGATTCTTGCTTCTGGCATAGCACCTTCTTGCACTTTCTTCCTCATACGCATCAGCTCCAGGTCTGTAGCTTGAGTAGCTTTAACTTTATCAATTAAAGTCGATTCTACTCGTATATTCGCCATCATCACATGGGTCCCTAGAGTCTTTAACTCTATCTCCATCCTTTGTAAGTCATACAAAATGGGCCTTTGCATTGACAATATTGCACTCGTACCCGCATATGATCTTCTACTCAATGCGTCAGCTACCACGTTCGCTTTTCCAGGGTGGTATTGGATGGTATGATCATAATCTTTCAACAGTTCAAGCCAACGTCGTTGTCGCATGTTGAGTTCCTTTTAAGTGAAGAAGTATTTGAGGCTTTTATGATCCGTAAAGATATCCACTTTCTACCCATACAAGTAATGCCTCCAAATTTTAAGTGCGAAAGATAATAAATTTGCCAACTCTAGATCATGAGTAGGATAATTCCTCTCATATTCTTTGAGTTGTCGAGAGGCATAGGCTATGACTTTCCCATGTTGAATGAGAACACATCCTAACCCTTTGCCCGAAGCATCACTGTAGATGACAAATCCCTCCGAGCCAGATGGTATTCTCAGAACAGGTGCTAAAATGAGTCTTCTCTTGAGTTCTTGAAAACTCTTTCTCACATTCTTCACTCCAACCAAACTTTGTAACTTTCTGAGTCAGCAAAGTTAATGGAGTAGCGATTCAAGAAAATCCTTTCACGAATCTCTAATAATAACCAGCTAAACCGAGAAAGCTACGTACTTTGGTCACTGATTTAGGTTGCTCCCAGCTTTGAATTGCTTCAATATTTACTGGGTCAACAGATATTCCATGACTTGATACTACGTGCCCAAGGAATTCTACTTCCTCAAGCCAGAACTCGCATTTCTTCAACTTGGCATAAAGCTTGTTTTCACGAAGCTTTTGGAGTATCAGCCTCAAGTGTTGCTCATGATCATCACGGCTTTTGAAATATATGAGAATGTCATCCATAAAGACGACCACAAAGTGATCCAAATATTCCTTGAATACTCGGTTCATCATATCCATGAAGGCAGCAGGAGCATTAGTCAATCCAAAAGACATGACTAAGAATTCATAATGTTCATATCGAGTTCTGAAAGCCATCTTTGGAATGTCATCGGTTCTAATCTTCAATTGGTGATATCCGGAATGAAGATCAATCTTTGAAAAAAAATTGGCGCCTTGCAACTGGTCAAACAGGTCATCAATGTGAGGCAATGGATATCTATTTTAGATAGTGACATGGTTCAACTCCCGATAATCAATTCAAAGTCGCATATTCCCATCTTTCTTCTTCACAAATAGAACAGGAGCACCCCAAGGAGACGTACTAAAACAAATGAAACTGATGTCTAACAATTCCTGTAGTTAGGTTTTTAACTCCTGAAGTTCAATAGGAGCCATTCGATATGGGGCTTTGGAAATGGGTTTTGTACCGGGTTCAAGGTCGATACAAAATTTGATTTCACGCTCTGGGGTAGGCCAGGAAGTTCTTCCAGGAATACGTCAGGAAATTCATTAACAATAGAAATATCATTCAAAACTAACATATTTTTGTTTAGATCCGTGACATGAGCTAAGAAAGCTTGACATCCGTTTTTCAATAAATGAATAACTTTATGGCTTGAGATGACAGTGATGGATTTTAATTGTTTGGTTGCTTGAATTCGCATAATAGGTTGGTTAGGAATATGAAAGCTAACAACCTTACAAAAATAATCAATTTTTGCATGATGAGTAGTTAACCAATCAATCCCTAGACTCACATCAAATGCAAGTATTTTCAAAGAAATAAGATCAATAGGTAACGTGCGATTACTGATTTGAATCAAACAAGACTTATAAACCATGGATGTAATGAAGGTTTCTCCCAACGGAGTTTCAACAGATAAATCAAAGTCTATTTTCTCCGGAGTCAAATTTAAACATTGAGCGCAAGTAGGAGAAATAAAGGAATGGGTAGAACCGGTAACAAATAAAGTATAAACTTCGCTAGAGTTTATGATTAGCTTACCCGTGATCACCTCGTTCGGATTCCTCGCTTTTTGGGAGGTTACGACAAATGCTCTCCCTTGAACTACCGATTTTGTCTTGTCTAGGACACCCTTGGATGCCTCCATCCCAGCTGGACTTGACTTTAGTGCACGACAAAATCGGGCTAAGTGACCTTCTTTTCCACAATTGTAACATGCTTTGGACTGCATCGTGCAGTTTGGACTTCTGTGTCCTTCCCCTCCATATTTGTAACATACGATCGGCGGTCGTTCTCCTTCCTTAACAGCAGGTGTTGGTGCTGATGTCTTTCCATCTTTGCTGAACCTTCTCTTCTTGAACTTTCCACTCCTATTATCTTGGCCATGATTACCACTGAAGTGGTTATCATTTCTGACATGTTGATTCCCTCCACATTTGTTGTCACCGCTTCGATGACTGCTACCACTGGTATTATCGACTCGTTGGTTGCTCTCTCTTGGTTGGGTTAACTCATTATCGCGCTCCAATAACTGAGCCCTATTCACAACATCTGAATAAAAACACAGTTTATGAGAAATAAGGTATTGACAAATCTCGGGTTTCAAACCTCTTAGAAACATCCGTGTCATTCTCTCCTCATTATCAACCAAGTGGGATGCAAACTGAGACAACTCGGCAAACTTAGCTTTGTATTGCGCCACGGTCATATTGTTTTGCTCAAGCTTGATGAACTCCACTTCCTTCATGTGAAGAAAACTTTCAGGAAAGTACTTGTTGTTGAACAATTCTTGGAACTTCTCCCAAGACATCTTCAGTGCGGCAGGTTGAGTACACTTTACAAATTCTCACTAGTAATCTGCCTCTGCACGTAATATGAAGGTGGCAAAGGGAACCTTTTGCTCCTCGGAGCATTCCAAAACATCAAATATCTTGTTGATCTGCTTTATCCACGTCTCCACCTTATAAGTGGTTTTGGCTCTCCAAAAAACTCCAGTTGTAACGCCCCGAAAAATCGAACCTTTGTAAATACTTTTAATAATGAATAAAATAATATTATTTATTATTATTATTATTATGTATTCGTAAGATGAATGTCGTTCTATAACCTAGAAACCCCAAAACGTCGTAGTATTTTAACTATGTGGGAGAATTAAAGTGTTTGAATTTCTAAGACGAAAATAAAAGCTTTCCGAGAAATTTTCCGAAAAATAGTATTCATCGATTTCTGCTCAGGAATTATTTTTGAATTTTCAAGAAATGCGTAATGTTATAATATCAATATGAGATGGATTATGTAATAATAATCTAAGTATGAAAAACGTAATATTTCGCATGCGGACTTAATTTGGGAACGTTAGGTTTATTAAGCGTTAAGGAAAGAAAGTTGCAATCGTATGATGTGTATGCATTGTACGAGGTAATATGAACGTAAGTATAATACGATGTATTATACTATTAAGAATGGAGAATGAAATAACGTATATTACGAATTAATATACGAGCTAGCATACGAGAATTATACGTGATGTATATATGTTAAGATTCTTAATTAAATGTAATGGACTTGTAGGATTATTAGTTAATGATAGAAGTCCAATAGAATGTGATACTCAAGCCCAAGTGTTTGATAAATCATAAGTTTAATCTATTGTAGTATAAGCCCAACAAGAAATTTGCTAGATTAATTAGCAAGCCCAATGTGAATTGGACATGATCCATGGAGCAATCCAAGTGTAAACTGGGTAGACTTGATGGGCAAACAAATTGTGTGATGAGCAAGTGTTGTGCTAGACAAGAAAGGAATAGTAAGGAGGTGGAGGTTGAGGAGGTGGATTAAAGGAGGTGGGATGGCCTAAAAGACTAATAAGCCCTCACTTTGAGTTGCCTATAAATAGAAGGCTTGATTTTTCATTTGTTGGTTGTTTAATTTCTCCCAACTCCTCTCAAGATAATAAATTTAATTCTTAGAGAGAATAAGTCACATAAGCACTTATAAGTCATTTCAACCTTTGCTAGATTTTCTAAAGTGAAGTGAAGTAATAGTCTTCAAGGGTAAGACTCATGTCTATTATCTTTATCTCTTCTATGATAGGATTGATAGAGAAGTGGGATTGTTTGCTAAAGAACATATAAGAAGTCATTGATGAATGAACTTAAGCCGAATAAGTTGAATAAGCAACTTGAACCTAAATAAATTGATAAACTTGTGAACAACTTGTCATATGTTTGTCATATGATGTTAGTATGTTCAATATAGTATAAAAACATTGATTGATGGACTTAAGTTCATTGTAAGTCATAAGCATGAGAAATTATAGTTCATAAGTTAAATAAGTCATTGACTTATGAGAATAAGTCAAAACCTACTTTGTCAATAAGTTGGTGTAATAAGTAACTTGAAATGTTCATGTGTTGGTTAAAAATCCATTTAGAATAATTACTAATGAGGCAATGCCGGAATTCACACGATTAGACGATAATCATCGAATTCGTGAAATTCTCGGAATGGAAGTCGTATTTTGTGTTTGAAGTCGGAAACGTTGGTTTTCGATGGAGACAAGTCACATTTGGCATTATAGAGTTGTGGACTCGAAAATGACTGAATTCCGACTTAGAACGAAGAAACGAGCATTGAACGTTCAGGAACGTTTATCGTCTTCGTTAAAAATGAACTAATTGGTGAAATTTTAGCAAACAAAATTAATTAGATAAAATTCTTGCATGAACGCATAGAGTATGTAATTTGTGAACCCTAGGCTTTTGAACGAGCCAATTCGGACTTATAACAAAGAAGTTATGAGTCCGGGAATTTCGCAAAGTTGTAAAAGTCAGTAAAAATTTCGGTGCCTGCAAGGTGGCGTCAAGTGCCACCTAAATTAAAATTGTCACGCCATGGCGCCCAGGCCGAGCCACAGCTACTATAAACTCACATCGCGGCGTAAGATGAAGAGCAATGACCAGCGCTGCGGCGCCAGTCCTAGGGTTTTGACAGACAAGAATGTTTACAAGTATAGAATGAAAGATAACTCATTAGTAATGAACTAAGGTGTTAATATAACATTGTAAAGGCATTGTTAGACACTTAATATATGATGATTAAAGGTTAATAATCAATTGAAAATGAACATAATGTGAATGACGTAATGAATAGCCGGAAACCATAATAACAGATCTAAGTCAGACTTTAGATTGAGATGAAGGGTAAGATATAATAATATACTTACTTGATTATATAAGACCTAATGTGGTATGTTATATGATCATGTATTGTAGAGACTTAGAGACTTAAAGTGTATGTGTTATAAACAGTAGCAGACGCTAAAGGCAAGTATTCTAACCCTTGTTCCAGTTCAGTCTGGACAAGCTTTGTAATTCATGTATCCTTTCGCATGAAGTTTTGTATGAGGAAGTCAAAGCCAATTCTTTCGGCTAGACTTATGTTATGATTCTATCAAGTATGTTTAATGTTTACCAAGTTATATTGGTGTGGTTTCTAATCGAAGACTGAGTATGCTAAAATGTTTTCATCATTTAACGACAGGCACGTGAGGTTGCCACAACTTAAACGTATACACGTTTAATGAATGTAGTGTTGATCAACATAGAGTACTATGGGCTGATCACCCAGAAGTGCTCATAAGTAATGTCGGACTTACGGACTTAGTGTCGGGATGTTCTTTTCAAATGAACTTATGAAATGCTCAAGGTCTTGGATCGGAACTGATGTTTTACTGAATATTGTTGTTGTAAAACGTTTTGAATGAAAAGAAGTGTTATTTTTAATTATCGATAGTACTTCGTAACTATTGTTCAGTTATTGAAGATATACGAGTTCTATTTTTCAAGCATGTTGTTTATTAGAATTGTAGTACTTGCTGAGCTAGTCATGCTCACTCTTGCTTGAACCACATGAACACAGCTAGGATCGAATGGACCGAAGGCTCTGGTAAAGACAAAGGCAAGGCGAAGACGAACCCTTAGCTTACCTATGTAATAGTATAGGTGTATGTTTGTAATATATTGAATATTATGACAAGAACGAAGGAATGGGTTATAAAGAACTTGGGAAATGTAATATTATTTTGAATATATAGAAGTTATATTAGTCCTTTTGAGACTCTTCAATTGAATGAATGAATGAATGGTAGTATCGTGTAGCACCATCTGTCGGGTTAAAAGATACCTGAATTTGGGGGCGTCATAGGTTGGTATCAAAGCATTAGGTTATAAAACTTAAGGGGAGATTAAAAACCTTAAGTCATAACCTTAAGAGAAGTCAAAGAAGTACAAGAAAAAAATAACCTTATAAAAATGCATAATGATTATGTTATGTGTTTTTATTATTCTAGTGACGTGTACTAATCAACTTAATTATTTTGTGTAGATGTCAAGAGTAAATAGAATGTATGTAGATGGTCAAGCCATTAGTGAAGAATCAGTGAACCAAGTAGAGGTTTTACCGAACCCCATAGCAGCAGATCTGGATGTAGTGATTATTGAGTCTGGAGACTCAGATGACGCTGACTACATGTCAGTATTCGATGGGATGATAGAGGATGAAGTGGAGACAGTGTCCTTTAATCCAGTAGCTATAAAAGCGGAGATAGCTCCTGGAGGGTCGATGATGTCTTTATTTATGTCAGTATTGGATAGAAATATTCATTACTGTTAGGAGGTCAAGGAGCTGAAGGCAGAGCTCCAAACTATTATAGAGGACAAGACTGATGTCGAGTCCATGTGGGAGCAGGAACATGATGAGAGGATTTTGGCTAAGGACAAAGTCCACGAGTTAAAGCATGAGGTCTTTGAGCTCAAGGAGGAGCTAAAGACCAAATTGCAAAAGATAGGGAGAATGTCCTATATCCATAGGAGTTCTCACACAGATTTCCAGCAGCAGGTAGCTGGTTATCCTGTAGAGGTGGGGCAAACGTGGCATATTATAAGCCATGATGTTATTGCCGGTCTTGCCAAGGCAGATTTCAATAATGCCTTGAGGCAGATGTAGACTAGTAGTAGCTAGAGTAGTTTCAGTATGTAAATATTTTGTAATTAGTAGTGACGTAAAGCCCTCTTTGTATAGTAAAGGGCAGTCTTTTATAAATCCCAATTTTTGGAAAGCGGTAACGGGAAAGTAATGTAATCAGCTTAGGCTGTGTATGTAACTAATGTAGTATTATACTATGAAGAATGAATATAAGTCCTTTTTATGGAAAGCAATGAGTAATGGATGTTGGAGTTATTGTTTAATATTAAATGATAACTAATAAAGAAAGGAATAATAACAAAATATGTTTATTGTATCAGCAAAATGCCGCCAAGAAGAGTGCAACATAATCAAGGTGCTAACGTGAATCAACCGAAGGGAGGTCCGGTTAACCCGATGCAGGAGTTTGTTAACTCATTAACAAATACCCTTTAATAGAAACGAGGGCTAATATCCCCGTAAATCCAGGAGTAGCACGAGCTATGACCTTTAAGGATTTTAAGAGCGTGGATCTGCCAGAGTTCAAAGGAACTACAGACCCTATTGAAGCCCAAATGTGGGTTAAGGAAATAGAGAAGGCATTTGTGATAGCAAATGTCGATGAGGGCCAGAAGGTTGCCTTTGCGACCTATATGATGAAGGGAAAGGCCAACTTTTGGTGGGAAGCCAATCAGGCTAGGGCCGGGATAGCTAATATGACGTGGGAGAGGTTTAAGGAGATATTCTTTGAGAACTACTTTCCCACGAGCATGCAAGGGAGGATGGAGATGCGGTTTCTCGAGTTGAAGCAAAGGGACATAATCATTGGAAATTCCGGAGTGGAAGTGGGAAAATATCACGATGGATTTTGTGGTAGGACTTCCGACTACTCAGAAGGGGTATAATGCAATTTGGGTAATAGTAAACCGATTGACAAAGTCTACTCACTTTTTACCAATTAGGGTCAAGTATAACTTAGATCAGTTAGCTAGACTCTATATTAAGGAAATAATCTCCAGACATGGAGTACCAGTATCGATTGTGTCAGATCGTGACCCACGATTCACATCGAACTTTTGGAGGAGTCTACAAGAGCAGTTAGGAACGCAGTTGAATTTGAGTACGGCGTATCATCCATAAACGGATGGACAGAGCGAGAGGACAATTCAGACGTTAGAAGATATGCTAAGATCTTGTGTTATGGATTTCAAGGGTAGTTGGGATAATCATCTACCATTAGTGGAGTTTGCGTATAACAATAGTTATCATGCAAGCATAGGTATGCCGCCTTACGAAGCTTTGTATGGGAGGAAATGCAAAGCACCACTGTATTGGGATGAGGTAGGAGAATGCCGAATGTTGGGACCAGAATTGGTACAACAGACAGCGGACATTGTCAAGATGAAACAAATACGTCTCTTAGCAGCTCGAGACAGACAGAAGAAGTTTACGGACTCGCATAGAGAGAATAGAGAATTTGAAGTAGGTTCGTACATATTTCTAAAAGTATCTCCCAGGAAAGGAAAGATACGTTTTGGAAAGAAGGAAAAGTTAAGTCCGAGGTTTATAGGACCTTTTGAGGTATTAAAACGGGTGGGCGAGGTAGCTTAAATGATAGCATTACCTCCAGACCTAGAACGAATACATAATGTATTTCATGTATCGGTACAGCGTCCTTATAAGCCAGATTATAAGCACGTGACAGAATATGAACCTATTCATATCGAGAAGGACATAACGTACGAGGAAACGCCGATTCAAATTGTCGATAGAAAAGAACAAGTTCTGCGGAATAAAGTCATACCTTCGGTGAAGGTGATATAGAAGAACCACGATGCAGAAGAAGCAACGTGGGAGTTAGAAGAAATGATGAAAAAGAATTACCCTCAATTATTTGTGTAATTTTTTTTTAGCGAGATTTTGGGCACAGAATCCTTATAAGGGAGAGAAAATGTAACACCCCGGAAAATCGAAACTTTGTAAATACTTTTAATAATGAAGAAAATAATATTATTTATTATTATTATGTATTCGTAAGATGAATGTCGTTCTATAACCTAGAAACCCCGAAACGTCGTAGTATTTTAACTATGTGGGAGAATTAAAGTGTTTGAATTTCTAAGACGAAAATAAAATCTTTCCGAGAAATTTTCCGAAAAACACTATTCATCGATTTCTGCTCGGGAATTATTTTTGAATTTTCAAGAAATGCGTAATGTTATAATATCAATATGAGATGGATTATGTAATAATAATCTAAGTATGGAAAACGTAATATTTTGCATGCGGACTTAATTTGGGAACGTTAGGTTTATTAAGCGTTAAGGAAAGAAAGTTGTAATCGTATGATGTGTATACATTGTACGAGGTAATATGAACGTAAGTATAATACGACGTATTATACTATTAAGAATGGGGAATGAAATAACGTATATTACGAATTAATATACGAGCTAGCATACGAGAATTATACGTGTTGTATATATGTTAAGATTCTTAATTAAATGTAATGGACTTGTAGGATTATTAGTTAATGATAGAAGTCCAATAGAATGTGATACTCAAGCCCAAGTGTTTGATAAATCATAAGTTTAATCTATTGTAGTATAAGCCCAACAAGAAATTTGCTAGATTAATTAACAAGCCCAATGTGAATTGGACATGATCCATGGAGCAATCCAAGTGTAAACTGGGTAGACTTGATGGGCAAACAAATTGTGTGATGAGCAAGTGTTGTGCTAGACAAGAAAGGAATAGTAAGGAGGTGGAGGTTGAGGAGGTGGATTAAAGGAGGTGGGATGGCCTAAAAGACTAATAAGCCCTCACTTTGAGTTGCCTATAAATAGAAGGCTTGATTTTTCATTTGTTGGTTGTTCAATTTCTCCCAACTCCTCTCAAGATAATCAATTTAATTGTTAGAGAGAATAAGCCATATAAGCACTTATAAGTCATTTCAACCTTTGCTAGATTTTCCAAAGTGAAGTGAAGTAATAGTCTTCAAGGGTAAGACTCATGTCTATTATCTTTATCTCTTCTATGATAGGATTGATAGAGAAGTGGGATTATTTGCTAAAGAACATATAAGAAGTCATTGATGAACGAACTTAAGCCGAATAAGTTGAATAAGCAACTTGAACCTAAATAAGTTGATAAACTTGTGAAGAACTTGTCATATGTTTGTTATATGATGTTAGTATGTTCAATATTGTATAAAAACATTGATTGATGGACTTAAGTTCATTGTAAGTCATAAGCATGAGAAATTATAGGTCATAAGTTAAATAAGTCATTGACTTATGAGAATAAGTCAAAACCTACTTTGTCAATAAGTTGGTGTAATAAGTAACTTGAAATGTTCATGTGTTGGTTAAAAATCCATTTAGAATAATTAGTAATGAGGTAATGCCGAAATTCACACGATTACACGATAATCGTCGAATTCGTGAAATTCTCGGAATGGAAGTCGTATTTTGTGTTTGAAGTCAGAAACGTTGGTTTTCGATGGAGACAAGTCATATTTGGCATTATAGAGTTGCGAACTCGAAAATGACAAGTCATCTTAGCAGGAATGTAATGTAATCAGCTTAGGCTGTGTATGTAACCAATGACAAGTCCTTTTTATGGAAAGCAATGAGTAATGGATGTTGGAGTTATTGTTTAATATTAAATGATAACTAATAAAGAAAGGAATAATAACAAAATATGTTTATTGTATCAGCAAAATGTCGCCAAGAAGAGTGCAACGTAATCAAGGTGCTAACGTGAATCAACTGGAGGGAGGTCCGGTTAACCCAATGCAGGAGTTTGTTAACCTGTTAATAACTGCATTTAATAGAATTGGGGCTAATATCCCCGTAAATCCAGGAGTAGCACGAGCTACGACCTTTAAGGATTTCATGAATGTGGGTCTGCCGGAGTTCAAAGGAACTACGGACCCTATTGAAGCCCAAACGTGGGTTAAGGAAATAGAGAAGGCATTTCCTATATGATGAAGGGAGAGGCCAACTTTTGGTGGGAAGCCAATCAGGCTAGGGCCAGGATAGCGAATCTGACGTGGGAGAGGTTTAAGGAGATATTCTTCGAGAACTACTTTCCCATGAGCATGCAAGGGAGGATGGAGATGCGGTTTCTCGAGTTGAAGCACGGGGACATGTCGGTTCCCTAATACGCCGCCAAGTTTAATGATCTGGCAAGGTTCGCTCCACACCAAGTGGATACCGAGGTTAGGAAGGCGCGACGGTTCTAGCAGGGCTTGAAACCCTGGCTCTATAACCGTATTTCGGTGTTCCAAAGTACTTCTTTTGGAACCATTTTAGAGAACGCAATAATCGCCGAGGATGGTAGTGAGGCTCTGAGTCAATACCACAAGGACAAGAAGAGCAAGGGTAAAGTAGATGGGGGAGTAAAGATTGAGAGAGCCAGTGGTAGTGGCGAGGGTCAGAAGAGGAAAGTATTTAGCTCTGGGAATACCGGAGTGAAGCAAGGAGACCCAAAGAGGAGGATGGAGGCCTGCAAGACCTGTGGGAAGACTCGCTTAGGAGTCTGTCTCAAGGGGAAGGTTGTCTGTTACAACTGTGGACAGGAGGGGCACATTACGCCTAACTGTCCAAGTCCGAAGAAGAATCACGGATGCTTTGTGTGTGGGTCAACTGAGCATAATCAGACAATTACCAATATCGAGGGTCAACATGGGATATTTATGCTATAAAATTACAATTACCAATATTTCCAAAAATCATTCCATATATTATTTAAGTAATATATACTTATATTTTCATGGAAAATAATTAATAAAAATATTTTTACTATAAAATTAATTATTATAAGAATATAATTTATAATGATCAATAATTCTAACATAAATATTATTTGTAATAATTCATGTAATAAATATATTTTTATTTAACACATAAATACAAATACATATTATCTTGGCACATATTCCCCATATTTATTTTAATAAATAATAAAAAAAAAAAATTTATACGCAAAATTTCTGATTTATTTATATAGAAAATATCGGGTTGTTACATTCACCCTCCCTTATAAAGATTTCATCCCCAGAATCACCGTTTTAAAACTTATACATACAAGGGTACATAGCATACACAATCATTGCAAGTAGATCTCGACCAACTTTGATCGAACTAATCTTTAACTATTCACTTAAAGTATGTCTATCTGATTAAATGGAAAAATTTGATTTCTAAAAGAACTCAAATTCCTCCTTCAAAATTCCATTATAAAATAATTTACTATATATAAGAAAATCACGTATAAGAAAATAAAAGTTATACGAATAATACCTGGAGTTCCAACACCAGCTGCTATGGTATCCTGGACCGTCATGTTGTAGACCCTTATTGTAGATTTTGTTGGCTTGCTTGATGACGTAGGTCCCGTGATTACCAGAGTCCCGCTGCCCTTTCTAGTAGTCACACTTCCTGCCTCCATCCTCATTTTCGGACAAGCCTTCACCTTGTGCTCAGTCGACCCGCACAGAAAACAACCACTATTCATTCGTGGATTGGGGCGGTTAGGAGAGATATGGCCCTCCTGCCCGTATTTGTAGCATACGAACTTCCCCTTCAAACATTCCCCAGAGTGGTTCTTTCCACAAGTCTTACACTGTACAGCTGGCTTATTAACACCTTCCTGCTTCACCTGGACATTCCCAACATTGCTCACCTCACTCTTTCCATTTCCACTCCTGCTCCCACTATTAATTTCTACCTTCTCAGCTCCTTCAACCTTACCCTTGTTCCTTTTCTCCTGGTTATAGAGGCTCATGGTGTGACACCCCAAAATCTAGGTACTTCATTCCCACGGGATTTGGTGTTCACTTAATCAAACATTCATATCTAACTACCCAATCACAATAAAACTGGATAAATAAAACCTTTCCCATTAAAGGGTTACATAATAAAATCTCCTAGGTTATCTAACCTTTAATTATAATCATTCAAATGCGGAAATTAAATAAACTTCATTAAAATCAGGTCTAAGATCATCATAATAAAAGTCTAAAGTAAAAATTACAAGTCTTCATCACTTGAACAATTTTAAAAGTAGAGTTAGAGAACTTGCCTTGTTCGTGGACTAAATCGAACAATTCAAACCACAATATCCTACAAACATATGTAATCATGACATAATTAGTCATTACCAACTTACAAACACAACTAAGTATGTTCATCATTTAAAATTGGATTTTTAATCACATAATCGAGTTATAACACAAGTTAATCATTAATAACATACTTATGCATAGTATAGAAATACTAAAATCAATATTTTACAGTCCTACAAACATCATACAACTTTTCCTAAAATTTCATGTACAAAAAGTACACTTTATCGAGACCATTACCTTCTTTCATGCTTTTTCTACGATTTCACGTTGTGGAGTGTGCGGCTGGCGCGCAAGCATAACCTTCTTCGGCGAGGAACAAAACTATAAAGCACGCCTTGCGTATGAAACTAACACTCTTCTTTGGGCGTGCACTTTATAAAACTACTGATTTCAATGACGACTTGACAGACAGTGCGAGGAAAAAGCGATTTTGGCCTACAAGCTAGTTTCTAACAGACTAAATAGCATATAATTCATACAAAAACTTCATGCAAACAAAATTCAAGAATTCCTAACATGTTTCTACCCATACAACAACATAAACAACAAGTTTAAAACATCCAATTCACTATTTTTGATAAAAAAAAAACTCACTTTTTGATATTTCAATGAAAATCAACACTGTAAATTTGTTTTTCAACTAAAACAATTAATCCAAAGCATCTTTATCAATATTTATACATACTCTCATAATTTAAATAGCTAATTTATCAACTACACAACTAATTAACTCTCAATTTCTACTTTAAATTAACCCAAAATCATTCACAAAACTCTCTTGCATAATAATAACATTGCAGTTAAGAATGAAAGAGCAGATGAACCTTCCACTAGTAAGGGCAAAGACAAGATTAGCAAGTAATGAAAACTGTTTTATTATTGTGGTTATGTGAGAAGAAAAGTTTGAGAATTAAAGAAGGGAATAGCCATCATCATCTTCTTTAAGGTATTATCCTATTCTTTTCAAGTTTTAAAAATTTTAGCTTTCTCTTCTCCTATTTCTCTGCAAAATTCTTGTGGTAGGATGATTGTTGATTTTATGTGTGTTCATATGATAAACTAGTGTTGTAAAGTTATTTTTATAGGTTATATATGATTATAATCAATGTATTGTTGTTATGTATAAAGTTGTGAAGAAAACCTTTTTACAGAGAGTTTTGTGAATGAATATGGGTTAATTTAAAGTAGAAATTGAGAGTTAATTAGTTGTGTAGTTGATAAATTGGCTATTTAAATTGTGAGAGTATGTATAAATATTGCTAAAAATGCTTTGAATTAATTGTTTTGGTTGAAAAACAAATTTACAGTGTTGATTTTCATTGAAATATCAAAAAGTGAGTTTTTTTTATCAAAAATAGAGAAATTGGATGTTTTAAACTTGTTGTTTATGTTGTTGTATGGGTAGAAACATGTTAGGAATTCTTGAATTTTGTTTGCATGAAGTTTTTGTGTGAATTATATGCTATTTAGTCTGTTAGAAACGAGCTTGTAGACCAAAATTGGGTTTTTCCTACCTTTATTCGTGCAAGCCAAGTCATTTGTCGAATTGAAATTGCGATTTCTTGTACTTGCAAAGACCAATGATGTCGATTTACATGCCATGACAATGGCATACCATGTACATACAACTTTAGAATTTTGTTCATGTAGTAGCGCCATGCTCATGTCGCATGTCATGAACCCACAATGTAAATAATGGCACATGGCCATGAAGTTAGCAAAATGGTCTGACAGTGTACTTTTTGTAAACGAAATTTTAAGAAAAGTTGTATGATGTTAGTAGGACTGTAAAATATTGATTTTAGTATTTCTATACTATGCATAAGTATGTTATTAACGATTAACGTGTGTTATAACTCGATTATGTGATTAAAAATCCAATTTTAAATGATGAACATACTTAGTTGTGTTTGTAAGATGGTAATGACTAATTATGTCATGATGACATATGTTTGTAGGATATTGTGGTTTTAATTGTTCGATTTAGTCCACGAACAAGACAAGTTCTCTAAATCTACTTTTAAAATTGTGCAAGTGATGAAGACTTGTAATTTTTACTTTAGACTTTTATTATGATGATCTTAGACCTGGTTTTAATGAAGTTTATTTAATTTCCGCATTTGAATGATTGTAATTAAAGGTTAGATAACCTGGGAGATTTTATTATGTAACCCTTTAATGGGAAAGGTTTTATTTATCCAGTTTTAGTGTGATTGGGTAGTTAGATATGAATGTTTGATTAAGTGAACACCAAATCCTGTGGGAATGAAGTACCTGGATTTGGGGGTGTCACACATGGCCTCACTCCCCTCCTCAACAATAATAGCTTTCTCCGTGAGTGCTGCAAATGTAGGGATATGCAACACCGCCACCTTGTTGTAGAGCTAGGGTTTTAATCCCAACTCAAACCTCCTTGCTTTCCTAGCCTCCGTATCAACTTGATGCAGAGCGAACCTAGCCAACTCATTAAATTTTGTGGCGTACTCCACAACAGTCATGTTCTCCTGCTTCAACTCTAAAAATTTCACCTCCATCCTAGCCTGCATACTAGATGAAAAATAATTTTCAAAAAATAAAGTCTTAAACCTATCCCAAGTAATTACACCTTCTCCTGCCCTCGCCTGATTTGCTTCCCACCAAAAGTTTGCCTCCCCCTTCATCATATAGGTGGCAAAAGCGGTCTTTTGCCCCTCATCTACCCTAGCTATTACAAATGCTTTTTCAATCTCTTTAACCCAAGTTTGGGCTTCAACAGGGTCAGTTGTGTAAGACCCCAACTTTTATGAATAAAGAATAATTTTCTCGAAATATATTTTTGAATATTATGGTGTGGATTTGATATAATGTTATAGTTGTGGGTAATATTTACAAATTTTGCAAAGTAAGCAAGTGGTTATATAATATTCGATTGGTCGGGGAATATTCATTTTAACATGGAATATTAAATGCGACTAAGACAATCATTAGTGGACCCTGAAGAGGAAGTATTGTCGTAGTTAGAAAATGACATAATTATCTTTTTATAAAAATAACTACCAAGTTTTACCGTTAAACTGTTGAACTACCCTATTAGTAAAAGTAATACGATGTCTGGCGTGATTGCATAGTAGCACACGGTATTGATTATTGATGCTTACGTGAGAAGTCACTCAGTTATACTCAATTATTGCTGCAGTAATTGATGCATCATATCTCTCATATTATTGATTCGATTATTATCACAATATCATCTACATTATATGATATATTATTAAATCAATAATTGAGACGACAAAGTTATTCATATTATTAAATTGTAATATTTACAATGTCTAGAAGTTCTGTCAAGGAGAGGTTTGGTCATCTAATTGCGTGCCAATAAGGAGAAATCCTTATCGAAAAGCCTCTTCTTTCCTGGGAACGACCTGGTTGTTAAATATCGTGAGTTATAATATTAATGATGAATAAGTTTGTCTTGATTAAAGATGAAATTGATAGTTCCATTGTGTTGGAATTATTAGTGTTAGTGGAAATCGACATTTATTTCGATATTAATTGATGTCTGGAAGTTATACTGACCAGTCGGGTAATTAATCGGATAAATGAGTAATTAATTGCTATTAATTGACATGATTATAACTATTTGTTCATATGTTCGTACTATTGATTCAAATTCTTGTACTATTAGGGAAGTTGGTGCAAGATTGATAATACTTGCATAACTAAGTTAAAAATGGAGGTATAGATGGAGGTACTATACTGTAATTCGTATTTTCACATGATTATAACTATTGATTCACATGATTGAACTATTGATTCACATTATTTACTATTAGGGGAGGTGGTGCAAGTTTGATAATACTTGCAGGACTAAATTAAAAATGAAAGAAAAGTTGAAGATATTGTACTGTAATATTTCGAGGCTAAAAGCGTGCAATTATCAAAACTATATTTTCCAATAAATAAAGCTCATTCTTCCTTCATTTCTCAACCAATTCACTAAAGCTTTAGAGCAATTATTATAGAGAGAAATTATAGAGAGAACGAAGAAGAGAAGTCTGCTACCTCACTATTCCAATATCCAGTTTCTTCTAAGGTAAGGGGTATTATTCTTTCGTATTCAAGAAGATATTTATTTTCTTTCAATACTCGTAAGAGTTGTTATTCCATCCCTTATTATTATGTTGGAATAACTTTGTCTACGCTCAAGTACCGTGCTTCTTTATTAGGTTTGTAATATTCATGAAAACAATCAAATTGCAAAATTAATGCGGGCAAGTGTAAAATCGAGTTTAAAAATTTACAAACCATATACGGATCACCCTTTATGCACAATTATTAATTAAACGAAAAGATAAAGAATAAATCATACCCTTGAAGATCGAGCTTCCTCAGGTACAAGTTCACCTCCAAATCCTTTCGCGTTCAATCTTGAATCCACCGGGTTTGGTTCCTTCCTTTGATCAACGTTAGCCACCCAAATGTTTGGCCTCTGAGGGTGATCCACCAAGGAAGAAGAAAATTCAAGAAGAAGGGTGGTTGGCTAAACCCTAGTTTTTCTATCTCTATAGAAAAGGTGTACTCTCCCAACAATTGGAATTATGTCGTATGTTGAAAAAGTCAACAACACACACACCCATAATAAGACTCCTCTTATTTATAGATGTGGGCAACCCACCTTAACAATTAAGGAATTAATTAAAATTCTTTTAATTAATTAAGCTCCCTAATCTTATTAGGGATAATTAATTAAACTCCTTTAACTAATTTTCCTCCTAATCCTATTAGGAATAAATGAGAAGTACTTATATTAAATTAATTCCTAAACTCTTTTAGAAATTAAAATAATAATAATTGTAATAATATTAATAAGACTCCTCTTATTAATTTATATTTAATATTTCTAAAATATTAAATAATAAATATTAAGCTATTTAATTTATTCTATCACCATAGATTAAATTAAATATACTTAACATATTATTACGATTATGCCATTAACTTCTTAAATAATTATTCTTCCTTTTATGGTGTGACCCTTTAGGTTCTCCATATTAAACCTATTGTGAATAAATCAATTAGAACAATTCTAATCTTATTTAAATAAATAAATTTAAATAATTAATTTATTTAAATAAATAATATTTATTCTACTGATAGGGATAATCCTCCCTAGCGATCAACGACATTCCGGATAATATAGATTTCAACATTAATCATAAAAGAACCTTCGAGTAAATAGTTACTGTACAATTCAATCCTTCCACCATACTGATGTCCCAATTAAATATAAGACATGGAATTCTTGTCAAAGTCTTATTTTATTTAATTATATGTATTTCGACTCTTAAATGCACAACTCAAATAATGCAAATTAGAAACTCCTTTCTAATTTCATTCCTTTTAACCAAGGACTCTTTGGTTTGTCATTTATCGAATCACATAGGACATTTCTCTTTTTTATTAGAAGTGGTAGATTCTTTATTGATCATACATTATCTCCATGTATAACTTATTATACCCAAGCATACCTTTTGATATACCCTAAGGGTCTTAAGGAATAAGTCAAAGTATAACTCATCATACATAAGATACTATGATGATCTCAAGTCCAAGGATTACTTCTACTACTATCACTACAGAATTCCTATTGACAGCAAATAAAACTCCATTAGGTATTCCTTAGCGAGTCAATGCTCGATGAACTTATTCTCTAATAAGCACCTATATACTTGCTTTAGTGTCTCCACACAAATGATCATGAGATCAATCATCCTCATCCAATGAGCAAGCAACGTATGTGCCAATCTACCCGGATTGACTAATCCCCAATTTAGTAATCCAATGATTGGGAACTATTTTAGTTTTAAGCTTTCTAAGAATTTAGATCTCATTAGAATGATCATCATCATTATTCTAAAAGCATTGCTTAAAACTATGGGTTTATCACATATTATAAAAACAACATCATGTAGATAATTAAAAGCCTTTAATAAATTAATACTTTTATTAATAAATGAATAAGATTGTTACAAAAGTATATGCTTTATCATCAAACATGATTGGCTTGTGTGCATACTACTTTCAATCTCCCACTTGCACTAAAGTCAATCGTCATTGTATCTTATACTCTTCTTCTCTAAGTGACGATTATCCTGCTGTTGGATAAGCTTTAGTTAATGGATATGTAATGTTGTTCATGAGATTCCACTATCTCTATAGTGATTTCCCATCTTTCAATGATTCTAATAATCAAATGAAAGTGCCACAACATATGTTTAGATCCAAGATGAGACTTAGGAACTATTCCTAGTTCTGTAATGAACTTTTAATCCAAACAATCAACTTGCAGCTTCGTTTATAGCTATTTACTTTGTCTTTATCACTAAACCAAAGAACTCTTTGTTGTTTGGAACCTTTCCAATTCAACGCACCAATTGCTCAAGATAACGCTTTACCTTAAAGTGGATTTTCTCGTCATCTTGAGTGCATCTCGAAAAACTTGAGTCTGTTAAGCCCTCTAGTTTTAATTTAGACCCACCATAAATATGATCACATCCTTAGTCTTGGGTTAAGCACTTTAAGATGTTTTTCACCGACTCACGATGAAACTTCTCGAAATATGACCGATCAACATCGGTCTCGTACATTTCATTGCATACATGATTGTCACTCATCGACGACCTCTCTTTTTCGAGAGTCTGTGAAGACTATTAAGAGATACACTCCATAGCTCATCGACATGAGACATCTCTTGGAGTTTGTCATGCTAAACGGCTTTAGCATCAAATGAATATCGTTCCTTGGGTTAAGTCGAGCATCCTCTTAAATCTATCTATATAGATTTATATCCCCAATTAAGATACTCTTCCAAATCATTCATGGAGGAATGTTTAGGCGACTTTATCTTTACTTGATTGTAGCATTGGTATGTCATTCCTTATCCGTAGTATATCAACATGTAGTACTAGAAATGTCACGATGCTCCCACCGAACCCTTTTGTACACACTAGGTTCATTCTATTTTGATAAAATCAAACTCTTTTGATTTGTTTCATCAAAACGAATGTTCCATTTTGAGAATATTGCTTCAATCAATTTCTCCGAGTGTTTACAACTCTTAACTCATCGTATGTAATCGGATCATCATCTTCTATGATCGTACCTCATCATCATCATCTATGATGAATCCATACCTCCTAGGTATCTTCTGACACTATTCGCATTCTACGATTTGGTTGTGGTACAATAGGTCATCTACGTGTTCCTCTTATTTGACTTATAGTGTTTTGTGGTTCTTGAACTTTTCAAGATCTATTATCCTCCCACTAGCCCCTTCAATGATAAACGCCTTTATCTTAGAAGGCAGCGTGTTTCGTAACAAACACCTTTTGCTAAGTAGAATTATAGAACATATACCCTAAACTTACTTTAGGATGTCCCACAAATCGACACTTGTCAAATCTTGTCCCAATTTTATCCTTTTGAAACCTTTTCACATAAGTTGGACAACCACTTATCTTAACATACTTAAGATTAGGAATCCTCCCATCCATAACTTTTATGGAGTCTTGGGGCCGGATTTTGAGGTTACCATTTTCATAGATATGCAGCCATTTCTAGGACATTACCTGAAAGAATCTTTGGAATGTCGGTAAAATCATTACTTTACCGCACCATGTCCAACAAGGTACGATTTTTCCTTTCAGATACATCAATCAATTATTACGTATCATGAGGTGTCCATTATGAGAAAAACCATTTGAGATGATCTAGAAACTTATTGCACAAGTATTTATTCCTTGATCTAATCAAAGAGTCGTAATACTTTGCAAATTTGTTTCACTTTTGAATTCTTTGAACCTTTCAAATAATTCACACTTGTATTCGAAAGAAATACACACATTCAACTCTTTGAATAATCATCTCCTTTTCTTATACTAATTTGTTCAATATGCAAAATTATTTTCATGTAAGTCAAGTATACAAAATTTATTAAGTAATATTCCGAGTTATATCTGAAACATTATTATTATAAATAGAACAACAATTGTTCTTAATTATAATACCAAAGATTTCATTGTCCAACAATAAAATGAAATAATATTTTTAACAAGAACTGGAATACAATAACAACTTATTGACTTAATAGATTTGCCCATAGGCATTGCTAAAATATAAGTTTCTATGGCTAATGCAAAGAACCTTTGCTTCATTTTCCACACATAGGATTACTTATCTTGTTTAACTTTCTACTTACCTTGGTCCCTTCATAAATCTATATTTATGATAACTAAAGTCGGTATCCAATACCCAAGTAGAACCTTGACTTAAAGAAAAATTTATTTCAATCATGAACAAAAAGCGTATTATGTAGAAACTTCACTAAGCTTCTTTGGTTAGCCTCTGCAAGATGCTTCTTCAGCTTTCTTTCCATGTCCGGGCTTATTGCGGTGGAAGCAAACTCCTTTGCTATCCTGTGACGATTTTGTTCTTATTATCCTTTATTTATGCCTTTCTATTTACCTTCTTTGAATCGTTCTTCTTTTCGGAAGATCCTTTGGCCCCTTCCAAAGAAGACTTGGTCCTTTTTTTTAAAGTGACTCTCAACATTTGTCAATATGTTAAGCAAATCAAATCAAGTGATATCTAGCTTGTTTATATGAAAATTCACAACAATTGTGAAAGGAGTCCCAGGCGTGAGTGCAGATCAAATCTTGGCTCAACTCTCCATCCATGACAAAACCAGGTTGTCCTAATTGATCAATCAAATTGATTATGTTAAGAACCTTTTCTGCATCTTATATAGTGCCATTGGCCATTCTAGATCGGAAGAGCTCCTTAGATATCCTCGATATCTATCGGTCCCATACTTTCCTCACCATCAACTACTTGATGTGCGGGAATATAATAAGAACATCCATAGTTTCATCTTGACGTCAAGCTCGTTACTTCATAGATCTGCGAGCATGATGCATTGAGCCAATCATGCATCATCTTGCCACTTTCTAAAAGTAGCAATGTCTTCCTCAGAGGCATTATGCGCAACCATTGCGAGCATATAGGCGTATTAAGGACATAAGATAGCTTTTTCACTTATGAGAACTATTCTCAAATTCCTTAACCAATCCGTTTAATTCGGTACGGGTTAATTTAGCATCTAATATGCTTCGCAGATGATAGTAATTTTAGACATTGTAAAATTACGTAAATGAATTTGTAATTAACAACATTTTAACATACATTCTTTTATTAATTACCAAAATAATTTAGGTCTTGTTTTAAATTGGTATCTCCCACTATTTTCTTCAAACTATATTACCTCACTTATATAGTTGGCAAAATCTAATTAAAGATTTGCTAGTGAGAATAAGGATCCCATTTCAAATGTATATAGCCTTGTGGTGACACAACAAACTATATATAAATAAATAGGTAGACAACTTTTGTCAATTACATCAACTATGCAACTCCTTGTATTTTACCTCTTAGATTATTTTGATCAAGTGGTGGCACATCCGAATCAAAATTATCTAAGTTAAGTCCAACCTAGCACTTCCATATATTCAAAAAAGAAAAATATCGCCCTTGTGGTGACACAACAAAACAATATTGTTCAATTTTCTTTATAAGCATCAAATGTGATAAATTAACATCTTAAATACTTAATATTTGCCTTGTGGTGACACAACAAACTCATATTAAATATTTAATACTCTATTAATTTTATCATGCTAGAAGGCGACGTTCGATATTCCAAATATCTTGAACGCTTTAGGACTTAATATAAAAAATTTGAGGGTTTGTTATTAATTTGTCTCATCTTGTTTAGCGGCGCATTTATTATATATATATAAAATATGCGTCGTATTAATGAACATGCGAAGCATGTTTGAATAATATATAATATATATAGTATAAGCATGCACATATAGAATACTATATTCTACTCGGATTGATTATGGACTTTTATTCTAGTTTGGTTCACTAGAGCCACCAAGTGAACCAAAAGGTCAAACCCTGGGGGTGCAAGAAATAATATTTAAATATAACTATTACATTTAAACCCTGGGGCTCCATTACAAAGCGGGTCTTTCAAGCGCTCCTTGCTCCTTTGATCTCTAATTTTCTAAAATTAATTCTAACTATTCCTATTACAAAACTATTTAAAATAAATAGAAACCTTGATCGTGATCGAGGGAAGTACATAGGAGGAGATATAATTTACATTAAGAAAAAATTAGAGAAGACGAGGTACGTGAGACCCCATTTAATAAAACCCATACATTCATGTACATCCAACTAAAATAAAATCCAATCATATTGGTCAATAGTCCATAATCAATCTCATTTATTATCATACACATCACCATATGCATCAATAAATAACATTCATCTCATGAATAATAAACATTTAATATATATATTGATATCATTTAATGGGCAAATTTAGTTAGTATAAAATCTATTTTTGAATAAAATAAACTCCTTTATTTAAATCCAAATTTAAATCAAAATAAAACTATTTTATTTTAATTTATCCAATTTTGAATAAAATAAACTATTTTATTTTAATCAAAATTTTAATCAAAATAAACTCCTTTATTTTAATTAATTATGGAATCCAATTCCATGTAAAAATCTTTTATTAAAAGAAACACGGATATTCTTTCCTATTCACAAATAAACTCCTTTATTTTGAATAATATGAAATCTTATTTCATATTTAAATAAACTCCTTTATTTAAGGAAACATGGATTCTCTTTCCTATTCACAAATAAACTCTTTTATTTTGAATAATATGAAATCTTATTTCATATCTAAACAAACTCCTTTATTTAAGGAAAGATGGATTTACTTCCCTATTCACAAATAAACTCCTTTATTTTAGGAAAAATAAAATCCAATTTCAACTCCAATTAGTTATTATGGAATCCAATTCCAACTCTAATTAGTTAGCATGAAATTCTAATTTTAAAATTAAAATAACATCTTTATTTTAAAATTAAAATAAACTTTTATTTTAAAAATTAAAATAAACTTTTATTTTAATTATAAAATAATTAAGAATATATATATATATATATATATATATATATATATATATATATATAACTACTATATATATAATATAATAACCATATATATATATATATATATATATATATATATATATAAAAACGTGTCCAGAAAATTTAAAAAAAAAAATGGCAGAAATTGATTTCTCGATTTCCGTGCATATTAGATTTCATTATATCCAATTCCTTTAATTGCCGATCGGAAGTTCCTTAAAAAAAATAATAAATTACCGGACATGTCTTTTATTATGAATAATATCATTTGCCAATCATAAACTCATAAAAGGGAGAAAGGAGCAGCCACGTGATTACCTTGTAACCTTTTTCGGCAATTAGCAAATTTGTAAAAGTTATTCATGAAATCCTGGGCATTCCTAAAAAAAAAAATCGCCATTTTTTTTTTAATAAATTTTATACAATTAAATTATGCCCAATTAAATTGTTCTAAACACATATTAATATACATATCAAATAAAACAATTAATAATTCGCATAAAGGTTTGGCTTTGATTCCACTATTAGGTTTGTAATATTCATGAAAGCAATCAAATTGCAAAATTAATGCGGAAGCGTGTAAAATCAGAGTTTAAAAAATTTACAAACCATATACCCAGATCACCCTTTATGCACAATTATTAATTAAACGAAAAGATAAAGAATAAATCATACCCTTGAAGATCGAGCTTCCTTAGGTACAAGTTCACCTCCAAATCCTTTCGCGTTCAATCTTGAATCCACCGGGTTTGGTTCTTTCCTTTGATCAACGTTAGCCACCCAAATGTTTGGCCTCTAGAGGTGATCCACCAAGGAAGAAGAAAATTCAAGAAGAAGGGGTGGTTGGCTAAACCCTAGTTTTTCTATCTCTATAGAAAAGGTGTACTCTCCCAACAATTGGAATTATGTCGTATGTTGAAAAAGTCAACAACACACACACCCATAATAAGACTCCTCTTATTTATAGATGTGGGCAACCCACCTTAACAATTAAGGAATTAATTAAAATTCTTTTAATTAATTAAGCTCCCTAATCTTATTAGGGATAATTAATTAAACTCCTTTAACTAATTTTCCCTCCTAATCCTATTAGGAATAAATGAGAGTACTTATATTAAATTAATTCCTAAACTCTTTTAGAAATTAAAATAATAATAATTGTAATAATATTAATAAGACTCCTCTTATTAATTTATATTTAATATTTCTAAAATATTAAATAATAAATATTAAGCTATTTAATTTATTCTATCACCATAGATTAAATTAAATATACTTAACATATTATTACGATTATGCCATTGACTTCTTAAATAATTATTCTTCCTTTTATGGTGTGACCCTTTAGGTTCTCCATATTAAACCCATTGTGAATAAATCAATTAGAACAATTCTAATCTTATTTAAATAAATAAATTTAAACAATTAATTTATTTAAATAAATAATATTTATTCTACAATAGGGATAAGCCTCCCTAGCGATCAACGACTTTCCGGATAATATAGATTTCAACATTAATCATAAAAGAACCTTTGAGTAAATAGTTATCGTGCAATTCAATCCTTCCACCATACAATGTCCCAATTAAATATAAGACATGGAATTACTTTGTCAAGTCTTATTTTATTTAATTATATGTATTTCGACTCTTAAATGCACAACTCAAATAATGCAAATTAGAAACTCCTTTCTAATTTCATTCTCGCCTAACCCAAGGACTCTTTGGGTTGTCATTTATCGAATCACATAGGACATTTCTCTTCTTTTATTAGAAGTGGTAGATTCTTTATTGATCATACATTATCTCCATGTATAACTTATTATACCCAAGCATACCCTTTGATATACCCTAAGGGTCTTAAGGAATAAGTCAAAGTATAACTCATCATACATAAGATACTATGATGATCTCAAGTCCAAGGATTACTTCTACTACTATCACTACTGAGAATTCTATTGTCGACAAGAAATAAAACTCCATTAGGTATTCCTTAGCGAGTCACGCTTCGATGAACTTATTCTCTAATAAGCACCTACATACTTGCTTTAGTGTCTCCACACAAATGATCATGAGATCAATCATCCTCATCCAATGAAAGCAAGCAACGTATGTACCAATCTACCCTTGGATTCACTAATCCCCAATTTAGTAATCCAATGATTGGGAACTATTTTAGTTTTAAGCTTTCTAAGAATTTAGATCTCATTAGAATGATCATCATCATTATTCTAAAAGCATTGCTTAAAACTATGGGTTTATCACATATTATAAAACAGCATCATGTAGATAATTAAAAGCCTTTAATAAATTAATACTTTTTATTAATAAATGAATAAGATTGTTACAAAGTATATGCTTTATCATCAAACATGATTGGCTTGTGTGCATACTACTTTCACATACATGGTGAAATTCTTCTGTTATTCCATTCTTTATTATTCTGCTACAATATCCTGTCTATGCGGTCTATCGCATGTCTGGTGAATTCTGTTGGTATTCCATTCTTTATTATTGTGACGCCCCCAAAATTAGGTATACATCACCCCATCTTGGGTAGTCAGATACATGGTATAGAATTTAAATACAACTTACTAATATAACTATCGTGTACAATACGACATAAACTGTGAGTTTGAATACAAATATTGTCTACTAGATATTATACAAACTCAAAAGGAGTCCTCATTACAATTATTATCACACTATTTCATAGAATAGTGCGGACTACTAATGCTATCCACTGGACCATTACTCCGCTCCCCAGACTAAGTCCCCAACTATATTCTCATTTCCTGAAGAGAACAGTGAAAGAAAGGGTGAGCTCAACTAGCTCAGTAAGAAATATTATGACTAAGATAATGCAGAATAAATTATCATTAGCCTACAACAGTGTTAAACTGATAAAATATAATGGACATCAAGTTTAACTACAGCGGAACCAGTAATCCATTAAAAGAGTCAAGTAGAAAATAAAATCTACTATCTTTTATGATTTAAAAGGTTTTTCATCATTTGTTATAATATTTGAGACTCGACTTTAATAAATATTTCACATCATCAAATCACCCCTACACTACTACTAAGGCCAGAGATATTTGTGTATTCATTAATGGTCATGATCATGCCAACAATCATCCATTAATGCACTACTGACCAATGAGGATTTTACCACATCATTTGTAACATTAGGGTCATGATTACACCGAATAGTCTCTCGGTCATAATCATACCAAGTCCATCTATGCACTACAGAATACAGATGATGACTTTCAACATAATATAAACATGAGGATGATGACAATGATATAAGAATTCAATAAAACAAGTTCAAGAATTAATTTATCTAGGAACCAATAACACCCAAACTGTCAACATGATACTGCTTTGTAGAGTAAAAATTCAAGAATACTGAGAAGAATATTTCCATGAAAAGATATTGGATGAAGCGCAAATATCAAAGATATTCTACTAATTTCATGGAGTATAGAAGTCAAAGTTTGAACCAACTAGGTATAATAAAGAATGGAATAACAAAAGAAATCACCATGCATGCGATAGATCGTGCGGTGGTTATTCAACGAATAATAAATAACGGAACCAGTCCCCACGTAAAATGCATGAGACGAGATATTCCAAATGAATAATAAAGAATGGAGCCAGTCCCACGTAAAAAACATGAGCGTGATGTTCCAACAAAATAATAATAAAAAATTTTAACCAGTCCTGTAAAACACATGCATGACGGTATGTTCCAATGAGAATAATAATAAGAACCCGAATCGGTCCTGTAAAACACACGAATAGGATGTTCCAATGTAATAATAGAAGAATGTCACCAAGTATAGGGTAATTGAAGCGTATATACAAAGTTATTCCAATGTAATAATAAGCAATGGAATAACAACAGTTCTCTTCATGAATTAAGAAAGAATAACACCCTTACTTGAATTTGACAAATAATATTCCCTACCTTAAAAGAACCGAATATTGGAAAAGTGAAGTAGCATAATACTTTTCTTCTTTCTCTCTATAGTTTCTCTCTCTAGAGTTTCAATGAATTAAGTAAAAAATAATGAAGGAATGAGCTTTCTATTTATAGAAAAAGCGAGGGTGGCTCTTGGTCTTAACGAAGGGTCAAAATGACTCTTGGTAATATTGAAGAGACAACTACTATTTGCTGAAGGGGTAATTAACCCTTGGAACAATCAAGAAGAGGCGCTTAACTCTTGGTAATATTGAAGGACAACTGCTATTTGCGAAGGGGTAATTACTATTGACGAAGGTAATTACTATTGACGAAGGTAATTACTATTGAAGAAGGTAATTACTATTGACGAAGGTAAATACTATTGACGAAGGTAAATACTATTGACGAAGGTAATTACTATTGACGAAGGTAATTACTATTCACAAAGGTAATTACTATTGACGAAGAGACTCTTAGATGATGACATATGGGCCCCCCATAAAATAATCAAACTTACCACAAATGTCTCATAACAGACTCTTTATATACATCAAGGATTGAATAAATATTACCACAAATCATTTTATTTTTAATCAACACATTTTAATCTTTCAACAATTATTAATCATTTATAACTTGTCGTCTCAATTAATAATATAACATATTATACAGATGATACTGTGACAATAATTGAATCAATAATATAAGAGATATGATGCAGCAATTACTGTAGCAATAATTGAGTATAGCTAAGTGACTTCTCACGTAAGCATCAATAATCAATACCGTGTGCTACTATGCAACCACGCGTATTACTGTACTTTTACCACCGGGTAGTTCAACAGTTTTAACGGTAACACCTCCGCCGTTATTTTTATAGAAAGATAATTTTGTCGTTTTCTAACTACGATAATACTTCCGTTGTGGGGTCCACCAATGATTGAGCCGTCGTACGAATATTCCCCGACAAAAAGAATATTCCCCGACCAAACGAATATTTTATAACAACTTGCTTACTTTGCAAAATTTATAAATATTACCCACAACTATAACATTATATCAAATTTATTCCATAATATTCAAAATAATATTTATAGAAAATTCATCTTTATTTATAAAAGGTTGGGGTCTTACAACCTCCCCTTCTTATAAAATTTTGCCCTCGAAATTAGGGTGCGTTACACAGGTATGTCGAAGAGGTAAGGATAACTTGATTTCATTTGATTCTAACTCCCAAGTCATTTCCTCAACATCGTGGTTCCTCCACAAAACTTTGACTTGAGGTATAACCTTGGAGCGTAGAATATGTTCCTTCTTATCCAAAATTTGAACAGAACCTCTTCATACGTCAAATCTTCTCGCTATTTCGTCCGGCTTCTAATCTCGATAATATGGTTCGGGTCTTTCACATATTTACGTAACATGGATATGTGAAAAACGTTATGAACACGAGACATATTTGGCGGTAAAAGCGAGTCTAAAGGCCACGCTTCCTACTCGATCGAGGATTAAAATGGACCGATGAATCGAGGATTGAGTTTTCCTCTCTTTCAAAATCTTGTAACTCCTTTCCATTGAGCAACTCTTAACAACACATGATCTCCTATATCGAATTCCACGTCCTTTCGATGAAGATCAGCATAACTCTTTTGTCGATTTTGTGAGGTTTTTATACGTTGTCGGATCGTTTGAATCTTTTCCTTAGTTATACGTACCAACTCCGGTCCCCAACAACGTTGCTTCACCCACCTCATCCCAAAGATCTTTGAGAACGACACTTTCTTCCATACAACGCTTGAATGGAGCCATGCCAATACTTGCTTGATAAGCTGTTGTTGTGGGAAAACTCCACCAATGGTAAGAACTTGTCCCAACTTCCTTGAAATCAAGGACACAGAGTCTTAATAGATCTTCAAGAGTTTGAATAGTCCTCTTCGATGTCAAATGCATGCGAGGATGATATGCCGAGCTAAATCGTGAAGTCTGTGCCCATAGCTTTTTGCAAACTAACCCAAAATCGTGAAGTGAATCTTGGGTCTCGATCGAAACTATGGATACTTAGGCATACCATGCAATCTTACAATCTTGTTTATGTACATACTGAGCAAGACGTTCAAGTGTATAAGTTTCTTGTATCGGTAAGAAATGAGCGGACTTGGTCAATCTATCAACAATGACCCAAATCGCATCAATGCCTTGAGAAACCTTAGGAAGACCGTGAACGAAATCCATGGTAATGTGCTCCCACTTCCATTCCGGAATTTCAAGTGGTTGCAATGGACCTTTTGGTACTTGATGCTCCGCTTTAACTCGTTGACAAGTTAGACACCTTGAGATAAACAATATATCTCTCTCTTCATATTGCTCCACCAAAATGTATGATTGAATATCATGACACATTTGGGTACTCCTGAGATGGATTTCAAATGGTGTGTTGTGCGCCTCCATCATGATATTATACTTTAAATCAAGGTCGTTAGGAACACAAAGTCTGGAGTTGACTCGAAATATTCCTTCTTCATCAATTCTTGCTTCCTAGATAGCACCTTCTTGCACTTTCTTCCTCATACGCATCGCCTCCGTGTCCAGAGCTTGAGCAAGCGACTTTAACTTTATCGATTAAAGTCGGTTCTACTCGTATACTACGCTATCATCACATGCGTCCACAGGTCTTTAACTCTATCTCCATCCTTTGCAAGTCACACAAAATGGGCCTTTATTGACAATATCGCTTTTCGTGCTTGCATATGATCTTCTACTCAATGCGTCAGCTACCACGTTTGCTTTTCCAGGATGGTATTGGATGGTATGATCATAATCTTTCAACAGTTCAAGCCAACGTCGTTGTCGCGTGTTGAGTTCCTTTTGAGTGAAGAAATATTTGAGGCTTTTATGATCCGTAAAGATCTCCACTTTCTCCCCATACAAGTAATGCCTCAAAATTTTAAGTGCAAAGACAACAGCTACCAACTCTAGATCATGAGTAGGATAATTCCTCTCATATTCTTTGAGTTGTCGTGAGGCATAGGCTATAACTTTTCCATGTTGCATGAGAACACATCCCAACCCTTTGCTCAAAGCATCATTTGTAGATGACAAATCCTCAAGGCGATGGTATTGTCGAGCAGTCTTTGAAATAAATAAGTCTCCTCTTGAGTTCTTGAAAACTCTTCTCACATTCTTCGCTCCAACCGAACTTTGTATCTTTTCGAGTCAATTTGAGTCAATGGAGTAGCGATTCGAGAAAATCCTTCCACGAATCTTCGATAATAACCAATTAAACCGAGAAAGCTACATACTTGGTCATCGATTTAGGTTGTTCCCACTTTGAATAGCTTCAATCTTTCTTTGGGTCAATGATATTCCATGACTTGATACCACGTGCCCAAGGAATGCTACTTCTTTAAGCCGAACTCGCATTTCTTCAACTTGGCATAAAGCTTATATTCACAAAGCTTTTGGAGTGTCGACCTCAAGTGTTGCTCATGATCTTCACGGCTTTTGGAATAAATAAGGATGTCATCAATAAAGACGACCACAAAGTGATCTAAATATTCCTTGAATACTCGGTTCATCATATCCATGAAGGCAACAGGGCATTAGTCAATCCAAAGGACATGACTAGGAATTCATAATGCCCGTCTCAGAGTTCCGAAAGCCGCCTTTGGAATGTCGTGATTCTAATCTTCAATTGGTGATATCCTAACGAAGATCAATCTTTGAAAAGAATTTGGCTCCTTGCAACCGGGTCAAACAGTCATCAATACGTGGCAATGGATACCTATTTTTGATGGTGACATGATTCAACTCTCGATAATCAATACAAAGTCGCATCGCAATCTTTCTTCTTCACGAATAGAACAGAGCACCCCAAGGAGAAGTACTAGGGCGAATAAAGCCAATGTCTAACAATTCCTGCGGTTGGGTCTTTAACTCCTCGAAGTTCAATAGAGCCATTCGATATGGGGCTTTGGAAATAGGTTTTGTTAGGGTTCAAGGTCGATACAAAATTCAATTTCACGCTTTGGGGGGTAGGCGGAAGTTCTTGGGGAATACGTCGGAAATTTATTAACAATAGAAATATCATTCAAAAGCGGCGTATTTTTGTTTAAATCGTGACATGAGCTAAGAAAGCTTGACATCCGCTTTTTCAATAAGCGAATAGCTTTATGGCTTGAGATGACCGTGATTGATTTTAATGGTTTGGTCGTTTGAATTCGCATAATAGGTTGATTAGGAATATGAAAGCTAACAACCTTACGAAAATAATCAATTTTTGCATGATAAGTCGTTATCCAATCAATCCCTAGAATCACGTCAAATGCAAGTATTTTTAATGAAATAAGATCGACAGGTAATGTGAGGGTACCGATTTGAACCAAACAAGACTTATAAACAGTGGATGTAATGAAGGTTTCTCCCAACGGAGTTTCCACAGATAAGTCAAAGTCTAATTTCTCCGGAGTCAAATTTAATCGATGAGCGCAAGTAGGAGAAATAAAAGAATGGGTAGAACCGGTATCAAATAAAGTATAGACTTCATTAGAGTTTATGATAAGCTTACCCGTGATGATCTCATTCGGGTTCCTTGCTCTCTGGGAGGTCACAACAAACGTTCTCCCTTGCACTACCGGTTTTGACTTTTCTGAGACGGCCTTTGGTGCCTCCATCCTAGTTGAATTTGTCTTCGATAAACGACAAAATCGAGCTAAGTGACCTTCTCTTCCATAATTATAACATGCTTTGACTGACGTGGCGGCGCGATTCGGATGATGTGTCCCTCTCCTCCGCATTTGAAGCATATGATAGGTGGTCTTTCTCCTTCCTTAACAATGGGTCTTTGGTCTTGACGTCTTTCCATCATTGTTGAATCTCCTTTTCTTGAAATGTCCATTCTTATTGTTTTGGCCACGATTACCACCGAAGTGGTTACCATATCGCTTTGTTGATTCCCTCCACGCTTGTTGTCACCGCTTCACGACTACTCTCATTGGTATTATAATTTTGCCTTTTGCTCTCTCTTTTAGTTAAGTTGACTCGTTATCGCGCTCCACTAATCGAGCCCTATTTACAACATCCGAATACAAACACGGTTTATGAGAAATAAGATGTTGACGTATCTCCGGCTTCAAACCTCTTAAAAACATTCGCGCCATTCTCTCTTCATTATCCACCAAGTGGGAAGCAAACCATGATAACTCCGCAAATTTTGCCTCGTATTGCGACACGGACATATTATTTTGTTCCAACTTGATAAACTCCACCTCCTTTATGTGGCGAATACTTTCAGGAAAGTATTTGTCGTTGAATAGCTCCTGGAACTTCTCCCAAGATATCTTGATCTGGCGAGTTGAGTACGTTTTACTGATTCCCACCAATGTCGCCTCCGCGCATGACATAAAAGGCGTGAAAGGGAACCTTTGCTCCTCGGAGCATCCCATGACATCAAATATCTTGGTAATCTGGTTTATCCATGCTTCCGCCAGAAGTGGTTTTGGCTCTCCCTTAAACTCCGGTGGTCCCAGCTCCTTGAATTGTTTAGCGGTGACCGCCCGAGAGTTTTCCGTGTTTCCACCTACGTTTTGGACAGGAGTCGCTCTCGCCTGCTGTTGCATGAATTACATAAAGCCTCTGAACATTTGATCATTCATCATTTGGTCAGTGTTGTTGTTTGCATGAGGATTGTCGCCTTCCTGGTGCACATTATCCTGATTATTGATATGTGGTGAATCAACGATCGCCTGTGCTCCATTGCTATTGTCAACATTCTCAGATGTCATTTTCAGATACTGCCACAAAACAAAAGGTTAATTGACATGTAACAAATTATTCCTATATTCTGACCGACCAATAAAATAGCACATAAACTTAGGTAGGTCATACTAGCGAAGGTATTCCCCGTCTCTCCCCTCCTAGTACTATTCTCACATCTTAGCCAGGGATCATATCCCTAAGCTCTGATACCAACTGTGACGCCCCCAAAATTAGGTATACATCACCCATCTTGGGTAGTCAGATACATGGTAAAGAATTTAAATACAACTTACTAATATAACTGTCGTGTACAATACGACATAAACTGTGAGTTTGAATACAAATATTGTCTACTAGATATTATACAAACTCAAAAGGAGTCCTCATTACAATTATTATCACACTATTTCACAGAATAGTGAGGACTACTAATGCTATCCTCTAGACCATTACTCCGTTCCCCGACTCATCCAAGCTATATTCTCATTTCCTGAAGAGAACAGTGAAAGAAAGGGTGAGCTCAACTAGCTCAGTAAGAAATATTATGACTAAGATAATGCAGAATAAATTATCATTAGCCTACAATAGTGTTAAACTGATAAAATATAATGAACATCAAGTTTAACTACAGCGGAACCAGCAATCCATTAAAAGAGTCAAGTAGAAAATAAAATCTACTATCTTTTATGATTTAAAAGGTTTTTCATCACTGTTATAGCTGAGACTCAACTTTAATAAATATTTCACATCATCGAATCACCCCTGCACTATGGCCAAGGATATTCTTTAGTATCACGACCACAATTATTCATGCACTACGGGCCAAGAATAGTTGTGTATTCATTAATGGTCATGATCATGCCAACAACTGTCCATCAATGCACTACGGGCCACTGAGGATTTTTACCACATCATTTGTAACATTACGGTCATGATTACACCAAATAGTCTCTGGTCATAATCATACCAAGTCCATCTATGCACTACAAAAGCCACGATGACTTTCAACATAATATAAACATGAGGATGATGACAATGATATAAGAATTCAATAAAACAAGTTCAAGAATTACTTTATCTAGGAACTAATAACACCCAAACTATCAACATGATCTTTGCTTTGTAGAGTAAAAATTCAAGAATCTTGAGAAGAATATGACGCCCCAAAAATAGTATACATCACCCATTCCGAAATTGTCAATACATGGTATGTAAAAACAACTACAACTTTATTATTACAACAAGAAATCTGTGAGTTTAAATACAAATATTATCTTCTGTACAATATCTATACTCAAATAAATCCTCATCACATTTATTGATACATTATTTTACAAAATGGTGAGGACTACTAAACAACTCTCTCTAGAACCTTCATTCCATACCCCACTCTGCACTCGCTATATTCTCGCCTCCCGAGAAAAATGGAACAAAAAGGAAAAGGGTGAGCTCAACTAGCTCAAGAAAGAATATTATGACTAAGATAATATACAACAAATTATCGTTAGTCTTCAACAGGAAAAATCTAATAGAATACAATAGACAACAAATTTTAAATCAATATTCGCAATGAAATAATAATTCATTAGAAGAGTTAAGTAGAGAATGCAAACTACTATCTTCCATGTATGAATTTAAAAGTTCATCGCTATCTTTTATCCCCGTAACATCAATCAATATATATCCGAAATCACATATTCATCTTTGCACTATAGTGCCAAAGATATTCATCACCGGGTCATGTTCATCTAAACACTGCTCATCTTTGCACTACAAAGCAAAGATATTCTTCAGAAATCATTCATCTTTGCACTACAGCCAAAGATATTCCATAATATCATCATTTAAGACCAAGATGATGAAAATATTTTTAAAGAAACGAATCCAAAGGAAACAAAATGACAAGGATTAAGGATTAAGGATTCGTATTTTGTTTTATTCACGCCCAAAAATACCTCAAAAATAATCGCAGTGGTGTAAAATTCAAGAATGATCAAAACATGGATACAATCAAAGCTAGTATCCGTAATAGATATTTTGGACGAAAAGAAAAATTTTATTTTCATGAATAGTGTCGATTCGTGAATAAAGTCGTCGATACGTGAATAAAGGTCGAGACATCGTGAATAAGAATTCTCACACACCAAAAGTTCCAAATTTGATAAAAACTTCAGATCAATATTTCAACATAATGATATCAAGAAATAATATCATTACGAAAAAAAATAATATCCCTTTCCTCGAAAGATCAAGATTTCTAATTTAAAACACCTGGATATAAAGCTATGACTTGAACTTGCACCAATAGCAATACTCAAATTATACTCAAAATACTCACAAGAATACGCCGATAATATAGAGAGAGAAAACTTCAGCTTCGTGTGATTTTCAATTCTAACCTAAAGCACCCTATTTATAGAAAAATCGCTAGAACACTAAAGCGTAAAATTTAATATAATATTAATATATTATATATAAATTCCTACGCACACAATCTATGATCTGAATTCAATTCCATGCTTGACAAAAAAATAAGTCTACCAAACAAATCAAAAACGTTTTTATTATTTAAAATAATTAAAACTTCCAAAAATCAATTATTCAGAATTTCGAACATCAATAATTCATAATAAATAGCCCTTTTATCAGAAAATTCAAATCTCACGAGTTTTTATAGGAAATTCAATTCTCTACAACTTTGCGTAAGAAAGTTTTTCCAAATTCCAAACAAAAATTGACCGAAATCCACAAACCAAGGTGATTTTACAAAGCTATAATCAAATTTCACCAATAAATGGGGTCCAATTTACATGTTTAATATGTTTTAAATATTTATTGCAACAAAAATACTCTTCCTCCTCAGATACTCATATATCCCACATTCGTTGTAAAATATCACCATTATTATATTATTAAAATATAATAATACATTATCTTATCGTAAAAGATAAAATTTCAATTTTCAACAATTGTCACATTAAAATTTTTCTCCATCTATATCCATATAAAATCAATATTTTCCTCATCATATGAATCAATAATTAATTATTCACAAATAATATTACGTAATCACAATATCGACAACCGTGCGCTTCTCAGAAAGAGGGGCTTTCCAATAAGAATTTCTCCTTATCGGGCGCCAGCAATTAGGTGACCAAACCTCTCCTGTATGTAACTTTCTAGACATTGCCAATAATGTTATCTAATAATATTATTCGATAATATGAATTATTGCTTCGATAATGAAAAATATTGTAAATGACAATTATCAAAACAACAAAGAATATAAAATATCAACGCAAAGAATTATCAATCAATAAAATATCGAATAAGAATTATCGTAAATATTATCGAGTAAAGCCTTCACGTAAGAATCAATAATTGGTGCAATACCGCAAAGCTACCGTGTTTTAACCAATTTAGTATTTTAACAAAGATTAATGGTAACAACTACGCCAAGTTATTTTTAACCAACTTATATTTGTCGCTTTCTTCATCCAATCGCTTTCCATTATGGGGCCCACACATGGTCAAGCGGCTGGTCGCATTTAATATTCCCCGACAAAGATTTAATATTCCACGACCAAACGAAATATTCCCCACAACAATGAATATTTTATAACCACTTGCTTATTTTGAAATATTTATGTATTTTACCCCTAACTATCCACATTAATCACATCAACCCTTACTATTTCAAAATAATAAATAGAGAAAATTAAATTTCATTAATAATAAGTTGGGGTCTTACAACCTCCCTCCTTATGAAATTTCGTCCTCGAAATCGACGACGTGACTTCGTGTGTTTCAAAAGGTGAGGATACCTCGCTTTCATTTCCGCTTCCAATTCCTGTGTCATTTCTCTATAGCATGATTCCTCCACAAAACTTTAACTTGTGGTATGACCTTTCATGCGCAGAGGGACATGCTCCTTCCTATCCAAGATCTTGACAGTACCTCCTCATACGCTAAGTCTTCTATTATTTCATTCTTGCTTCTAATTCTATAACGTGGTTCGGTCTTTCATATATTACGAAGTATAGATATGTGAAACACATTATGAACACGAGACATACTTGAGGTAACGCAAGTCTATAGGCTACATTTCCTACTCGGCCAAGAATTTGAAATGGACCAATAAATCGTGGATCGAGCTTTCCTCTCTTCCCAAATCTTGTAACTCCTTCCATGGAGCAACTCGCAACAATACATGATCCCCTACACTAAATTCCACGCCCTTTCGATGAAGATCCGCATAACTCTTTTGTCGATCTTGTGCCGCTTTGTATACGCTTGTCGAATCATTTGAATCTTTTCTAGTAGTCATACGTACTAACTCGGGTCCCAACAATGTTGCTTCACCCACCTCATCCCAACATATCGAGAACGACATTTTCGGCCCATATAATGCTTCAATGGAGCCACACCTATACTTGCCTCGATAACTCGTTGTCAGGAGGAGAATTCCACCAATGGTAAATACTTATCCCAACCGCCTTTGAAGTCTAGGACACGTAGTCTTAATAAATCTTCAAGAGTTTGAATAGTCCTCTCTCGATTGTTCGTCTGCTTTAGGGATGGTATGCCAACTAAATCGCAAACTGCGTGCTCATAGCTTTTTGCAAGCTAACCCAAAATCTTGAAGTGAATCTTGGGTCACGATCCAAAACTATGGATACAGCATGCCATGCAACCTCACAATTTCATTCACGTATATACTAGCAAGACGCTCAAGGAATAAGTCTCCGATCGGCAAGAAAAATGAGCAGACTTTGGTTAATCTATCAACAATAACCCAAATAGCATTGATGCCTTGAGAAACCGTAGGAAGACCCGTAACGAAATCCATGGTAATGTGTTCCCACTTCCATTTCGAATCTCAAGTGGTTGCAACGGACCCTTAGGTACTAGATGCTCCGCCTTTACACGCTGGCAAGTTAAACACATCGAGATAAACTTTGCAATCTCTCTCTTCATATTGTTCCACCAAAATGTATGTCAAGATCACGATACATTTTAGTACTTCCAGTGATGGATTGCAAATGGTGTATTGTGTGCCTCCATCATAATCTTGTACTTCAAATCGAGTCGTTAGAACACAAAGTCTAGAGTGGACTCAAGTATTCCTTCTTCATCAATTCTCGCTTCTAATAGCTCCTTCTTGTACTTTCTTCTTCATACGATTAGCTCTCCGCCTGCTGGCTTGAGCAACCTTAACTTTTTCTATTAAAGTTGGCTCTATGCGATACTTGACATCATCGCACTCGCTCCTCAAGATATGATCTTCTACTCAACGCGTCACCACCACGCTCGCTTTTCCGTGATGGTATCAATAGTGTGGTCGTAGTCTTTCAATAGCTCGAGCCAACGTCACGCCAAGATGTTGAGTTCTTTTTTGAGTGAAGAAATATTTAAGGCTTTTATGGTCCGAATATATCTCCACTTTCTCCCCATATAGATAGTGCCTCCATATCTTTAGCGCTAAACGATCACCGCTAACTCTAGATCATGAGTAGGATAATTCCTCTCATACTCTTTAAGTTGTCATGCGAGGCATAGGCTATGACTTTCCCACGCTGCATGAGAACACATCCTAACCCTTTTCCCCAAGCATCGTCAGAGATAACAAATCCATCCGAACCAGATGGTATTGTTAGAACAAAATCAAATAAGTCTCCTCTTAAGCTCTTGGAAACTCTTCTCGATTCTTCACTCCAAACGAATTTTGTATCCTTCCGAGTTAGTTTGGGTTAATGGAGTAGCGATTCGAGAAAACCTTCCACGAATCTCCGATAATAACCACTTAAGCCCAAAAACTACGTGACTTCACCACCGACTTTTGCTTGCTTCCCAACTTTGATTGCTTCAATCTTCGCTTGATCAACAGATACTCCATGTTTTGACACCATGTGCCCAAGAAATGCTACTTCCTCAAGCCGTAACTCGCATTTCTTCAATTTGGCATATAGTTGGTTTTCACGAAGCCTTCGAGTACCAAATTTCAAATGGTGCTCATGATCTTCACTACTTTTGGAATATATGAGGATGTCATCAATAAAGACAACAACGAATTGATCCAAATATTCCTTGAATACTTGGTTCATCATATCCATGAAAGTCATAGGAGCATTAGTTAGTCCGAAAGACATGACTAAGAATTCATAATGCCCATACCGAAGTTCTCAAGGCGCTTTGAATATCCTCGCCTAATCTTCAAATTGATGATATCCATAACGAAGATCGATTTTTGAAAAGAATCAGTGCCCTCGAATCGGTCAAACAAGTCATCAATACGAGGTAGAGGATACCTATTCTTGATGGTGACATGGTTCAATTCCCGATAGTCAATACAAAGTCGCATACTCCCGCTTTTTCTTCTTTACTTAATAAAACAGAGCACCCCAAGGAGATGTACTAGATTTATCGAAACCGATGTCCAACAATTCCTCGTAGTTGGACCTTTAACTCCCGAAGTTCAATAGAGCCATTCGATATGGGTTTTAGAAATGGGCTTTGTACCAAAGTTCAAGATCAATAAAGAATTCAACTTCACGCTCGGGGTAGACCGGAAGTTCTTCAGAAATACGCCAGAAAGTCAATAACAACAGAATATTATTCAAATTTGACGTGTCTTTATTCAAATCCATAACATGGGCTAAGAAAGCTTGACATCCGCTTTTCAATAAACGAATAGCTTTATGATTAGATATGATAGTGATTGATTTTAATGGTTTAGTTGCTTGAATTGCATAACAAAGTCAAGTTAGGAATATGAAAACTAACAACCTTACGAAAACAATCAATTTTGGTATGATGAGTAGTTAACCAATCAATCCCTAAAATCACATCAAAAGCAAGTATCTTTAAAGAGATAAGGTCAATGTAAGGTGATGGTGCCAACTTGAATCAAACAAGATTTATAAACAAAGTGGATGTGATGAAAGTTTCTCCTAACTGAGTTTCCACAGATAGGTCAAAGTCTAATTTCTCCTGAGTCAAGTTTAAACGCTGAGCACATGCAGAGAGATAAAATGAATGGGTAGCACCCCAGATCAAGTAAGGTATAAACTTCGCAAGAATTTATAAATAGCTTACCCGTGATCACCTCGCTTGGGTTTCTCGATTTTGACCACCACAACAAACGCTTCTTCCCTAATCGCTGACTTTGACTTTTCTCGGGATGTTTTTGAGTCACCGTCCCCACTGAACTAGGTTTCGCTACCGCATAATCTCGAAAGCGATATGTCCTTCCTTTCCACAATTATAGCATACCTTGAACTATTGTGGGCGCTTGACCGATATGTCCTCTTTTCCGCATTTTGTAGAAGATATGACCGGTGGTCGTTTCTCTCCTTTAGAACCAGCTTGTTGCACGCAAGATTGTCGCCTTCACATGGTCGTTGTTAAATCTCCTCTTTTAAAATCTCTCCTCCCGACTCGCTTTTCTTCTATTTTCATGGCTATGATTACCACCAGAGTGGTTACCATTTTTGTCCGTCTGCTTTTTTCCCACCGGTTATCATTATTCTGCTGATCGCTATCTCCGCACGATCCTCGTTATGGTCCTCGTCAATTGAATATACTCGTTATCTCGCTTCTAACAATTGAGCCCTGTTAACAACATCCGAATAGAGAGAAAATTTATGAGAAATGAGATATTGTCGTATGCCGGGTTTCAAACCTCTCGTAAACATCCGCGTATACGCTCCTCATTCTCCACCAAATGAGGTGCAAACTCGATAACTCGCAAACTTTGCCTCGCATCGAGACACCGCCATGTTGTTTTGTTCCAATCTGATGAACTCCACTTCCTTCATATGACGAACAACACTTTCGTGAAAGTATTTGTCATTAAATAGCTTCAAAACGCCTCCCAAGACATGCCGAAAAGTACCGGATGGGTACGCTTCACGCATTCTCCACCAGTAGTCCGCTTCCGCCACTTTAACATAAAGGTGGCGAATGGAACCTTCTGTTCTCCGCATCCCAAGACATCGAATATCTTGGTAATTTGTTTGACCCATGTTTCCGCCATGATCGGATCTCGCTTTCCCTTAAATTCGTGGTCCCAACTTTTGAACTGCTTGGTTGTGATAACCCGTGAATTGCTATCATTTCCTCCTCAGATTTTGAACACGAGTCTCCTCGTCTGATTTTGCATGAACCGCAAAAAACTTCTAAACATCCCTCGCTCATCATCTCGCTTCAATGGTGTTGTTCACAGAGAGAACATTGCCAACTGCTGCACGCTTCTCCTCGCTGGTGAGTACAAAGCGCTCTCCACTGCCTCATTTCCATTGTAATATTCTCAATCGACATTCTCAAATACATCGCCATAAAACAAGGGTTAATTAAGGAAATCAATATATCACATAATATCCCTATATACTCGACTCAACTAACAAATAAGCTTAGGTAGGACACACTAGCGAAGGATTTACTCGCCTCCCTCCTAGTTCTATTCCCCGATCTCCGCCGAGATCATATCCCTAAGCTCGATACCAACCGTGACGCCCCCCCAAAATAGGTATACATCACCCATTCTGAAAGTTGTCAATACATGGTACGTAAACAACTACAACTTTATTATTACAACAAAGAAACTGTGAGTTTAAATACAAATATTATCTTCTAGACAATATCTATACTCAAATAAATCCTCATCACATTTATTGATACATTATTTTACAAAAATGGTGAGGACTACTAAACAACTCTCTCTAGAACCTTCATTCCATACCCCACTGCACTCGCTATATTCTCGCCTCCCCGAGAAAAATGGAACAAAAAGGAAAAGGGTGAGCTCAACTAGCTCAAGAAAGAATATTATGACTAAGATAATATACAACAAATTACCGTTAGTCTTCAACAGGAAAATCTAATAGAATACAATAGACAAACAAATTTTAAATCAATATTCGCAATGAAATAATAATTCATTAGAAGAGTTAAGTAGAGAATGCAAACTACTATCTTCCATGTATGAATTTAAAAGTTCATCGCTCATCTTTTATCCCCTCAGAACATCAATCAATATATATCTGAATCACATATTCATCTTTGCACTACAAAAGCCAAAGATATTCATCACCGGGTCATGTTCATCTAAACACTGCTCATCTTTGCACTACAGTGCCAAAGATATTCTTCAGAAATCATTCATCTTTGCACTACAGCCAAAGATATTCCATAATATCATCATTTAAGACTCAAGATGATGAAAAATATTTTTAAAGAAACGAATCCAAAGAAACAAAATGACAAGGATTAAGGATTAAGGATTCGTACTTTGTTTTATTCACGCCCAAAAATACCTCAAAAATAATCGCAGTGGTGTAAAATTCAAGAATGATCAAAACATGGATATAATCAAAGCTAGTATCCGTATTAGATATTTTGGACGAAAAGAAAATTTTTCATTTTTCGATGAATAAAGCCAGATTCGTGAATAATAGTCGTCGATACGTGAATAAGGCCGATACGTGAATAAGAATCTCGACACCAAAAAAGTTCCAAATTTGATAAAACTTCAGATCAATATTTCAACATAATGATATTGAAGAAATAATATCATTACGAAAAAAATAATATCCCTTTACCTCGAAAGATCAAGATTTAAATTAAAACACCTGATATAAAGCTATGACTTGAACTTGCAATCAATAGCAATACTCAAAAATTATACTCAAAATACTCACAAGAATACGCTCGATAATATAGAGAGAAAAAACTTCAGCTTTCGTGTGATTTTTTCAATTCTAACCTAAGACCCTATTTATAGAAAATCGCTAGAACACTAAAGCGTAAAATTTAATATAATATTAATATATTATATATAAATTCCTACGCACACAATCTATGATCTGAATTCAGCCATGCTTGACAACAAATAAGTCTACTAAACAAATCAAAAACGTTTTTATTATTTAAAATAATTAAAACTTCCAAAAATCAATTATTCAGAATTTCGAACATCAATAATTCATAATAAATAGCCCTTTTATCGAAAATTCAATCTCTCATGAAGTTTTTTATAGGAAATTCAATTCTCTACAACTTTGCGTAAGAAAGTTTTTCCAAATTCCAAACAAAAATTGACCAAATCCACAAACAAGCGATTTTACAAGCTATAATCAAATTTCAAATAATAAATGGGGTCCAATTTACATGTTTAACATGTTTTAAATATTTATTGCAACAAAAATACTCTTCCTCCTCGTATACTCATATATCCCACATTCGTTGTAAAAATATCACCATTATTATATTATTAAAATATAATAATACATTATCTTATCGTAAAAGATAAAATTTCAATTTTCAACAATTGTCACATTAAAATTTTTCTCCATCTATATCCATAAAATCAATATTTTCCTCATCATATGAATCAATAATTAATTATTCACAAATAATATTACGTAATCACAATATCGACAACCGTGCGCCTCCCTGTGAAAGAGGGGCTTTCCAATAAGAATTTCTCCTTCATCGCGCGCAATTAGGTGACCAAACCTCTCCTTAGATGTAACTTTCTAGACATTGCCAATAATGTTATCTAATAATATTATTCAGATAATATGAATTATTGCTTCGATAATAAAAAATATTGTGTAATAACAATTATCAAAACAACAAAGAATATAAAATATCAACGCAAAGAATTATTGAATCAATAAAATATCGAATAAAGAATTATCGTAACCATTATCGAGTAGTGCCTTCTTACGTAAGAATCAATAATTGGTGCAATACCGTGCTACCGTCTTTTTTAACCAATTTAGTATTTTAACAAAGATTAATGGTAACAACTACGCCTGTTATTTTTAACCAACTTATATTTGTCGCTTTCTTCATCCAATCGCTTTCCAATGGGGCCCATACATGGGCATGACTGTCACGCATTAATATTCCCAAACGATCGAATATTCCACGACCAAACGTAATATTCCCTAATAAAGATGAATATTTTATAACCACTTGCTTATTTTGAAATATTTATGATCCAACTATCCACATTAATACATCCCCTTACTATTTCAAAATAATAATGAATATTTTATAACCACTTGCTTATTTTGAAATATTCATGATTTTAATATTGAAGAGACAACTAATTATCCACATTAATCAACCCTCAACATCAACTCTTGGTATTATCAAAAACTAATAAATAGAGAAAATTAAATTTCATTAATAATAATTACTATTGATGGGTAATTACATTTTATTTTTAATCAACACATTTTAATCTTTCAACAATTATTAATCATTTATAACTTGTCGTCTCAATTAATAATATAACATATTATACGATGATAATCTTTGTGACAATAATTGAATCAATAATATAAGAGATATGATGCAAGAATTCATCATGTAGCAATAATTGAGTATAGCTAAGTGACTTCTCACGTAAGCATCAATAATCAATACCATATGCTACTACTATGCAACCACGCCAGATTCGTGTACTTTTACCACCGTGTAGTTCAACAGCTTTTAACTAGTAACACCTCCGCCGTTATTTTTATAGAAAGATAATTTTGTCGCTTTCTAACTACGACAATACTTCCGCTAGGGGTCCACCAATGATTGAGCCATAAATGCGAATATTCCCCACAAAAAGAATATTCCCCAAACCAAACGAATATTTTATAACAACTTGCTTACTTTGCAAAATTTATAAATATTACCCACAACTATAACATTATATCAAATTTATTCCATAATATTCAAAAATAATATTTATAAAAAATTCATCTTTATTTTTAAAAGCTGGGGTCTTACAATTATTCTGTTGGAATATCCTGTCTGTGCGGTTTACGCATGACCTGGTTCCATTCTTTATTATTATTTTAGAATATTCTATCTGTGCGGTTTACGCATGACCTAGTTCCATTCTTTATTATTACATTGGAATATCCTCGTGCATGCGGTTTCTGGCGGACACAGTTCCATTCTTTATTATTCGCTTGACAATAACACGTCATGCGGGCCTATTGCATGCACGGTGAATTCTTCTGTTATTCTATTCTTTATTATTCTGTTGGAATAACCTGTCTACGTGGATTACCGCATGTTTGTGTTGATTAAAGATGAAATTGATAGTTCCATTGTGTTGGAATTATTAGTGTTAGTGGAAATCGACATTTATTTCAATATTAATTGATGTCTGAAAGTTATACTGACCAGTCGTGTAATTAATCAGATAAATGAGCAATTAATTGCTATTAATTCACATGATTATAACTATTTGTTCATATGTGTGTACTATTGATTCACATTCTTGTACTATTAGGGGAGTTGGTGCAAGATTGATAATACTTGCATAACTAAGTTAAAAATGGAGGTATAGATGGAGGTACTATACTGCAATTCGTATTTTCACATGATTATAACTATTAATTCACATGATTGAACTATTGACTCACATTAGTTACTATTAGGGGAGGTGGTGCAAGTTTGATAATACTTGCAAGACTAAATTAAAAATGAAAGAAAAGTTGAAGGTATTGTGCAGTAATATTTCGAGTTCCAAAATGTACAATTATTGAAACTATATTTTTCTATAAATAGAAGCTCATTCTTCCTTCATTTCTCACCAATTCACTAAAGCTTTAGAGCAATTATTATAGAGAGAAATTCTAGAGAGAAAGAAGAAGAGAAGTCTGCTACCTCACTATTCCAATATCTAGTTTCTTCTAAGGTAAGGGGTATTATTCTTTCGTATTCATGAAGAGAAATATTTTCTTTCAATACTCGTAAGAGTTGTTATTCCATTCCTTATTATTATGTTGGAATAACCTGTCTATGTGAAGTACCGCATACATGGTGAAATTCTTCTGTTATTCCATTCTTTATTATTCTGTTGGAATAACCTGTCTGTGCGGTCTATCGTATGCCTGGTGAATTCTATTGTTATTCCATTCTTTATTATTCTGTTGGAATATCATGTCTGTGCGGTTTACGCATTACCTGGTTCCATTCTTTATTATTCTATTGGAATATCCTGTCTGTGCGGTTTACGCATGACCTGGTTCCATTCTTTATTATTCTGTTGGAATATCCTGTTTTGTAGTTTATGCATGACCTGGTTCCATTCTTTATTATTCTGTTGAGAATAACCTGTTTGTGCGGTCTATCGCATGCATGGTGAATTCTTCTGTTATTCCTTTCTTTATTATTCTGTTGGAATAACCTGTCTATGTGGATTACCGCATGTATGGTGAATAATCCTTTGTATTCATTCCTTATTAAATTATAGAAATGAACTGTCTACATGGATTATCGTATGGCGGGCGAAAATCCATTTGCAGTTTCATATATTCTATTTTACTCAGTTGGTTAAAGTTTTGGCTTCTATACTCCATGAAATTAGTAGAATATCCTGGATATTTGCGCTTCATCCGGTATCTTTTCATGGAAATGTTCTTCTGAGCATTCTTGAATTTTACTCCACAAAGCAGTATCATGTTGACAATTTGGACGTAATTGATTTCAAGATAAATTAACTTATAAATCTTTAAAAATTTATTCTTAAACTTGTTTTATTGAATTATTATGTCATTATCATCATCCTCATGCTTATATAGTGATGAAAGTCATCTTTGGTTTACGTGCATAGATGGACTTGGTATGATTATGACCAGGGATTATTCGGTATAATCATGACCTGTAATGTTATAAATGATGTGGTAAAAGTCCTCGGTGCTTTGTAGTAGTGCATCGATGGATGCTTTTGGTATGATTATGACCAGGGATTATTCGGTATAGTCATGACCATTGATGATTTAATGAATATCATTGGCCCGTAGTGCAGGGATGACTCGATGATGTGGTTTATTTATTAAACTTAGTCTCAGCGATAAAATTTGATGAAAACATTTTAAATCATAGAAGATAGTAGATATCATGCTCTACTTGACTCTTCTAATGAATTGCTTATTCCGCTGCAGTTAAACTTGATGTCTATTGTATTTTATCAGTTTAACATTGTTGAAGACTAATGATACTTTATTCTGCATTATCTTAGTCATAATATTTCTTACTGGGCTAGTTGAGCTCACCCTTTCTTTATTTGTTCTCTTCAGGAAATGAGAACGTAGCCGGGACTAGTCGGGGAACTGAGTGATGGTCCAGATGATAGCATTAGTAGTCCTCACTATTCTGTTAAATAGTGTGGCAATAAATGTAATGAGGACTCCATTGAGTGTGGATATTGTCTAGATGACAATATTCTTATTAAAACTCTTAGATTATGTTTTGTCGTATTTTACACGATCAGTATAATTAAGTTGTATTTGAATTTTGTACCATGTATTTGGCAACTCAAGATGGGTGATGTATACCTATTTTCGAGGCGTCCACAGTTGGTATCAAAGCTTAGGGATATGATCCTCAGCTAAGATGTGAGACAAGAACTAGGAGGGAGAGCGGGAATTCCTTCACTAGTATGACCTACCTAAGTTTATTTGATATTTAATTGGTCGGTCGGAGTATTGGGATAATATGTGATATGTTAATTATGTGAGACCCCAAATTTTATGAAATGAAAGTATTAAAGTTGTAATAAAATATTCTTTTTATTGGGGAATATCCGTAGGACGACACAATCATTGGTGGACTCCACAACGGAAGTATTGTCGTAGTAAGAAAATAATATAATTATCTTTTTATAAAAATAACAGCGAAAGTGTTACGGTTAAAACTGTTGAGCTACTCGATAGTAAAAGTACAGTAATACGTGTGGTTGCATAGTAGCACACGGTATTGATTATTGATGCTTACGTGAGAAGTCACTCGGTTATACTCAATTATTGCTATAGTAATTGTTGCATCATATCTCTCATATTATTGATTCAATTATTGTCACAGTATCATCTGCATAATATGATATATTATTAAATCAATAATTGAGACGGCAAAGTTATTCATATTATTATTTGCAATATTGACAATGTCTAGAAGTTCTGTCAATGAGAGGTTTGGTCACCTAATTGCGCGTCAATAAGAAGAAATCCTTATCGGAAAGCCCCCTCTTTCCTAGGAACAACCTGGTTGTTAAATATTATGAATTATAATATTAATGATGAATAAGTTCGTGTTGATTAAAGATGAAATTGATAGTTCCATTGTGTTGGAATTATTAGTGTTAGTGAAAATTGACATTTATTTCGATAATAATTGATGTCTGGAGGTTATATTGACCAATTGGGTAATTAACCGAATAAATGAGCAATTAATTGCATTAATTCACATGATTATAACTATTTGTTCACATGTGTATACTATTGATTCACATTCTTGTACTATTATGGGAGGTGGTGCAAGATTGATAATACTCACATGACTAAGTTAAAAATGGAGGTATAGTTGAAGGTACTATACTATAATTCGTATTTTCACATGATTATAAATATTGATTCACATGATTGAACTATTGATTCACATTATTTACTATTAGGGGAGATGGTGCAAGTTTGATAATATTTGCAGGACTAAATTAAAAATGAAGAAAAAGTGGAAGGTATTATACTATAATATTTCGAGCCCCAAAACGTGCAATTATCAAAACTATATTTTCCTATAAATAGAAGCTCATTCCTCCTTCATTTCTCACCAATTCACTAAAACTATAGAGCAATTATTATAGAGAGAAATTATAGAGAGAAAGAAGAAGAGAAGTCTGTTACCTCACTATTCTAGTATCCAGTTTCTTCTAAGGTAAGGGATATTATTATTATAGTAAGGGGCATTATTTCTTTCGTATTTATGAAAAGAGCTATTGTTATTCCATTCCTTATTATTCTGTTGGAATAACCTGTATACGCGGACTACCGTATACATGGTGAAATTCTTTTGTTATTCCATTCTTTATTATTATGTTGGAATAACTTTTATACATGCAAGTCTTGCATACATGGTGAAATTCTTTTTGTTATTCCATTCTTTATTATTATGTTAGAATAACTCGCCTATCATAAATCTTTAGATACATGGTGAAATTCTTCTGTTATTCAATTCTTTATTATTATGTTAGAATAATATGTCTATGCGAAGTACCGCATACATGGTGAAATTCTCCTATTATTCCATTCTTTATTATTCTGTTGGAACATCCTATCTGTGCGGATTACGCATGACCTGGTTCCATTATTTATTATTCTGTTGGAATAACCTATCTGTGTGGTCTATCGCATGCATGATGAATTCTTCTGTTATTCCATTCTTTATTATTCTGTTCGAATATCCTATCTGTGTGGATTACGCATGACTTGGTTCCATTCTTTATTATTCTGTTGGAATAACCTGTCTGTGCGGTCTATCGCATGCATGGTGAATTCTTATGTTATTCCATTCTTTACTATTCTGTTGGAATATCCTGTCTGTGCGGATTACGCATGACCTGGTTCCATTCTTTATTATTACATTTGGAATATCTTGTGCATCTTGATTACGCATGACTCTTGCCCAATGATTTATTAATTTTTTGGAATAACTTTTATGCATGCGCCTATCACATACATGGTGAATTCTTCCGTTATTCCATTCTTTATTATTCTGTTGGAATAACCTGTCTATGTGGATTACCACATGCATGGTGAATGATCCTTCGTATTCATTCCTTATTAAATTATGGAAATGATCTGTCTACGTGGATTACCGCATAGCGGGTGAAAATCCATTTCCAGTTTCGTAATTTTTCTGACCCTCAAAAATTCTGGAAAAATTTGAAATGATGGTTTGTTGAGTTTTCTAGATTGTGTCCAAAAATGGGGATTTTTGGATGTATAGATTAGGAGTTATGAATTTTAGGGGAAAAGACTATTTTAAAAATAAACGCTTATAACTCCTTGTGGTTAACTCCAAAATTTGTGAAATTTTTATTGGGAGTACATATACATAAGAGGAGTATACCCTGTAAATTTTGGAATTTTTGGACAAAAGTACAATTTATGATAAATGTCTAAATAATCGGCAGTTTTGGCCATATGAAAAATAGTAAATGAATTTTAAAAATTCTGAGAAAAATATATGTTCAATATGGGACTATGTTTAATATGTTATGTGAAGTAACAAAATTGGAAAATAGGATTTTATGGCATGGGAATCCTATATAAGGTATATGCAGATTTTTGATGAGGGATTTGATCATTGGTGATGAAATCTTATGAGTATGGCATTTTTGAATGATTAAATGCATTATTTGGTAAAGTGTAAACAATTAAAATAAATTGTTTATAAGTTTAAGAAGTGATTAAAATATTGTTATAATATTAATAATATTAGATTATGAGTTTATTAAGTGATTGATAATATTTGGATAAATTTAAAGTCTTTAATATTTATCCTTGTTTTTGTTTGATTAATGTTTATATCATTGTCATCATCCTCATGCTTATATTGTGATGAAAGTCATCTTTGGCTTACGTGCAAAGATGGACTGTTGATTATTAATTTTACAATTGTATATCTTTGGCTTACGTGCAAAGATGGACTGTTGATTATTGGTTTTATAATTGTATATATTTGGCTTACGTGCAAAGATGGACTGTTGATTATTGATTTTACAATTGTATATCTTTGGCTTACGTGCATTGATGGACCGTTGTTGGTATGATTATAACCAGGGATTATTCGGTATAATCATGACCATTGTTGAAAACATGAATATCCTTGGCCCGTAGTGCATAGATAATTCGTGGTCGTAATACTAGTGAATATCCTTAGCTGTAGTGCAGGGATGATTCAATGATGTGGATTATTTATTAAGCTGAGTCTCAGTGATAACATATTGATAATACACTTTTAATTCGTAGAAGATAGTAGATATCATGCTCTACTTTACTCTTCTATAATACAGTTGTATGTCTTTGGCTTGTAGTGCAAAGATGAATTGTTAATGAATATCTTTGGCCATAGTGCAAAGATGAATTTATTAGTATGATTATGAGCAGGAATTGTGTTTTGGTATAACCATGATTTTTGATGTTTCAGGTGAAGATAGGTGATGAGAATTATCTTCCTCCTGGGTCCGAAAAGGAATTTAGAATCACAATTATGATTATGAGTTATTCGTATGATTGTCGATAGAAATTGTTGATTGATGTTATAGGGATAAAACATTATTGGTGGACTTTTAACATGGAGAAGATAATAGATCTGATGGTCTATTTGACTCTTCTAATGGATTGCTCGTTCCACTGCAACTTTAGTTGAAAAGTTTTATCATCTACCATATGTTCTAAATCTCTGATTTATTACTGATGAAGGCTATTGATGATGTAAATATCTTTAGTCATGATATTCTTTACTGGGCTAGTTGTGCTCACCTTTTTTGCTTCACAATTCCTTTCAGGTAATAAGAATGTAGGTGGGTCGAGCGAGGGTAACAGAAAAATAGAAAGGTGGTCTATAGCTGTTGAGGTTCTCCTTAAATAGTATGAAAATAATTTTATTGAGAACTTTAGATAAGTGTGTCGTATTGTATATGTCATTTGATATTTAATTTTGGTGAACCGAATAGGGTGAGGTGAACCCAACTTTGGAAGGGTGTTTTGTCACTATCATACAAGATGTCTAATGACATACAACCTCGTGTTATCATAAGACAAGGTTGTGCACATCTACTTGCTAAGTATATCTACGAGCACTACCTATATAATCTTGGACTTTATTTGAAATATAATTCTCACTTGGAGACAACAGAGATAATCATATGTCAAGAGAAGACTCACCATTGGAATGAAGATGATAACAAACTTCTTGTTTTTCTTTGGGGACTATTGAGTCAACCAAGGATAATTCTGTGGACATATGATATCTATCATAACCTAGACGCATGGCCTCCCATGTACGAAGGTTTCCTTGAGCACTTCCCAAAGATTAAAATTTCTAAAACAATTATGGACTGTTCTTTTATGTAAGGTACCATTGTAAGTTTGTGGTCAAGGCACCATGAGAGTTACATACATTTGTATTAAAACTCACAGTTTAACTATGGTCGTATTCTGTACGACAGATCAACAGCTGTATAAATGAAGTTTGTATTTGATTTTTATAGTATGATATCTAGCAACTCAGAATGGGTCGTGTGGACCTATTTTGGGGGCGTCACAAATTAACCCTTGTTTTGTGGCAGTATTTGAAAATGGCATCCGAAAATATTGAGATAAACAATGAAGCACATGAGACCGTTGAGTCACCGCAGATTAATGCCCAGGATAATGTGCAATAGGAAGACAATAATCCTCATGTAAACAATAACACCGATGAAATGGTGAACGATGGGATGTTCAGAGGCTTTATGCAATTCATGCAACATCGGTAAAGCGGCTCTGTCCAAAATGCGGTGGAAACAAAGGATAACTCTCAAGCGGTCACCGCTAAGCGCTTCAAGGAGCTGGGACCACCGAGTTTTTGGAGAGCCAAAACCACTTAAGGCAAAGACGTGGATAAAGCAGATCAACAAGATATTTGATGTCTTGGGATTCTCCGAGGAGCAAAGGTTCCCTTTGCCACCTTCATGTTGCGAAGGCGGGCATTCATTGGTGGGAATCAGAAGCGTACTCAACCTGCCGCACTGAAGATGTCTTGGGAGAAGTTCCAAGAACTGTTCAATGATAAGTACTTTCCTGAAATTATTTGTCACATGAAGGAGGTAGAGTTCATCAAGCTTGAGAAAAATAATATGACCTTGGCACAGTACGAAGCTAAGTTTGTCGGGTTGTCTCGGTTTGCGTCCCACTTGGTTGATAATGAGGAGAGAATGACGCGGATGTTTCTAAGAGGTTTAAAACCTGAGATACGTCAATACCTTATCTCTCATAAACTATGTTTGTATTCAAATGTTGTGAATATGGCTTAGTTATTGGAGTGCGATAATGAGTCAACCCAACCAAGAGAGAGCAGCCGGTAAGTCGATAATACCAGTGGTAGCAGTCATCGAAGCGGTGATAACAAACATGGAGGGAATCAACCTGCCAGAAATGGTAATAACTTCGGTGGTAATCATGGCCAGGACAATAAGAGTGGACATTTCAAGAAGAGGAGATTCAATAATGATGGAAAGACGTCAGCACCAGCACCTGTTGTTAAGGAAGAAGAACGACCGCCTGTCGTATGTTACAAATGTGGAGGGGAAGGACACATAAGTCCAAACTGCACGATGCAGTCCAAAGTATGTTACAATTGTGGAAAAGAAGGTCACCTAGCCTGATTTTATCATGCACCAAAGTCAAGTCCAGCTGGGAAGGAGGCATCCAAGGGTATCCCAAACAAGACAAAACTGGTAGTTCAAGGGAGAGTGTTTGTCGTAACCTCCCAAAAAGCGAGGAATCCGAACGAGGTGATCACGGGTAAGCTAATCATAAACTCTAGCGAAGTTTATACTTTATTTGATACCTGTTCTACCCATTCCTTTATTTCTCCTACTTGCGCTCAACGTTTAAATTTGACTCCGGAGAAATTAGACTTTGACTTATCTGTTGAAACTCCGTTGGGAGAAACCTTTATTACATCCATAGTTTATAAGTCTTGTTTGATCAAATCGGTAACCACACGTTACCTGTCGATCTTATTTCTTTGAAAATACTTGCATTTGATGTGATTTTAGGGGTTGATTGGTTAACTACTCATCATGCTAAAATCGATTATTTTTGTAAGGTTGTTAGCTTTCATATTCATAACCAACCTATTATGCGAATTCAAGCAACCAAACCACTAAAATCAATCATTGTCATATCAAGTCATAAAGCTATTCGTTTATTAAAAAACGGATGTCAAGCTTTCTTAGCCCATGTCATAGATTTAAATAAAGATACGTCAGATTTGAATGATATTTCTATTGTTAATAAATTTCTTGATGTATTCCCTGAAGAACTTCCTGGCCTACCCCAGAGCATGAAATTGAATTTTGTATCGACCTTGAATCTGGTACAAAACCCATTTCCAAAGCCCCATATCAAATGGCTCCTATTGAACTTCAGGAGTTAAAAACCCAACTACAGGAATTGTTAGACATCAGTTTCATTCGTCCTAGTACGTCTCCTTGGGCTACTCCTATTATATTCGTAAAGAAGAAAGATGGAAGTATGCGACTTTGTATTGATTATCGGGAGTTGAATCATGTCACCATCAAAAATAGGTAACCGTTGCCTCGCATTGATGACCTATTTGATCGGTTGCAAGGAGCTAAATTCTTTTTAAAGATTGATCTTTGTTCCGGATATCATCAGTTGAAGATTAAAACTGATGACATTCCAAAGACTACTTTCAGAACTCGGTACGGGCATTATGAATTTTTAGTCATGTCTTTTGGATTGACTAATGCTCCTGCTTCCTTCATGGACATGATGAACCAAGTATTCAAGGAATATTTGGATCACTTTGTGGTCATCTTTATTGATGGCATCCTCATATACTCCAAAACCCGTGAAGACTATGAGCAACACTTGAGGCTGATACTCCAAAAGCTTCGTGAAAATAAGCTATATGCCAAGTTAAAGAAATGCGAGTTCTGGCTTGAGGAAGTTGCATTCCTTGGGCACGTAATATCAAATCATGGAATATCTGTTGACCCGGCAAAGATTGAAGAAATTCAAAGCTGGGAGCAACCTAAGTCAGTGACCGAAGTACGTAGCTTTCTCGGCTTAGCTGGTTATTATCGGAGATTCGTAGAAGGGTTTTCTCGAATCGCTACTCCATTAACTCAGCTGACTCAAAAAGATACAAAATTCGGTTGGAGCAAGGAATGTGAGAAGAGTTTTCAAGAACTCAAGAGAAGACTCATTTCAGCACCTGTTCTGACAATACCATCTGGCTCGGAGGGATTTGTCATCTATAGTGATGTTTCAGGCAAAGGGTTAGGATGTGTTCTCATGCAACATGGGAAAGTCATAGCATATGCCTCTCGACAACTCAAAGAATATGAGAGGAATTATCCTACTCATGATCTAGAGTTGGCAGCAGTCGTTTTTGCACTTAGGATTTGGAGGCATTATCTGTATGGAGAGAAGGTGGAGATCTATATGGATCATAAAAGCCTCAAATATTTCTTCACTCAAAAGGAACTCAACATTCGGCAACGACAATGGCTTGAGTTGTTGAAAGATTATGATCATACCATCCAATACCATCCTGGAAAAGTGAACGTAGTAGCTGACGCATTGAGTAGAAGATCATATACGGGTACGAGTGCAATATTGTCAACGTAAAGACCCGTTTTGTATGACTTGCAAAGGATGGAGATAGAGTTAAAGACTCCAGGGATCCATGTGATGATGGCGAATATACGAGTAGAACCGACTTTAATCGATAAAGTTAAAGCTGCTCAAACTACAGACTTGGAGCTGCTGCGTATGAAGAAGAAAGTGCAAGAAGGTGCTATTCCGGAAGCAAGAATTGATGAAGAAGGAATACTTTGAATCAACTCCAGACTTTGTGTTCCTAACGATTCTAACTTGAAGTATAAAATCATGATGGAGGCGCACAACACACTGTTTGCAATCCATCCTGGGAGTACCAAAATGTATCGTGATCTTCGACATACATTTTGGTGGAGCAATATGAAGAGAGAGATAGCGGGGTTTATCTCAAGGTGTCTAACTTGTCAACGAGTTAAGGCGGAGCATCAAGTGCCAAAAGGTCCATTGCAACCACTTAAAATTCTAGAATGGAAGTGGGAGCACATTACCATGGATTTCGTTACTGGTCTTCCCAAGATTTCTCAAGGCATAGATGCGATTTGGGTCATTGTTGATAGATTGACCAAGTCTGCTCATTTCTTACCGATACGAGAAACTTATACACTTGAACGTCTTGCTAGTATGTATATAAACGAGATTGTAAGAATGCATGGTATGCCAATATCCATAGTTTCTGATCGAGACCCAAGATTCACTTCAAGATTTTGGGTTAGTTTGCAAAAAGCTATGGACACGGATTTACGATTTAGTTCGGCATATCATCCTCAAATGGATGGGCAGTCGTATTCAAACTCTTGAAGATTTATTAAGACTCTGTATCCTTGACTTCAAGGGAAGTTGGGACAAGTTCTTACCATTGGTGGAGTTTTCCTACAATAATAGTTATCAAGTAAGTATTGGCATGGCTCCATTTGAGGCGTTGTATGGAAGAAAGTGTCGTTCTCCAGTATGCTGGGATGAGGTGGGTGAAGCAACGTTGTTGGGACCAGATTTGGTACGTATGACTACGGAAAAGATTCAAACGATCTGACAACGTATAAAACCTCACAAGATCGACAAAAGAGTTATGCTGATCTTCATCGAAAGGACGTGGAATTCAATATTGGAGATCATGTGTTGTTATGTGTTGCTCTATGGAAAGGAGTTACAAGATTTAGAAAGAGAGGAAAGCTCAATCCTCGATTCATTGGCCCATTTATAATCCTTGAACGAGTAGGACTTGTGGCCTATAGACTCACCTTACCGCCAAGTATGTCTCATGTTCATAACGTTTTTCACATATCTATGTTACGTAAATATGTGAAAGACCCGAACCACATTATTGAATTAGAACCGGATGAGATATAGGAAGATTTAACGTATGAAGAGTTACCTGTTAAAATCTTGGATAAGAAGGATCATATTCTACGCTCTAAAGTTATACCTTAAGTCAAAGTTTTGTGGAGAAACCACGATGTGGAGGAAATGACATGGGAGTTAGAATCTGAGATGAAATCAAGGTATCCTCACCACTTCGACATACCAGGTACGCACCCTAATTTCGTGGATGAAATTTCATAAGAAGTGGAGGTTGTAAGACCCCAACTTTTATGAATAAAGAATAATTTTCTCAAAATATATTTTTAAATATTATGGTGTGGATTAGATATAATGTTATAGTTGTGGGTAATATTTACAAATTTAGCAAAGTAAGCAAGTGGTTATATAATATTCGATTGGTCGGGGAATATTCGTTTTAACAAGGAATATTCGTACGACGACGCAATCAATCATCAGTGGACCCCACAACGTAAGTATTGTCGTAGTTAGTTAGAAAATGACATAATTATCTTTTTATAAAAATAACGCGTAATTTTTACCGTTAAACAGTTGAACTACCCTAGTAGTAAAAGTACAATGAATACGCTGGTTCGCATAGTAGCACACGTATTGATTATTGATGCTTACGTGAGAAGTCACTCGCTTATACTCAATTATTTCTACAAAGAATTGCGCATCATATCTCTCATATTATTGATTCGATTATTGTCACAAAAGATCATCTCGCATTATATGATATATTATTAAATCAATAATTCGAGACGATAAAGTTATTCATATTATTAAATTACAACATTTACAATATCTAGAAGTTCTGTCAAGGAGAAGTTTGGTCATCTAATTGCGCGCCAATAAGGAGAAATTCTTATCGGAAAGCCCCCTCTTTCCTAGGAACGACCTGGTTGTTAAATATTGTGAGTTATAATATTAATGATGAAAATGTTCGTGTTGATTAAAGATGAAATTGATAGTTCCATTGTGTTGGAATTATTAGTGTTAGTGGAAATCGACATTTATTTCAATATTAATTGATGTCCCTCGAAAGTTATAACGACCAACCGTAATTAATCAGATAAATGAGCAATTAATTGCTATTAATTCACATGATTATAACTATTTGTTCATATGTGTGTACTATTGATTCACATTCTTGTACTATTAGGGGAGTTGGTGCAAGATTGATAATACTTGCATAACTAAGTTAAAAATGGAGGTATAGATGGAGGTACTATACTGCAATTCGTATTTTCACATGATTATAACTATTGATTCACATGATTGAACTATTGACTCACATTAGTTACTATTAGGGGAGGTGGTGCAAGTTTGATAATACTTGCAAGACTAAATTAAAAATGAAAGAAAAGTTGAAGGTATTGTGCAGTAATATTTCGAGTTCCAAAATGTACAATTATTGAAACTATATTTTTCTATAAATAGAAGCTCATTCTTCCTTCATTTCTCACCAATTCACTAAAGCTTTAGAGCAATTATTATAGAGAGAAATTCTAGAGAGAAAGAAGAAGAGAAGTCTGCTACCTCACTATTCCAATTTCTAGTTTCTTCTAAGGTAAGGGGTATTATTCTTTCGTATTCATGAAGAGAAATATTTTTTCTTTCAATACTGTAAGAGTTGTTATTCCATTCCTTATTATTATGTTGAATAACTCGCCTATGTGAAGTACCGCATACACATGGTGAAATTCTTCATTATTCCATTCTTTATTATTCTCATTGAATAACTCCGTCTGTGCAATCTATCGTATGCCCGGTGAATTCTATTGTTATTCCATTCTTTATTATTCATTTGGAATATGAATATCATGTCTGTCTTTGCTTACGCATTACCCGGTTCCATTCTTTATTATTCTATTGGAATATCCTCATCGCATGCGGTTTACGCATGACCAGTTCCATTCTTTATTATTACGCTGGAATATCCTGCTTTGCGCTTTACGCATGACACAGTTCCATTCTTTATTATTCTCGCTGAGAATAACTTTTGTTTGTGCGCGGCCTATCGCATGCATGGTGAATTCTTCTCATTATTCCTTTCTTTATTATTCTTTGGAATAACTCGCCTATGTGGATTACCGCATGTATGGTGAATAATCCTTTGTATTCATTCCTTATTAAATTGTGGAAATGAACTGTCTACATGGATTACCGTATGGCGGGCGAAAATCCATTTGCAGTTTCATATATTCTATTTTACTCAGTTGGTTAAAGTTTTGGCTTCTATACTCCATGAAATTAGTAGAATATCCTCGGATATTTGCGCTTCATCCCAGATCTTTTCATGGAAATGTTCTTCTCGAGCATTCTTGAATTTTACTCCACAAAGCAAAGATCATGTTGACAATTTGGACGTAATTGATTTCAAGATAAATTAACTTATAAATCTTTAAAAATTTATTCTTAAACTTGTTTTATTGAATTATTATGTCATTATCATCATCCTCGTGCTTATATATAGTGATGAAAGTCATCTTTGGTTTACGTGCATAGATGGACTTGGTATGATTATGACGACCGTGATTATTCTATAATAATCATGACTGTAATGTTATAAATGATGTGGTAAAAGTCCTCAAGCTTTGTAGTGCATTGATGGACAATTTTGGTATGATTATGACCGTGGATTATTCGGATAGTCATGACCATTGATGATTTAATGAATATCATTGGCCGTAGTGCGTGGGATGACTCGATGATGTGGTTTATTTATTAAACTTAGTCTCAAATGATAAAATTTGATGAAAACATTTTAAATCATGAAGATAGTAGATATCATGCTCTACTTGACTCTTCTAATGAATTGCTTATTCCACTGCAGCTTAAACTTGATGTCTATTGTATTTTATCGCTTTAACATTGTTGAAGACTAATGATACTTTATTCTGCATTATCTTAGTCATAATATTTCTTACTGGGCTAGTTGAGCTCACCCTTTCTTTATTTGTTCTCTTCAGGAAATGAGAACGTAGCCGGGACTAGTCGGGGAACTGAGTGATTGTCCAGATGATAGCATTAGTAGTCCTCACTATTCTGTTAAATAGTGTGGCAATAAATGTAATGAGGACTCCATTGAGTGTGGATATTGTCTAGATGACAATATTCTTATTAAAACTCTTAGATTATGTTTTGTCGTATTTTACACGACTGTTGTATAATTAAGTTGTATTTGAATTTTGTACCATGTATTTGGCAACTCAAGATGGGTGATGTATACCTATTTTCGGGGCGTCACAAGTTGTCCCTTTGAATTTTGGTGGTCCTACAGCCTTGAAATCTTTGAAATTCCCTAAGCGATTATCCGGTTAGTTCCCTGCGACTGGCATTCCTTGCGGCATAGCTTTTGCTACCATATTTGTAAAATGCTGCATTGGGTCTACTTATTGTTGTCCCTCAACGTTATTGACATATTCTTCTGCCCTTTGGTCTGGAGTTTGACGTCTTGACGGCATTATCTGGTTAAGTAAAACCATAAATTATTCTTTACATTCTAAATCTTATCATATAAGTTTAACATATTAAACTTGTTTTATCACTCAAACTTAGATTCATATTCATTCAACGATTTCAAAATACTTTACATAACGTAGCACATACTACTTTAAACATCAGTTATCCCTTTGTGACTACAAAAGTCGGGATTTGCTACACCACTTGTACAAAAGTTTTAGAATATTACATTACACAGGCATACTATTCATATATATTACATTAAATGACTTCTACACAATGTAACCTATACTACCTATTCACTATGCCTTTTCTTGACAACCTTTCACCGATGACCTTCTATCCCACGATAAAACATGCATGGGTTTATAGTTGGGACAATACAGAGTGGTATGTCCCTCATAGCCGCAAAGATAACATATTTTTTTCCCTTTCTTCTTATCAGATTTTCCTACGTCGTGGTCTTCTATCTTTCTTTTCCCCTTCTTGCTTGGAGCTGCACACGATATGTTGTTTGTGGCTCCCATCTGATCAATTTGGATTTTAAGCTTATCTTGTTCTTCCATTGTATCGATTAACGCCTGACACAATTGACTATTTAGAAGCTTTTCTATTTCCCACAGCCTTTCCAAAGAAAGAAACCTTGTTCCTCAGATTCTGCACTTACATTGACGCTTGATCAACTTCAACTTTAGTGTCTGAATCACTATCTGTCAGTTCCACCATTTCCGGATCTGGTACTACGTTTTCCACAATAACTACCTCATCCAAGTTGTTTTCATTATGAGCCTCTATTTCACCTATTGGCTTCGATATTAGCTCGGGTGTATGGATTTGATCATTTTTCATGCTATAAGCATATAACAAGCCTTTTCCACCAGACGTCTACACACATAAATTATCCTTATTAGCATATAGTATATACACACAGCAAATAATAGTTTTATATAAGTTATCTTTTATTTGGTTTGACGATGAATTTATTCAATTCATATATTTTTAAACTCTATATGAGTTATTCATATTCTCAACGTTTCCCTCTGTTCTAAGGTTATAGCCTAAGGTCTATCCCACCTAAGGTTTCTAACCCTAAGCTCTGATACCAACTTATAAAGCCCCCAAATTCGGGTACTTGAAACCCAAACTCGGTGCTTCACGATACCATTTCTATGAGCGGAATAATACTAATAATAATAACCATAATATAAATATTAAACTTAATTTACATATCAGAGTCTATTCCCAAGTACGCAACCTTTAAACATTCATTACAATTCATGATAATAAATAGATATCAATCTTATCTTAATAAAGTCTAAGTATTACATAAGGTAGCATAGAACTCATTCAGCAAGTTTTCCTTTTCCTTTGTTCTTGGTTGAGCCCTCTGATTGTTCACACTTAGCTGAAAACATTTAAATTAAGCAAGGATGAGCATTTGAGTGTCCAGCAAGTAATAACAATTATAAATATTAGCTGAAAGGATTAAATGTTTTCTTTATACTACCCTTCTACAACAAATCAATAGTTATGACGTAATCTGAACCGATAATAATAACATAACAACACTTTATCAAATTTTTGAAACTACGTACTGACTATAAATAGGGTTAAGGTGACATACTATAAACATTGTTTTCAATTTTTGAATAGGTTTAGCAGAACTTCATCCGCAAACCATCATAACTTACAGGCACAGGGGGTGATCAGCCCGTTATGCCCTATATTGATCAATACTACATGCAAGAACGATATTATCATTCATTTTGTCCGCCTTGGGCACATAAAAGTGTTCCCATGTTCAGGATGTTCATACTTAGTCGAGAATCTGAACCAAAATAATTTTATTGGATACAAAAAGGTTTTACCATATTCAACAATATTTCTAAATCTGTGTCTAGCTGATTAAATAGCTTAGACGACTTTTACTTACTGTATACATACTGGCAATTAATAGGTATATATATATATATATATGATTAAATACAATGATTATCTAAGTGGGGACACTTGTATAACCATAATTAAAAATTAACGAACAGAATAAATATCTGAATAATAATATAATACCATGTTGATAATCAATGATCAGATATAATATATATAATAATAAGTTTAATAATCTGGTACAATAATAATATAATTCTGAAACTATCTTACTCATGTCCATTGTATAAAGAAAATGCAAAGGTAGGATACTTGCCTGGTCTGCTGCTTACAATACGCAACTTAATATTATCTTTTGTATAACAACATATCAGTAATAAGATCATTTTACTGATTAGAATAACATATCGTAGCACGTAATACTGCTTATTGCAGTCAGCACATAACCTAATCATATTGCCACACATGTTTAACAATCATCGGATCACAAACAAACACGTATCTAATCGCATTATCTAAGTGCAGATCAATTTCTGAAATATGTCGGTGTACCGACAGCTTTATCGGGTAATTATCGAGTCTAAGACTCTATTCTGAAGTTCAATATCTGTAAGTATTAGTCATATTATTTTTAAATGACTTATAATAATTTTTAAACATTTATTATAACTTTATCAAGCATTTCAAACACCTGAATCACTATTAAATGATTTAAATATTGAATAATTCTATTATCATTAATATTTAATTAATATTAAACTATTAATGAAACCATTGCCAAAAATATTAAAGTTATTTATAATAACTCAAAATATTGTTAAAGTATTAATATTACCCTTAAATGATTTTTAAAATATTTAAAATCATTTTAAATAATTACCATTAATATTTAAATATTAATGTACTATTCCTCAAAATATTAAAAGTCATTAAGTATAACTTAAAATATTTTTAATTCATTTATATCATTTTTAAATGATTTTAAATTAATAAAACTATTTTTAAACTATCTATTTAATATAATTATTAAATAAATTTAATATCATTAATATTAACTTAATATCATTAATATTAATTTATTAATGAAATTATCCTTTAAATATTAAAAGTTATATTTTATAACTTAAAATATCTTTAAACACTTTATTTTCATTTAAAATGATTATAATATTAAAATCATTTTTAAATTAATTTATTTAATATAATTATTAAATAACCTTTATATCATTAATAATAATTAATTAATGAAATTTACCTTTTAATATTGAAAGTTATATTTTATAACTTAAAATATTATTAAATACCTTATTATTATTTAAAATAATTTTTAGTATAATAAAATCATTTTAATTTATTTATTAAATAACTTAATTATCATTAATATTAATGTATTAATAAATTTCATCACAAAATATTCAAAGTCATTAAAATAACTTAAAATATTTTCTTATATCATAATATAAATAAGACTCTGTTCTTCGAGAATTATTTCCCGAAGAGCATAAAAAATAAGATGGAGGTAAAATTTTTAGAATTTAAGTAAGGAGATATGTTGGTGGCGCAATACGCGACTAAGTTCAATGAACTGGCCCAGTTTGCTAAACACCAGGTGGTAGACGAAGAGAGGAAAGCTAGATGTTTTGAACAAGGACTGAAGCCTTGGTTGTTTGACAAGGTATCAGTTCTTCAGATTGATTCTTTTACAACATTGTTGGAGAAGGCTATTATTGCTGAAGGAGGAAATGGAGCTTTAAGTTTATATAACAAAGAGAAGAAGGGAAAGAGCACTGGTGGAGAGAACCGAGGAGGAAGTAGTAGCGGTGGTAGCAACTTAGGAAAGAGGAAGTGGGAGAACAACAACAGCAACAAGAATCCCAACAATCAAGTGGGGAAATTTTGTGGAGAATTTAAGAAAAAGGTGGAAGGATGCCTAAAGTGTGGAAGGTATCACCAGGGAGAATGTTGGAAAGGGCGCAGTATATGTTACAACTGTGCCAAGAGGGACATTATGCTCCAAACTGCCTGAAGCCGAAAAAGATCAAAGGGTGTTTCGCTTGTGGTTCGTTGGACCATCTAATCAAAGACTGCCTGAAGAAAGGAAGTAGCGGAGGAAGTGGCCAACAAGGAGGGAGTGGCAAACTAATGATTGGTGGAACGACGCCATCCAACCATCCAACTGCCAGAACATTTAATATGACTGTCCATGATGCGGTAGCTGCGAAGGACATTGTGTCAGGTATCATCCCAATCAATGATATAAATGCCTATATATTATTTAATTCAGGTGCCACATGTTCTTTTGTATCTGAGGAATTTGCTAATCAACTTAATTCACCCCGAGAACGATTAGGAAATCCTTTGAACATAGAAGTTGCAAATAAGGAAGTAATCCTTGTAGAGTATATTTACCGAAATTATGGCGTAAATATTAGAAATCATGAACTAAGCATAGACTTAATCCTGATAAGATTGGGAGAATTTGATGTAATATTAGGAATTGGTTATATAACCATGTTGCGATAATTGACTGCCAGAATAAATGTGTGAACCTTCAGACTCCAAATAAGTCTAAGGTAGTGTTTTATGGTAGCTCATCGCTTAAGCAATCATGTTGTATTATGATGATGTAGGCCAAGAGATTGATAAGAAAAGGATGTGTAGGGTACTTAGCGTATATTGTTGACACTCGAAAAAAGGGAGTAAAAATTAAGGATATATCTGTAGTTAAAGAATTTTGAGATGTATTTCCAGACGATCTGCCTGGTCTTCCGCCAGACAGAGAAATAGAATTTGTAATAGACTTAGCACCGGGAGCTGCACCGATTTCGAAAGCCCCATACCGTATAGCGCCAGTAGAAATGAAGGAATTGATGACACAATTGCAAGAGTTGCTAGATAAGGGTTACATACAATCGAGTGTGTCTCTTTGGGGAGCACCTATGTTGTTTGTAAAGAAGAAAGATAGATCGATGAGGCTCTATATCAATTATTGAGAATTGAACAGAGTGACGATTAAGAATAGATATCCGTTACCAAGGATAGATGACCATGTCGACCAACTAAAGGGCGCAAAGTGTTTCTCGAAGATAGATTTGCGAACGGGTTACCACCAGTTGAAGGTACGAGAAGAAGATATATCAAAGACGATGTTTCGAACTCGTTACGGACATTTTAAATTTTTGGTAATGTCATTCGGATTGACGAATGCTTCGACAGTATTTATGGACTTAATGAACCGAGTCTTCAAGCCATTCATATATAACGATATCATTCAGAGATGGTCATGTAAGCCTTGTGATTTGAACCCCTTTTAGCGTACATTTTATAGTTTAACCCTTAGGGTATACTAGAGCTAACCACCTGTGGGGGTACCACAGGCATGTCCTCTTGACACAAGGGCATGACACCTTTCGTGGCGATGTGATCAGTCCATGACGTATCCTTTTGTATGATCTAGGTATGAGCTTTGGCCATTTGATATATTTGTTCAGGATACGTATGGGTCGACCTAATATTTGATTTGATTCGATTTGTTTAACAGATTAGTGATGTATGTGTCGTGCCTACTATCCAATTTGATTTGTATACATCATGGTACCGATGTATTTTGTTAGCCTTTGGCTATTTTTATTTGAGCTCAGTATGAAACAATTACCTTATAACCATTTGATTCAGCCTTATTTTGTTTGGAATTCTTTTGACTATAGTTGTCGGTTCGACAGTGTTAATCATTTGTACCTTGTCTCACCAATTTTGATATATTCATATTTGGTTAGTAGTTATAATTGTTTGTTCATTCAGTTCCTTCGGTACATATATATATTATTTATATGTGTGCATTTTTATATCTTTACTGGGCAATTGGCTCACGCTGTGTTCTTTTTCCGATAGGTAATCATGGGTGATCAGGATATGTGGGATGAGAGATACATTTGATCCAAATGAGTAGATTAGTTTTTGAGACTTATCATTAGACTTGGGTTTTCCTAATATTTTGTATATGGATGTTTGGGCCATTTTGGCATTTATGTCTTATTAGTAGAGACTATGTAAGTGTGGAGTTCCTTCTATTTAAATTGGAGTATGTTACATTTGGTATTCAATTTCATTGGAGATATTTTGAGATTTATTTGAGGTTTGTATTTATTATGTTTGTGTGTGACATCCTTTTTCTTTTTCGGAAAGGAGGTGTTACAGAGTTGGTATCAGAGCTTAGGTTATGATCTTGTAGAATTGTTTTTAGGCTTGACCTGTGAGTTATGGGTAGACCATTGGGTAGTTATAAGATTTTATTATAGAGTTGTATTGCCTTTGATTTTCGTTATGCATAAATTTGGCCTTGATTATTTCTTTTGATCTGTTTGTTCTCGTCTGTTTGATTTTATATCATAGATGGCTCGTAGATCTTCGAGAATTGCTGGGAGGAAGGGTAATAACGATAGGAGGGGTCAGAGGTAACCCCAGGTTAAGGCTGTTAACCAGGGTGGAAATGATGGGGCCTAGGGTAATGCAACAATAGCCCCGGCTATGGTAGCAGCAATGGTGAATGAGGTAGTTATGCAGGCCGTGGCACGGGTTATGCAAGGTGTTTCGCAGATGCAAGGAAATCATAATGCAAATGGCATGGGGGATAATGCAGAGATACCACAACATGAGCAGAATGTTCCTCTTGAGGATCAAGTGGTTCAGCCAGTACATCCGTTATAAATGTTGTTAGAGAGGTTCATTAAGCGGAAGCCCAAATCTTTTCATTTCACTCAAACTCCAATTGATGCAGAGAACTGGATCGCCCACTTGGAGAAGATTTTTGATGTGATTGGATGTTCAGAAAATTAGAAGGTTAGAATAGCAGTTTATAAGCTAGAGGATGATGTTCAGCGATGGTGGAAATCGTTGAAGGCTACATAGGGAGATGAATTTATGGATGGACTCATATGGAGCAGTTTTTGTAACCTTTTCTATCAAAAGTATTTCCCAAATGCTGATAGGGATGTATACATTAGGGAATTTGTGTCCAATCGGCAGAAGGAAGATGAGACTATTACCGATTTCATAGCAAGGTTTACGAGGTTGGCTGGCTTTGCTGGTTCAATAGCTGGGACAGCTGCACAACAGGCAGAAAAGTTCAAATGGGCCTTGAAATATGAGTATAGGAGATCGATCATCCACACCATATTTACAGATGTATCACAGGTGGCTAATGCAGTTAAGAGTGTGGAAATAGAACACAAGGACTTTCGAGCTTCCAAATCAGAAAGGAGTCGAAAGAGAGATAGAGATGACCAGCAAGGGCAAGGAATGGGACAGTTTGGCAGAAATCAGAATAGAAGGCAAAATAATTGGAATGAGCCTCCATCGGGTCAGCGATTTAATCCTCAAAGGGATTTTGCTTACCCAATGCAACAGGGTGGTCGTGGAGGTCAGCAACAGGGTCAGTGGCAAGCTAGAGGGCAGTATCAAAATAGGGGATTTCAATAGAACAGGGGTTTCCAGGAAAATCAAAATCAGGGTCAGCATCGCCAACAGGGTCAAATTCAGGGGCGGTATCCAGGACCAGCAGGTGGCGGCAATCCGAACCTTTTGCCACTTCCACCTGGTCCATGTGCTACTTGTGGTGGGTATCATGCTGGTAGGGCATGCTATAGAGAGACTGGGGCTTGTTTCTTATGTGGACAAATGGGACATAGAGCAAGGGACCGATACCAACGTGGTAATGGGGAGGTCAGAATCTTTGGTAATGGCGGTCAACAATGACACCGGTGGGAGAGTATTTGTATTGATAGCTAACCATGCGGCCCAAGCACCAAGTACTATTTCAGGCATCCTTCTTATAGGAAATCGTGAGGCATCGATTTTGTTTGACACTGGATCTACACACTCTATTGTTGCACTTTTATTTGTTCGTCATCTTGGAGTGTCTTCTCATATATTAGATCCTCATTTATCGATTGCTACCCCGATGGGGAATTCTGTGATTATTTCTGAGAAATTTCGCAAGTGTCCTTTGAAGTTAGGGAGTAGGGTGTACGTAGATAACTTACTTCCGATGGTGATGCATGATTTTGATATCATCTTGGGTATGGATTGGCCGAGTAAGCATCGAGCCACTATTGATTGTCAGGCGAGGAAGGTCATTTTTGGAACCTTAGAAGCTCCAAAATTCGAGTTTCAATGTTCCAAGCCGAATGGTGTTATAAAGTTGATCTCAGCTTTGAAGGCAAGCAAAATGATTGCTAAAGGACGTGATTGTTATTTGGCTTATGTGAAGGATACCTCGAGGGATGAGCCCCAACTTGATGACTATCCAGTTGTGCGAGAATTTCCTGAGGTACTTCCTAAGGATCTGCCAGGATTGCCACCGCCAAGGGAAGTTGAGTTTACTATTGAGCTCATTTTTGGAGCGGAACCTATCTCTAAGGCCCCCTATAGGATGGCTCCATTAGAGTTATAGGAGTTAAAGGAACAATTGCAGGAGTTGTTAGATCGTGGATTCATTAGACCGAGTGTATCGCCATGGGGTGCTCCAATCTTGTTTGTAAAGAAGAAGGACGGATCTATGAGATTATGTATAGATTATAGGGAGCTAAATCGGATCACTATTGGGAATATATATCCATTGCCACGGATAGATGACCTTTTTGATCAGCTCCAAGGGGCAAAGTTCTTCTCAAAGATAGATTTGAGGTCGGGATACCATCAGTTGAGGGTGAGGGAAGAGGACATTCCAAAAATAGCTTTTCATTCTCGGTATGGGCACTATGAGTTTTTGGTGATGTCATTTGGGTTGACTAATGCTCCGGCAGTGTTTATGGATATGATGAATCAGATTTTTAGCGAGTACTTAGACCAATTTGTCATTGTCTTCATTGATGACATTTTGGTGTATTCCAAGTCTAAGGAGGAGCATGAAGAGCATCTTTCGTACTGTTTTGGGGGTTCTGCAGAAGAATAAGTTATATACTAAGTTCTCCAAATGCCAGTTTTGGTTAGAACAGGTAGCATTTTTGGGACATGTAGTGTCTGCTGAAGGTATTAAGGTGGATCCTGCGAAGGTTGAGGCTATCACTAATTGGCCAAGACCTACCACGGTAACTGAAGTAAGGAGTTTCTTGGGTTTGGCAGGGTACTACAGGCGATTTGTGGAAGGTTTCTCTTTGTTAGCTTTGCCATTAACTCAGTTGATGAAGAAGGGCATAAAGTTTGTGTGGAATGAGGAACGTGAGAAAAGTTTTGAGAAACTTAAGAAGAGGCTTGTGTCGGCTCTAGTGCTTACATTACCGTCGGGGACAAGAGTTTATCAGATTTACAATTATGCTTCCAAGAAGGGATTAGGGTGTGTTTTGATGCAAAATGGTAAGGTAATTGCTTATGCTTCCAGACAGCTTAAACTTTATGAGGTGAATTACCCTACCCAGGACTTGGAGTTAGCAGAAGTTATTTTTTGCCCTAAAGATTTGGAGGCACTATTAATATGGAGAGACTTGTGACATTTTCACCGACCACAAGAGCCTTAAATATATTTTACTCAGAAGGATCTTAACATGAGGCAGAGGCATTGGTTTTAGCTTCTCAAGGATTATGATGCTAGGATTCAGTATCACCCCAGTAAGGCTAATGTGGTTGCAGATGCTCTTAGTCGGAAAATTTCAGGGAGTGTAGCTTCTTTGGTTACACAACCTCAACTTATCTCGGATATGGAGCGTGTGGGTTTGGAGCTATATGCTAGAGGTTTTGATGTGTTGGTAGCAGGTATGAGGGTGGAACCTTCTCTTATTTTGCGTATCAAAGAAGCCCAAAAGGAGGATGGCGAGTTGTGGCCTGTAGCGTAGAATATGGATGAGGGTAGGCAACCAGAGTTTGGCATTGATGAGCAAGGTGTGATATGATTTGGTAAACGGTTATGTGTTCCAGTGGATTTAATGATTCGTGACGCAGTGTTGACTGAAGCTCATAGTTCACCATTTTCGATTCATCCGAGGTCTACAAAGATGTATAAGGATCTGAAGGAGAATTTTTTGTGGAATGGAATGAAAAGGGATGTAGCTGAATTTGTGAGTAAATGTCTTACTTGTCAGCAAGTGAAAATAGAGCATCAACGGCCTGGTGGTTTGTTGTAACAGTTAGAGATTCTTGTGTGGAACTGGGATGACATTTTGATAAACTTTGTGATTGGATTACCGAGGATTCTTAAAAGGAATGATGCTATTTGGGTGGTAGTGGATCGTTTGACCAAATCAGCGCATTTTCTGGCTATTCGTGAGGATTTTTCGGTAAATAAGTTAGCAGATATTTTTCAACGTGAAATTGTTAGGCTTCATGGGACACTAGTTTCTATTGTTTCGGATCGGGATCCGTGGTTTACTTCTCGATTTTGGAAAGGATTTCAACAAGCTTGGGGAATGCGACTCAACTATAGTACAGCTTTTCACCCGCAGACAAATGGACAATCAGAGAGAACTATTCAGACATTAGAAGACATATTGCAATCTTGCGCTTTAGTGTGGACAGGAAACTGGGATAATTATTTAAGTTTGGTGGAGTTCGCATATAATAATAGTTGGCAAGCTAGTATTGGTATGGCTCCTTTTGAAGCCTTGTATGGTAAGAAGTGTTGAGCTCCAACTTGTTGAGATGAGGTTGGAGAAAGGGTAATAGAAGGACCCGATTTGGTTAGGATTACTATGGAGAAGGTAGCAGTGGCTAAAGAAAAATTAAAAGAAGCTCGATCGCGACAGAAGAGTTATGTTAATATTCATAGGAGGGGTCTTGAATTCACACCTGGTGAACACATATTTTTGAAAGTTTCTCCATGGAAAGGTGTTCGAAGGTTTTGTTTGAAAGGGAAGCTTAGTTCGCGTTTCATTGGCCCTTTTAAAGTCCTTGAGAGAGTTCAAGAAGTGGCATATCGAGTGGCTTTGCCTCCACAGTTATCTCATGTACATAATATCTTTCATGTTTCGGTATTAAGGAAATATAACTATCATCCGCTTCATGTTGTGCAATACCCGTTACATAAGATTCAAGAAGATCTTACTTGTGAGGAAGAAGTCGAGGCGATTCTAGATCGTTAAGAACAGATTATGAGGAGGAAGACAATTCCTTTTGTTAAAGTCTTGTGGAAAAACCATTCGGAACGGGAAGCTACTTGGGAGATGGAGGAGTCTATTCGAGCGGAATATCCACATCTTTTTGAAAATTAGGTACGTTCTGTTCTTTTGATTCTGGGGACGGAATCATTTTTAAGGGGAAGGTGATGTAATACCTAATAAAATAATAATAAAATATTCAAGTAAGCTTTAAAATATTTAATTGGACTTTTCTTATATTTGGGTCAAACTGTAGTTAATTTATTTTGGCCATTAAAATTAATTGGGTCTAAAATATATTTGTGTAATTTTAAATCCTAATAAAATTAAAAGAATTAATAAAACATATTAATTAATAATAAATAAGTAAAACCTAGTTATACCTCTTTACGCCTGATGAGTTGTGGGAATAAAGCGAGAACAAAAGAAGGAGGCGGAAGATGAACGAGTAGGAGAACGAGAGAATGTGACTGGAATTAAAAAAGGGTTTGAGAGCAAAATCTTAAAATTTTATTCACCATATTTTTCTTCTCAAAGGTAATTGTTGAACTATTTTTGAATACAAAACAATTATTTTGCTACTGTAATTGCAATCCATTTTCTTATTGTATTTGCAATCTATTTTAAAATTTTATTATGTCGTTTGATTAGTTGAATATGTTAATGAAATTTTGATTTATAATTGAGATATATGATATATATATATATATATATATATCGATTCATTATATATGTTTATATATATATATATATATGTGTGTGTGTGTGAGACCTCGAATTTTATGAAATGAAAGTATTCAATTTTTATATAATTATTCTATTTAGTAAATGGTTAAATTGATAAAAGTTTAAAGTTAAAGGTGATATTTGAAAATTTTTCAAAGTAAGCAAGTTGTCATAAAATAATCGGTAATAAAAGTATAGTAATATGTGTGGTTATATAGTAGCACACGGTATTGTACAGTATCTTTGATTATTGATGCTTACGTGAGAAGTTACTCAATTTTATTCAATTATTGTCATAATATTTTATATTATTAAATCAATAATTGAGATGACACAGTTATTTATATTATTATTTGTAATATTGACAATGTCTAGAAGTTCTGTCAAGGAGAGGTTAGGTCATCTAATTGCGCGCCAATAAGGAGAAATTCTTATCGGAAAGCCCCCTTTTTCCTGGGAATGACCTGGTTGTTAAATATTGTGAGTTATAATATTAATGATGAATAAGTTCGTGTTGATTAATGATGAAATTGATAGTTCCACTGTGTTGGAATTATTAGTGTTAGTGAAAATCAAAATTTATTTCGATAATAATTGATGTCTGGAGGTTATATTGACCAATCGGGTAATTAACCGGATAAATGAGCAATTAATTGCTATTAATTCACATGTTTATAACTATGTGTTCACATGTGTGTACTATTGATTCACATAATTTAGTATTAGGGGAGTTGGTGCAAGATTGATAATACTAAGTTAAAAATGGAGGTATAGTTGAAGGTACTATACTATAATTAATTTTTTCACATGTTTAGAACTATTGAGTCACATGATTTACTATTAATTCACATGATTTACTATTAGGGGAGGTGGTGCAAGTTTGATAATACTTGCAGGACTAAATTAAAAATGAAGAAAAAGAGAAAGGTATTATACTGTAATATTTCAAGCCCCAAAATGTGCAATTATCGAAACTATATTTTCCTATAAATAGAAGCTCATTCCTTCATTATTTTTTACCAATTCACTAAGTCTCACAAGAGCAATTATTATAGAAAAATTATAGAGAGAGGAGCTATAGAGAGAGAAAAGAAGTGAAGTCTGCTACTTCACTATTCCAGTATCCAGTCTTCTTCTGAGGTAAGGGATATTATTATTATAGTAAGGGGTATTATTCTTTCGTATTCATGAAGAGAGATATTTTCTTTCAATACTCGTAAGAGTTGTTATTCCATTCCTTATTATTATGTTGGAATAACTTCGCCCATGGCAATCGCATGCATGGTAAAATTCTTCTGTTTTTCCATTCTTTATTATTCTTGGAATAACTTTTGATGTGCGGTCTATCGCATGCCCGTGAATTTTGTTGTTATTCCATTCTTTATTATTCATTTGAATATCGTATGCATGGGATTCGGCGTGACACCGTTCCATTCTTTATTATTCTATTGGAATATCCTCGTGCTGTGGGGATTACGCATGACCTGGTTCCATTCTTTATTATTCTCATTTGGAATATCATATGCATGCGATTACGCATGACACGGTTTCCATTCTTTATTATTTTGTTGGGAATAACTTTTATGCATGCGGTTCATCGAATGCATGGTGAATTCTTCCTGTTATTCCATTCTTTATTTTTCTCTTTGAATAACATGTCTATGTGGATTACCGCATGCGGTGGTGAATGATCCTTTGTATTCATTCCTTATTAAATTGTGGAAATGATCATCTCGTGGATTACCGCATGGTGGTGAAAATTCATTTGCGATTTAAGATAATCTATTATACTCGTATGAGATATCATTTCTTTTGTACTCGTCATGGAATATCATTTTCTTTGGTATTTTTTTTACGAGTTATAATTCACAGGTTACTATTCACCCAGTTACTATTCACTCTAGTATTATTCACTCGGGTATTCGGGGCACTTTTCGTGTCAGAGTACTATTCATGAGTTACTATTCATGGGTTACTATTCACCTAAATTACTATTCACCCGAATATTATTCACTCAGGTATTTGGGGTACTTTTCATGTTGGGGTACTATTCATGAGGTACTATTCTCGAAGTACTATTCATAAGGTACTATTGCGGGGTACTATTTACCCGAAAAATATATTTCTTTTCTGTCCAAATTATTTTTGGTACATGAATATTATTCTTGAATTTTACTCCACAAAGCAGTATCATGTTGACAATTTGGATATTTTTAAACACTAGATAAATTGAAAGTCTTAAATATTTATCCTTGATTTCGTTTGATTAATGCTTATATCATTGTCATCATCCTCATGTTTATATTATGATGAAAGTCATCTTTGGCTTACGTGCAAAGATGGACTGTTGATTATTGGTTTTACAGCTTGTATATCTTTGGCTTCGCGTGCAAAGATGGACCGTTGATTATTGGTTTTACAATTTGTATATCTTTGGCTTACGTGCAAAGATGAACTATTGATTGATGAGTATCTTTGGCTTATGTGCATAGATGAACTGTTTATTGGTATGATTATGACCAGGGATCATTCGGTATAATCATGACCCGTAATGTTATAGATGATGTGGTAAAAGTCCTCATTGGCCCGTAGTGCATTGATGAATAGTTATTGGTATTATTATAACCAGGGATTATTCGGTATAATTATGACCATTGATGATTACATGAATATCCTTGGCAGTAAAGCGTGGATGATTCGATGATGTGGATTATTTATTGTCGAAGTCTCGTGATAAAATATTGATTATACACTTTTAATTCGTAAAAGATAGAAGATATCATGCTCTACCTGACTCTTCTAAAATACAGTTGTATGTCTTTGGCCTGTAGTGCAAAGATGAATTGTTAATGAATATCTTTTGCCGTAATGCAAAAATGAATTTATTAGTATGATTATGAGCATGAATTGTGATTTGGTATAACCATGATTTTTTATGTTTCAGGTGAAGATAGGTGATGAAAATTATCTTCGTCCTGGGTGTGAAGAGGAATTTAGAATCATAATTATGATTATGAGTTATTCATATGATTATGGACAGGAATTGTTGATTGGTGTTACAGGGATAAAACATTATTGGTGGACTTTTAACATGGAGAAGATAATAGATCTAATGGTCTATTTGACTCTTCTAATGGTTTGCTCGTTCCACTGCAACTATGGTTGAAAAATTTTATCATCTACCATATGTTCTAAATCTCTGATTTATTACTGATGAAGGCTATTGATGATGTAAATTATCTTTAGTCATGATATTCTTTACTGGGCTAGTTGTGCTCACCCTTTTTGCTTCACAATTCCTTTCAGATAATAAGAGTGTAGCTGGGTCGAGCGAGGGTAACAGGAGAATCTAACGGTGGTCTATAGCTGTTAAGGTTCTCCTTAAATAGTATGGAAATAATTTTATTGAGAACTTTAGATAAGTGTGTCGTATTGTATACGTCATTTGATATTTAATTTTGGTGAACCGAATAAGGTGAGGTGAACCCAACTTTGGAAGGGTGTTTTGCCACTATCATACAAGATGTCTAATGACATACAACCTCGTGTTATCATAAGACAGGGTTGTGTACATCCACTTGTCGAGTATATCTACGAGCACTACCTATATTATCTTGGAGTTTGGTTGAAATATAGGGTTAAATGCTTTCTAGGTCACTTTACTATAGGTCGACTTACAAATAGGTCACTGAACATTTTTTTTCTTACAGTCAACTCACTGAACTTTAGTTACTAACACGCCGTTACAAAAACTGTTAAGTCAAGGTAAACTTAACGGAAGTGATGATGTGGTAGCAGACTTGTCAAAAAAAAAGCATATGTGGCAGTTAGTATGCGACGTGGCAATGAAGATGTGGATTTGGAGGAAAATTTTTATGAAAAAATGGGAAAAAAATATTTTAAAGTATAATATAAATTATGAAAATTAACCCAAAAAAATAAAAAATAAATAAATAAATAAAAATAATTATTTTAATAAAAATAAAAAAACATGCAGTTTTTTTAATAGAAATAAAAAAAATGTAGTTTTTTTTAATAATAAAAATGCAGTTTTTTAAAAAAACACCGTTTTTTAATAAAAGAAATTTTTTTAATTATATTTTTTTTAAAAATGTAGTTTTTTAAAAAATGTTATTTTTTTCTGTTATTAAAAATGTAATAAAAATATAAAAATTCAGCTTTTTAAAAAAACGTAATAAAATGTAGTTTTTTAATAAAATGCAACTTTTTAAAAATGTAGTTTTTTCTTTTATTAAAAACGTAATGAAAATATAAAAATGCGCTTTTTTTAAAAAATGTAATAAAAATGTAGTTTTTTAATAAAAATGTAGTTTTTAAAAAATGTAGTTTTTTTCTTTTATTAAAATCGTAATAAAAATATAAAATGTAGTTTTTAAAAAACGTAATAAAAATGTAGTTTTTAATAAAAAGCGATTACTTTTAATACAAATGCGCTTTTATAAAAAACGTTGCTTTATAAAAATGCGCTTTTAATAAAAACGATGTTTTAAAAAAAATGTAGTTTTATAAAATAATAAAAAAATTAAAAAAAATCTTTTATTAAAAATATGTTTTTTTTAAAAAAACTGTATTTTTATTATTAAAAAAAACTACATTTTTTTATTTTTATTAAAATAATTATTTTTATTTATTTATTTTCTTGTTTTTTTCGCTAATTTTTATAATTTATATTATACTTTAAAATATTTTTTTCCCATTTTTCATAAAAATTTTCCTCCAAATCCACATCTTCATTGCCACTTGCAAGATACTAATCGCCACATAGTCTTTTTTTTTTTATGTCACCGTCACATCATCACTTCCGTTAAGTCAACCATGACTTAACTGTTTTTGTAATCTACAGATTAGTAAAACCAAAGTTCAATGAGTCGATCGAAGAAAAAAAAGTTCAATGACCCATTTGTAAGTCGACCTATAGTAGAGTGACCTAGAAAGCATTTAACCCGTTGAAATATAATTTTCAATTGCAGACAGTGGAGATAGTTATATGTCAAGAGAAGAATCACCATTGGAAAGAACATGATATTAATCTTCTCATTTTTCTTTGGGGCCTATTGGGTCTACCAAGGATAATTCGGTGGACATATGATATCTATCATAACCTAGACGCATGACCTCCCGTGTACGAAGGTTTCCTTGAGTACTTCCCAAAGATTTGAATTTCTAAAACAGTTTTTGACTGTACTTTTATGTAAAGTACCATTGTAAGGTTGTGGTCGAGGCACCATGTGTGAGACCCCAGATTTTATCAATAAAGATTTAAATTTTGTCGAAATAATTTTTTAATATTATGGTGTGAATTTGAGATAATATTATAGTTGTGGGTAGTATTTATAAATTTTGCAAAGTATGCAAGTGGTTATATTATATTCGATTGGTCTGGGGAATATTCGGTTTAGCGGGGAATATTCGTATAACTACTCAATCATTGGTGGACCCTACAATGTAATTATTGTCGGATTGAGAAAACGACAAAAATATTTTATTGAAATAACTATGAAGTTTTACCGTTGATCTTGTTGAACTACTCTCATTAGTAAAAGTACGATGAATACGTGTGGTTGCATAAGTAGCACCACGGTATTGATTATTGATGCTTATGTGAGAAGTCACTCGGTTTGATTCCATTATTGTCGATTAATAATATGAATTATTATAGCGATAATGACGTTTTGTTTTATTCAGTATTATTAACGTAATAAAATGAAAACATCTTTTTATATAAAATGTAATACTTTATTAAAGTTATTCTATAAATAGAATATATTATATTTTATTATGCATAGTGTTGAATAGTGTTTTGCATAGTGTTTTTGCATAGTGTTGCATAGTGTTTGCATAGTAAAATGTTTTATATAAATAGAATATATGATATTTTATTTAAAAGATTTTGCTTTAAATATGGACCGTCAGATTAAAGTAAATCAATCTGACTGCTTCATGGATTAATTACTATGCATTCTATTTTCCTATAAATAGAAGCTCATTCCTTCATTATTTTCTTACGAATTCACTTTGAAACTCTAGAGAGAAAATTATAGAGAGAAGCTATAGAGAAAAAATCTATAGAGAGAAAGAAGAAGAGTATTCTCGGGACTTCACTACTTTGATATCCAAAGGTCTTTTTTCTACGGTAAGGGATATATTATTTGTTGTACCGTAAGGGTGTTATTCTTTCTTATTCATGAAGAGAACTTCATTATTCCATTCATTATTATTACATTGGAATAACTTTTAAAAAAAGTGGCATACCCTATACATAACTTTTGTATCGCCAGCATACCCTATACTTGGTGAAATCCTTATATTATTCCATTCTTATTTATTCTGTTGGAATAACTCAGATACTGCTAATCCCCTATACTTGGTGATCTTCTTCTCATTATTTCATTCTTTATTATTCATTTGGAATATCACATGCATGTGTTTTTACACCCGACTGGTTCCATTGTTTATTATTCCGCATTTATTATTCATTTGGAATATCACATGTCATGTGTTTTACACCGACTTTGGTTCCATTGTTTATTATTCAAAGATTTATTATTCTCATTGGATCATCCTGCTTGTGTGAATTTCACCGACCGGTTCCGTTATTATTATTTTGTTGAATAACTTTGCCTATGCGGCACCGCATGCATGGTGATTTCTTTTGTTATTCCATTCTTTATTATACCCAAATGGTTAAAACTTTGACTTCTATACTCCATGAAATTAGTAGAATATCCTTGATATTTGCGTTTCATCCAAAGATATCTTTTCATGGAAATATTCTTCCGATCATTCTTGAATTTTACTCTCTACAAAACAAGATCTTGTTGACAATTTGACGTTACTAATTCTGGATAAAATAATTCTTGAACTTGTTTTATTGAATTATTATGTCATTGTCATCATCCTCATGTTATATTATGTTATCTTTGGCTTACGTGCATAGATAAACTTAGTATGATTATGACCGAGGATCATTCGGTATAATCATGGCTTGTTATAAATGATGTGCTAAAAGTCCTCGGTGGCACATAATGCGATGATGGGTAGTTTTGGTATGATTATGACCGGGGGTGATTCGGATAGTCATGACCATTGATAATTTGATGAAAATCCTTGACCGTGGTATGTGGGGATGATTAGATATTGTGGTTTATTCATTAAACCGAGTCTTAGTGATAAAAATTTATGAAAACCTTTTAAAACCTAAAAGATAGTAGACTTTATTTTCTACTTGACTCTTTTAATGGATTGTATATTCACCTGCAGCTTAAACCGGTTGTCTATTGTATTTTATCGGTTTAACACTTTTTGAAGGCTAATGATAATTTATTCTCGCATTAAGAAGTCATAATATTTCTTCTTTGGGCTAGTTGAGCTCACCCTTTCTTTCACCGTTCTCTTGAAATGAGAATATAGCCGGGATGAGTCGGGGAACGGAGTAATGGTCCGAGGGATAGCATTAGTAGTCCTCACTATTACGTGAAATAGTGTGATAATAGTTGTAATGAGGACTCCTTTTGAGTTTGTATAATATCTAGTAGACAATATTTGTATTCAAACTCACGCTTTATGTCGATTGCACACGACGATTATATTAGTAAGTTGTATTTGAATTTATGTACCATGTAAGTGGCGACCCAAGATGGGTGACGCGTACCTAATTTTGGGGCGTCACAGGTTGGTATCGAGCTTAGGATATGATCCTGGCTAAGATGCGAGATAAGAACTAGGAGGGAGAGACTAGGAAATTCCTTCGCTAGTATGACCTACCTAAATTTATTTGGTATTTAATTGGTCACGATTGAGTATAGGGATAATATGTTGCATGTCAATTAACCCTTATTTTGTGGCAGTGTTTGAAAATGGCATCCGAGAATGTTGAGAATAGAAATGGAGCACAGGAGACTGTTGATTCTCCACAGATCAATAATCATGACAATGTGCAATAGGATGGCAATAATCCTCCGTAAACAACAACACCGATCAATTGATGAACGATGGTACGCTTAAGAGGTTTTAGAATTCATGCAACATCAGTCGAAAGCGACTCCTGTCCAAAACATAGGTGAAAACACGGAAAACTCTCGGCACACCACCAGTAAACAATTTAAGGAGCCGGGACCACCGAAGTTTAAGGGAGAGCCAAAACCACTTCAAGGAAGCATGGATAAAGCAGATTACCAAGATATTTGATGTCTTGGGATGCTCCGAGGAGCAAAGGTTCCTTTCACCGCCTTTATGTTCTTGCGGAGAGAGGCAGATTCTTGGTGGCACCCGAAAAACGTACTCAACTCTTTGAATGAAGATATCTTGGGAGAAGTTCCAGGAGCTGTTCAACGACAAATACTTTCCTGAAAGTATTCGCCACATGAAGGAGGTGGAGTTTATCAAGTTGGAACAAAACAATATGACCGTGTCACAATACGAGGCAAAATTTGCGGAGTTATCACGATTTGCGTCCCACTTGGTGGATAATGAAGAGAGAATGGCGCGAATATTTTTAAGAGGTTTGAAGCCAGAGATACGTCAACATCTTATTTCTCATAAACTGTGTTTTTATTCAGATGTTGTAAATAGGGCTCAGTTAGTGGAGCGCGATAACGAGTCAACGCAACTAAAAGAGAGTAGCCGGCAAAATTATAATACCAGCGAGAGTAGTCATCGAAGCGGTGACAACAAGCGTGGAGGGAATCAACAAGCCAGATATGGTAACCACTTGATGGGTAATCGTACAAAAACAATAAGAATGGACATTTCAAGAAAAGGAGATTCAACAATGATGGAAAGACGTCAGCACCAGCACCCGTTGTTAAGGAAGGAGAAAGACCACCTATCATATGCTTCAAATGCGGAGGAGAGGGACACATCAGTCCGAACTGCGCCATGCCGTCCAAAGCATGTTATAATTGTGGAAGAGAAGGTCACTTAGCTCGATTTTGTCGTTTATCGAAGACAAATTCAACTAGGATGGAGGCACCAAAGGTCATCCCCGATAAACCAAAGCCTCAGAGTTTAAGAGAGAGCATTTTTTTCTCGTGACGAGGAACCCGAATAAAATTATCACGGGTAAGTTAATCGTAAGCTCTTGCGAAGTCTATACCGTGTTAGATACCGATTCTACCCACTCTTTATTTCACCTAGTCGTGTTCAACGTTTAAATTTGACTCCGGAGAAGTTAGACTTTGACTTGTTGGTTGAAACCTCGTTAGTAGGAGCCTTCGTTACCTCCACTGTTTTTTAAATCTTGTTTGATTCAAATAAACCCTTTCACGTTACCTGTCGATATTATCTCTTTGAAAATACTTGCCTTTGAGGTAATTTTTAAAAACGATTGATTAACTACTCATTATTCTTTTCGTAAGGTTGTTAGCTTTTATATTCATAACCAACTTGTTGTGCGAATTCAAGTAACCAAACTACTAAAGTCAATTATTGTCATATCAAGCCATAAGTAAAGAGCCCCAAACCTTTCGTTGTTGACTTCCTTGTGTGGAATGCACCAAAGCCAGACTTTCTGTAGGCGACATCGTGAATGAAGATGGCAAGGTTATAGGTATCATTGTGAGGTACTATCTAGGTTAAGGGATAGAAGTCACAGTTGGTATCAATGTGACGTACTATCCAAGTCTTGGATGAGAGTCATAGTATTGAATGATATTTCTATTATTAATAAATTTCCTGGCGTATTCTTGAAGACTTCTTAGCCTACTTAGAGCGTGAAATCGAATTTTGTATTGACCCCAGTACAAAACCCATTTCTTAAACCCTCAAATATTTCTTCAACTAAAATGAACAGTTTACGTGGTTTATGATGAAAGTCATAATAAAAGCATTGGACTAATGAAAATCATGGGTATTCGTGGTATTAGTAAGTTTTATAATGAGTTATGTTGGTTAGTATGTAAAAACATGACAGTTTCTTAGAAATCACAAAGAGTTGAAAATCAGATTTTGGTGAAAAACGTAACATGAAATTCAATTGACCATATCTCTTATTATATTTTAAATTTTTGAGTGTGGTCAAGTCCTAGAGTTAGATCTATGAGTTACCTAACTAATCCAAGTGGAATTACTGGAAAAGGTGTTGTAGATTTTTGTGTGGGCTGATTTTACCAAAGGAGTGCAAAGCTGCAAAAACCGAAAAAGCTGCTGCCATGATTTTAGAGGGGCTGTTTCGGCCACTTAAATTACGAGAAAAATTCTGGCCTTTTGGGACATGAAAGTATATGGTATAAAGTACCTCCTGTCCAAAAATGAGCTCATTCTGACTTAAAATGAGCAAGTTATGACTATTTCAATATTTAGGTTTTTCCGACGAAAAACGCTATAACCGGAGTTCTATAACTCTGATGACCATGAAATTTAAACTAGAAGCTCACGTTAACATGTGTAAGGTCCTGCCAAGATTTGGGAATTTTTGGAGTTAAACTTGAGGTAGCTAATTTCTTAAGGAATTAATTAGAAATTGATTTTTGAAAAATAGTAAATGAATTTTAAAATTCGAGAAAAATATATTTTCATTATGGGACTATATTATGCTAAATCCCAGAAAAGAAATATTTTTGGGACTAATTTGGTATTTTCATGAAAATAGTTTAGTTACTGAACATATGAGTTAAATATGTTATGTGAAGTAACAAAGTTGAAAATAGGATTTTATGGCTAGAGAATCCTATATAGAGTAAATGCATATTTTTTGAGGGATTTGATAATTGGTGATGATATCTTATGAGTATGGCATTTTGAATGATTAAATGCATTATATGGTAAAGCGTAAACAATTGAGATAAATTGTTTATAAATTTAAGAAGTGATTAAAATATTGTTATAATATTAATGATATTAGATTATGAGATTATTAAGTGATTGATAACATGGGGATATTCTTGAATCATGGATAAATTATATTATAAAGGTTTAATATTTATCCTTTATCTCATTTGATTGATTCTTTATATCATTATCCTCATGTTTATATTATGTTGAAAGTCATCTCATGGCTGTAGTGCATAGATGGACTTGGTATGATTATGACCGAGGATTGTTCGGTATAATCATAACCGTAGTAATTGAATACACAATTATCTTTGGTCAGTAGTGCATGGATAATTTGTGGTCGTGATACTAATGAATACACGATTATCTTTGGTAGTAGTGCATGGATAATTTGTGGTCGTGATATTAATGAATACACGATTATCTTTGGTAGTAGTGCATGGATAATTTGTGGTCGTGATACTAATGAATACACGATTATCTTTGGTAGTAGTGCATGGATAATTTGTGGTCGTGATACTAATGAATACACGATTATCTTTGGTCGTAGTGCATGGATAATTTGTGGTCGTGATACTAATGAATACACGATTATCTTTTCTTAGTAGTGCATGGATAATTTGTGGTCGTGATACTAATGAATACACGATTATCTTTGGTAGTAGTGCATGGATAATTTGTGGTCGTGATACTAATGAATACACGATTATCTTTGGTAGTAGTGCATGGATAATTCGTGGTCGTGATACTAATGAATATCCTTGGCACAGTAGTGCGGGGGATGATTCGATGATATGGATTAATTATTGAAATGAGTCTCAAAGAATGAAATATTAATTCATGGATGTGGTAAAAGTCATCTTTGGTCAGAATACATTGATAGACTTGGTATGATTATGACCAAGGATTATTCGGTATAATCATGATCAGTAATGAAAACACGAATATCCTTGGCGATGAGTGCATGGATAATTCGTGGTCGTGATACTATTAAGTTAAAACGTCTCAAAGATTATTGGTTTTACTGATTGTATATCTTTGGCTGTAGTGCAAAGATGAATTGTTAATGAATATCTTTGGTAGGATTGCAAAAAATGAATTTAATGTTTTCAACGATAAAGGTATTCAAGGTATCCTCATCTCTTTATCATATCGTGCACGCACCCTAATTTTGAGGGCGAAAATTCCATAAGGAGGGGAGATTGTGAGACCCCAGTTTTATTAATAAAGATTTAAATTTTGTCGAAATAATTTTTAATATTATGGTGTGAATTTGAGATAATATTATAGTTGTGGGTAGTATTTATAAATTTTGCAAAGTATGCAAGTGGTTATATTATATTCGATTGGCTTGGGGAATATTCGGTTTTAGCGAGGAATATTCGTGCAACAGCTCAATCATTGGTGGACCCTACAATGTAATTATTGCTTTGATTGAAAATGACAAAAATATTTTATTGAAATAATGGCGGAAGTTTTACCGTTGATCTTTGTTGAACTACTCGGTAGTAAAAAAAGTACAATAATACGTGTGGTTGCATATAGTAGCACTGCATTATTGATTATTGATGCTTATGTGAGAAGTCACTTAGTTTGATTCCATTATTGTCGATTAATAATAATGAATTATTATAGCGATAATGACGTTTTGTTTTATTCGTATTATTAACGTAATAAAATGCGAAACATCTTTTATATAAAATGTAATACTTTATTAAAGTTATTCTATAAATAGAATATATTATATTTTATTATGCATAGTGTTGCATAGTGTTTTTGAATAGTGTTTTGCATAGTGTTGCATAGTGTTTGCATAGTAAAATGTTTTTATATAAATAGAATATATGATATTTTATTTAAAAGATTTTGCTTTAAATATGGACCGTCAGATTAAAGTAAATCAATCTGAACTGCTTCATGGATTAATTACTATGCATTCTATTTTCCTATAAATAGAAGCTCATTCCTTCATTATTTTCTTACTTAATTCAATTGAAACTTTAGAGAGAGAAATTATAGAGAGAAGCTATAGAGAAAAATCTATAGAGAAAAAGAAGAAGAGTTTCGGTACTTCACTACTTTGATATCCAAAGGTCTTTTACGGTAAGGGATATTATTTGTTGTACCTGTAAGGGTGTTATTCTTTCTTATTCATGAAGAGAACTTCATTATTCCATTCATTATTATTCTGTTGGAATAACTTTTGTAAAAGTGGCATACCCTATACATAACCTCAGTATCACGCCAGATACCCTATACTTGGTGAAATCCAGATATTATTCCATTCTTATTTATTCTGGTTGGAATAACTCAGATACGCTTAATCCCCTATACTTGGTGATCTTCTTACATTATTTCATTCTTTATTATTACATTTGGAATATCCTCATGCATGTGTTTTACACCGGACCGGGTTCCATTGTTTATTATTCCGCATTTATTATTCTCGTTGGAATATCCTGTGCGTGTGTTTTACACCGGACCGGTTCTATTGTTTATTATTCAAGATTTATTATTCTTGGATCATCACTTGCGGTTGTGAATTTCACCGACTGGTTCCGTTATTATTATTTTGTTGGAATAACTGCCTACATGCGCGAAATCCGCATGCATGGTGATTTCTTTTGTTATTCCATTCTTTATTATACCCAAATGGTTAAAACTTTGACTTCTATACTCCATGAAATTAGTAGAATATCCTTGATATTTGCGTTTCTTCATCCAAAGATATCTTTTCATGGAAATATTCTTCCGATCATTCTTGAATTTTACTCTACAAAAACAAAGATCTTGTTGACAATTTGGGCGTTACTAATTCCTAGATAAAATAATTCTTGAACTTGTTTTATTGAATTATTATGTCATTGTCATCATCCTCATGTTATATTATGTTATCTTTGGCTTACGTGCATAGATGAACTTAGTATGATTATGACCGTGGATCATTCGGTATAATCATGGCTTGTTATAAATGATGTGATAAAAGTCCTCGGTGGCTTTTGTAATGTAGTCTTTGGATAGTTTTGGTATGATTATGACCGGGGGGTGATTCGGTATAGTCATGACTATTGATAATTTGATGAAAATCCTTGACCGTGGTATATGAGGATGATTAGATATTGTGGTTTATTCATTAAATTGAGTCTTAGTGATAAAAAAATTTATGAAAACCTTTTAAAACCTAAAAGATAGTAGACTTTATTTTCTACTTGACTCTTTTAATGGATTGTATATTCCGCTGCAGTTAAACTGGTTTCCTATTGTATTTTATCAGTTTAACACTGTTGAAGGCTAATGATAATTTATTCTGCATTAAGAAGTCATAATATTTCTTACTGGACTAGTTGAGCTCACCCTTTCTTTCACCGTTTCTTCTCTTGAAATGAGAATATAAATTTGGGACGAGTCGGGGAACGGAGTAATGGTCCAGAGGATAGCATTAGTAGTCCTCACTATTCTGTGAAATAGTGTGATAATAGTTGTAATGAGGACTCCTTTTGAGTTTGTATAATATCTAGTAGACAATATTTGTATTCAAACTCACAGTTTATGTCGTATTGTACCACAGCGCTTATATTAGTAAGTTGTATTTGAATTTATGTACCATGTAAGTGGCGACCCAAGATGGGTGACGTATACCTAATTTTGGGGGCGTCACACCATGAGAGTTACATACATTTGTATTAAAACTCACAGTTTAACTGTGATCGTATTCTGCACGACAGTTCAACAGTTGTAGAAATGATGTTTGTATTTGATTTTTATAGTATGATATTTGGCGACTCATAATGGGTCGTGTGGACCTATTTTGGGGGTGTCACAATATATGTATGTTAACCTGCTTCTGCTGCTAATTCAATCTTAGTTATATTATATATATATACAGTAGGTTATATTAGCTAGAATCCATTCATGTTAGCCTGCGAATTTCAAATTAGTTATATATATATATATATATATATATATATATATATAAGATTTTCAAAATTTTAAAAAGGGAAAGTAATAAATAATATTATAATATTTTTATTATAATTAAAATGTATCTTTTGATTACAAACTGAATATAGTATATTAAAAAATTATTAAATTTATGAAAATATAAACTGTATAAGTTCATAATTTAATTGTGTATTATATTTTATTTTGATAATTAAATCGGATTGAGGGAGTTTACCGGGTGATAGTTGGATTCGGTAAATTATTTTGGTACTATATTAAGGTACGGATTCCGTACTTTTTCAGCGATACTCTTTTGAATTTAATTCGTTCGTTTGTTACTCGTTTAGAAATTTGGTATTGCCTATCAAGATTATTCCTTGTTGTCATATTTATTGTGATAGTTTTATTTTGGCGTTGATATTAGAATTCGTATTTGTATTCTTTGAACTAGTTAATCGTGTTAATATATTTTGGAGACTTTATTCGTTTGTATCATTCTTCGCATAATTTTGTTCACATTCAGGAGTTGTTTTGATCGTTGATATCCTATGATATTGAGTATGTTCGTATTTGATAATTTGATATCATTCGGAGATGGTCATGTAAGCATTGTGATTTGAACCCCTTTTGGTGTACATTTTGTAGTTTGATCGTTAGGGTATACTTGAGCTAACCACTTGTTGGGGTACCACAGGCATGCCCTCTTAACATAAAGGCATGACACCTTCCGTGGCGGTGTGATTAGTCCACGGCGTATCCTTTTGTATGCTCTGGGTATGAGCTTTGGCCATTTGATATATTTGTTCAGGATACGTATGGGTCGACCCAATATTTGATTTGATTCAATTTTTTTGGCAGATTAGTGACTTATGTGTCGTGCGTACTATCCGTTTGGATTTGTATACATCATGGTACCGATGTATTTTGTTAGCCTTTGGTTATTTGTATATGAACTCAGTATGAAACTGTTACCTTATAACCATTTGATTCAGCCTTATTTTGTTTGGAATTCTTTTGACTATAGTTGTCGGTTCGACAGTGTTAATCATTTTTACCTTGTCTCACCAATTTCGATGTATTCATATTTGGTTAGTAGTTGTAATTTTTCATTCATTCAATTTTTTTGATACATATATATATTGTTTATATATGTGCATTTTTATATTCGTACTGGGCAATTGGATCACGCTGTGTTATTTTTCCAACAGGTAATCAGGGGTGATCAGGATATGTGGGATGAGAGCTACCTTTGATCCAAATGAGTAAATTAGTTTTTGAGACTTATCATTAGACTTGGTTTTTCCTAATATTTTGTATATGGATGTTTGGGCCATTTTGGTATTTATTTCTTATTAGTAGAGACTATGTAAGTGTGGAGTTCCTTTTATTTAAATTTGAGTATGTGACATTTGGTATTCAATTTCATTGGAGATATTTTGAGATTTATTTGAGGTTTGTATTTATTATGTTTGTGCGTGACATTCCTTTTTTCGGAAAGGGGGTGTTACAACGACTGTTGAAGGATTACTTAAAACGATACCCTACTCATGACTTAGAGTTAGCGGCAGTAGTTTTTACGTTAAAGATTTGGAGATACTATTTGTACGGTTAAAATGTGGGATATATACGGACCACAAGAGTCTGAAATATATCTTCACACAGAAGGAGTTGAACATGCGTCAAAAAGTTCAAGATGGATAGAGACGGTATTTTAAGATTTGAAGGGTGAGTGTGGGTACCAGCGGTAACCAAGTTGAGGGAAGAAATTCTGCACGAGGCACACAACACGGCGTATTCCGTTCATCCAGGAGGCACGAAGATGTACTGGGATTTGAGGCAACATTTTTGGTGCCCAAATCTGAAACGAGAAATCGCGGAGTGCGTTAGTAGATGTCTTACGTGTCAACGGGTCAAAGCATAACACCAATGTGACAACCCAAATTTTTATAAGTTATTAAAATAAGAATTTAATAATTAAAACTCTTATTATGAAATGTTTTGAGTTTGAGTATGAAATAATATAATTTGATTATTATGCCTTATTGGCAATGGAATTGTTATGGATTAAATTTCATAAATATTAAGAGTAATTCACTTAATTAAAATAGTGAATTAATGTAAATATATTTGTTTTAATAAAATGAGAGGCTAATGTGTTACACATAAATGTAATAAGTTAATATAATTTAATTGTGAATTTTATAAATAGTTAAGATAATTATCAAGTAAAATAAATATTTTAGTTGAGATATTTATTAAATAAAGTAAATATTTGATGAAAACTATTATGGAATAATTTATTCATGTATGATGATATTAAGTAAATTGATGATAAACAATTTTATAATCGGTGCGTATTTTATTACGCTAATGGAATGACAATGCTCTAATTTAATTAAATAATTAAATTAGAGGATGAATGATTTATTAAATAAATTTATTATGTTGATAAGGAGTGATTTGATAAATTAAGTTATTAATAAACACAATGTAACTTAATATGAAATTATAAGATTGGTTTGGTTATGTGTGACAAATGTACCATATAATAGAGGAGTATTAAAATAAATTAAAAAACAGATTTTGGGTTCTAGCCAAACATGGCCTAGATACCCTTTGTATTCTATAACTGCTGAGACTATTGGATTGTGTAACTGAGGGCTAAATAAATATACGTAACTTATTTTTCTAAGGTTAAGAACACAGAAGAGAGAAATAGAGAAAGGGAGAGAATTCTCTGTAATTTGGGAAGAAAATTCTGAGAATCAAAGAAGAGGAAGAAGATTAATCAAGCTTCTCTAATCATCTAGTTAATTAAAGGTAAGCAATCTAGATTAAAGTTTTGAGTTCTTAGTTTTGTTTTCTAAGTTCTCTATAATTGAAGTTCTATGGTTAATTTGTTGAGAAATTAGTTCTATGTTTATTGGGATTACATAATCTGTTATATGTTGTATATAGATGATTTTTGAAGAATCGAATTCATGAAAGCATGTTTGAAAGTGAATCAATTGAGTTTTATTGATATATATATACATTAGGGCTTATTTTGGAATCAAAATTTATGATGAAGTCGTGATATAATCTGAAATTGTTGATAGATATTGTTAGTATGTTGAAAAACGAAAAAAACCCAAGTTGAACGAGTCAAAACGGATGTAAAACGAATTCACAGTGAAGAATTTCGCTATTAATGTCAAAAGAAGAAGAAATAATAGAAATAGTGAAATTAAAGGTTGTAATATTTGATGTTTATGTTGTTTATATGGGTAGAAACGTGTTAGAAACATTAGTTTATGTTTCTGTAAACATATTACACCTTGGGTAGGTTCGTATGGTTGTTAGAAAGGAGTTTGTAGGCCTAATTTGACTTTCTGTAGTGTTCTAGATCAAAAATTGCTAAAACACAGAAGGGACCCCCACCCCGGTGGGCCCCTAGTAAAAAAACCCCCGCCCCGGTGGGGGGTAGTCTGTCTAGCAAAATTTTGAAAAAAAATCTGACTAGACATGTTTTACTAAAATAAGCATAAAGTTTTCATACGAACTCCGATTGATGCGATTCAAGATGATCCGGAACGAAGACGAATAGAACTACAACTTTTATTCTTTAAGTTTTGGAATTTGAGGTTGGGAGCATGGGTCAAAATGGTCATCTTTAGGACTGTTGTGTTTTCGGAGACAATCGGAGGGCGTCGGGCATGGACGTATGCAAGTGTAGTACTCTTAACGACAAAATTTTTTGTTCTAAGTTATAAAATATGAATGTTAGTAAATATAATGATGCTTAATATTAATATAATGATGTATTAAATAAGTTGTATAAGCATACTAAGCACACACAAGAGAGACAAATCGGGCGTATGATGAATAAACGTCGAAACGTCGTGATAAGTGTTAATAGACGTAAAAAGTGTTTTAAGTCAAATGAAATAAATATTATAAGATATGAAATGGGTTTAATATAAAACCAATAATGATTCCTAGCAAGACTTAAACACTTGAATGAACTTCGAGTATGAAATATAGTGAGATATAAGTCGAAAGTTAACACAATCAAATTGAACTTTGTCTATTGATTAATAAGAAGGGTTATGGGATGTAGAGTAAAGTTTACATTACAACTAATATGCGTTTCTATGTGACTAATAGTTTGTGTGTATGATTATATAATTGTGTAGGGCATGTGAAGTGCAGATAACTGTAAGTTGTTAAACTGTTATTGGTAAACAACGATCAAGGCAAGTCTTTCAGTTCCTATTTGTTATGTGAACTTAATGATGAACTATTTTAAATATTTGTTGCAAAGAGTATGATGTGTTCTATATATATTTAAAGAATGAAACGTTAAAGTCAATTTATGACTATGTTGATTGAATAATGATTGTTGATTGAGTAAAGAACTCAATCTTTATACTTGTTATATGAAATGCAGCATGTATGTTATGTTAGTCCAATGTTTATGAGATATATGTTGAGCATGTTATTATGTGCTATGTGATGCATGAAAACTGTTAGATTTTGCTGGGCTGTCGAGCTCAACCTTGCAAATAACCATTTTTATTGGTTAAAGATTTAAGGTAAGGTTATGTGCTACTTGAAAGATATGAATCAGATGTGATACTTGAAGATTTATATACTTTGGATGAGTTATTATTATTTGAACCATGTTTAAGGTTCCGAATAATGTATTAATATTGAATTGTAATATCGTTTTGCGATGTAAACTCTTGTAGTATTATAATAATTCTGAGATATTTAGATGTAAAGGTTGAAAGTTCTGGGAACAAGAATAGTTTGTAATAGAAAATTTTAATTGTAATAGAAAATTTTAATTATTCCGCAAATTTCAATGGTTGTAATATCGTTTAATGATGTAAAATTAGAGGTTGAATGTATTGTTAACGACCGAAGTCGAGAAATAAATTGTATGAATTTTGGGGTCGTTACAACCAAAGGCCGAGTGGTTTACCCCAAGCGTTAGAAATACTGGAGTGGAAATGGGAGCATATTACGATGGATTTCATGATAGGACTTCCAGTCACGCAGAAAGGTTTGGACGCCATTTGGGTTATCGTGGATTGACTAATGAAGACGACTCATTTTCTACCAATCAAGATCCGATATAGTTTGAATCAGTTAGCTAATCTGTACATAAAGAAAATTGTTTCCCGACATGGAGTGTCGGTATCAATTGTTTCTGACCGAGATCTGCGCTTCACGTCGAAATTTTGGAAGAGCTTGCAAGAGAAGATGGGAACACATGAGGTTTAAGTACTTCCTATCATCCACAGACAGATGGGCAGAGTGAGCAAACGATACAAATGCTTGAAGACATGCTTAGAACTTACTTGATGGACGTTAAAGGAAATTGGGATGATCACTTCCCCTTAGTGGAATTTGCTTATAACAATAGCTACCATCCGAATATAGGCATGCCACCGTACGAAGCTCTTTATGGAAGAAAGTGTAGAACACCGTTGTGTTGGGATGAAGTTGGAGAGAGAAAGATATTAGGGTCAGAATTAGATCAACAAACCGCAGTTGTGGTGACATTGATAAGGGCTAGATTAGTAGCTGCACAAGATCGCCAAAAGAAGTATGCAGACTTGCATCGTCAGGACCACGACTTTGAAGTTAGAAGTCACATTTTCTTGAAAGTAACTCCCTGGAAAGGAAAAATACGATTCGGCAAGAATGGAAAATTGAGTCCGAGGTTCATAGGACCATTCGAGATACTGAAGCGAGTGGGCGAAGCGGTGTACAAAGTTGCATTAACACCTGAGTTAGAATACATCCATAACGTGTTTCACATCTCCGTGTTTCGTCCATACAAGCCTGACTACAAACACGTGATTTCTTATGAGCCCATCCAAGTGGAAAAGAATCTAGCATATGAAGAAATTCCTTTCCAAATATTAGATAGGAAAGAGCAAACATTAAGGAATAAAATTATCTCTTCAGTAAAAGTACTTTGGCGAAACCACGACGCCGAGGATGCCACGTGGGAATTAGAAGATAAGATGCGAAGGGATTATCCCCATTTATTTGTGTAACCTTGTACAATTCCGAGGACAAAATTTTTATAAGGGGGGAGGATTTAAGAACCGAGAAATTCAGGAATAAATAAGTATTTCAATATAATAAGAAAATGAGTACTTATTTGAATATAAATATTGATGTGTTGTACGATGAGTAATTCAATTAGTGCAAAGTGAATTTATATGAGAATTGAGAAGTGTGGAATTGACGATGAGAATTGTGAAAGGCCTTGTGTGGCATAGTGTGGAATGAGGAAATTCACTAAGTGAATTAAAAGAGAAATAGTTATTAAGAGGATGATTAATTGTGTATGATTATGTGATAAATACACTCTTGAACTAATAATATCACCACTATAGAAGTTAATTCATATAATGTAAAACTTGTGTGGTGATAGAAATTGGAACTGGCTTGAAGCTAAACCATTTTGGTATGCGCCAGAGACCCATGCAAATTGCGTGCCCTCAAAGAAGACAAAATGGCGCAAATTGCACTAAAGGTTAATCTATGAAAATTAATTTCTACTGTAGAAATGAAATGGAACATTAATGTAAGGTGGAACATGAATAAAATCGTATGATAAGAATACATTCTAATTATATAAAGTATCAAGTAGTACAATAAAATCATAAGTGATTTTAATACAGAAATAATTAAATATCTGTGTATTCCACAAATAGGGAAAGGAATTACGTGTGCAAACTGGACACTTAATATTAAATAGTGTTATAATGTGGTTATGTGAGTAATAAAAATAATTATGGAGATACCCGGACAATAATACCTAACTGCATTATTTTATTACGTGTACTTAATGTACATGGATTATATGATTACATAAATAATCCCTAAATTTTCCTAATATGGTAACAATTGTTCATTAAAATTACATTTTGGGAAGTAAAGTAACGGGTTAATCACTTGGCTGAAAAATATAATTTATCAGTTGAACAAAATGTGCTCAAACTCATTACGTAACTTCCAAGTTGTGAACAGTAACCTCAAGAATAGGTGATCATTGCTATGGAGATGGCTGGGAAGTGGTAGTTAAACAACTCTCAATTAACCAATGTTTTCTTCTAGTACACCATGAATTCAACCTCAGTGTAAAGACAATGCCCAGTCCAAGTTTATTCTATAAATAGCAGACCAATTTTTAGTTTTTATGTTGTTTGTTTTTGGTCTGTTGCAACACTGATAACTTGAGTTTGAGTAATTGTTGTTCAAAGAAGGGGCTAACAATCTCAGAAGGAAGAAACAAGGTTACCAAGCTCTGTGAGGAATCAAAATCTTAACTTGTGTTCTTGAATTGGGTCATGCTAAATTCTTGAAATTCCTTAGAATTCTATGTCAATTGATAGGAATTAATATACAAAAATGTGTTTAGGAAGTATGTGTACATATATGGAACCTTTATTGATGGAATTAAACATGTTTAAACCAAGAAGAATATTTGTTGGTTGATGCTATGCAAAACAGAGCAAGTTCTCGCTCATTATAGGCATGATGCAATTAAGCCCTATTTATACTAGGGTAAAATGTGCAATGCTACTGCACTACTTAAATCGGTTCCGGTTTTTGTTATACTATATGTTGATAACTTGATGTTATGACTTAGATATATACCTAAAAAGGGGAAATGACGTGAGATATAAAACTTTCTTATGTTGTATGAAGTAATCAACATGGGTTAGTAAGGGATTTGTAATAAAAATTTAATGTTTAAAAACAAACCTTGTGGAAACTTATGTTTTACAAGTTCTGAACTTAGTGGTTTATATACATGATTGATTTTAGATAGGAATAAGCATGATATGGTGTTTATATTGTCCTTATCATGATCGAACTTGTTAGCTTTGTGTTAGAAAATGTTTTAAAGGAAAAGCTTGATATGTTAAAGTAAATATGCATGAATGTTACATGATATACATTCCGATCTTGAAAAGAGGTTATCATGACTTAGTTACTTATGATAAGAGTTTTAAAGTGGTCTTATATGTGCCATGTTACATCATTCATGATAAATTGATTTCAAAGGCAACCTTGAACATATTTTCAAAATTTAGTTGCATCACATGAATAACAAGATTCTAAAGGGGTAAGATGTCATGTTATGTCTATAATATCCCTAGACATGATTCATATGTATTGAATATGATGATAACTAAATCGAACATGAGTTTAAAGCATGATTCGAAGTGATAAACAATGATAATTGTGAACAAACAATATGAATACTATAAGCATGAGTAATAACAGATTATGTAATCTCTCTATGTGGACATATAGTCAAGTTATAAAACATGGTAACTACATAATCTTGTTATGCTTTAATACCATGTAAGTTGTAAGTTAAAACTTGTAAAAATAAAGTCAAGGATGGTTATATGCTTATGTGAGAACCTCTAACTTGTATGAATGTTAAAGTATAAGTGCATAGGTGTGTTACAGTTGGACAGAAACAGGAAGTGCAAAGCTCAACCCTGGTCTGGCTAGGGGACAGCGCAGCTGTGCCATCCCTAAGCCTAGACAGGGCACAGCTGCGCCATCCTGCAGTCATGAATAGTTAATGTTTTTGTTCTGAAGTTCAAAGCATTCTTATATGATTACTTTAGCTTATATTATATGACCAATATGTTATGAAATGTGTTAAGAAACATGCTAGGTGATTGAGTTGAAAGTCTAATGAGTAATTATAACTTTCAACGGTTAAGTCCAAAAGAATGTTTACAAGCTATAAAGCAATGATATGAAAAATTCGTTGTTTGACTTTGTGGTGTTATACAATCTGATTTATGCTATGAAGATTAAGGATATGTGATGTGGTAGGCATGAAGTTACAACTAGGTTGGATGTTTAAGTGTACGTTCGAACTTACATATATGAGTTTATGTAACTAATGAATATCCAATACATGTAATATATTATGTGTGGCAACCCGGAAAATCGGATTGTCCAGAATTTAAGATTTAAAGAATTAGTTATTAATAAAAGGAATTTTGATTAATATTATTCTGTGCTATGTGTTTATTAATCATTCTAGAACTTAGAATGATTATTAATCGGGAGGATTCTGGCTACGAGCTAGACTGAATGAGTAAGAATTTTCAAGACAAAAATAAAAAAAATTCGGGAACAAAATATTTTCGAAGAAAAAGACGAAATAGGTACTATTCACCCGACGAAACCCTAAGGGTTAGGGTTTGAATAACCTAAGCCTTTTTAAGAGTTCGGTATGTTGAAATGACATTCCGTTAAAAGATTTGACGATAATATATCGTGAAAAGTTAAGTAAGACGATAAAAGTTTTTCTCGAAAAACGTGTAGAAATTGGACGAAATAAAAACGACGAAAAGTACTGTTATGTACTTTTCATTCGTTTAGCTACGTTAAGGGAAAACATGAAGGAAAACGCTTAACGTCGAAAAGTGTTTTTCAATTTTTTGGAGATCCGAAGAATACGTAAAAGTTAATCGGTAAAGGAAAGACAAAATATCCAAAAATATTTGGATTCCGAGAATCGCAGTTTTTGAACTGTCGGACGAATTTCGCAAGACGGAAGCGCGAAGCTTCCAAGGAAAGCTACGTGAATAGTAAGGAGGTGTGAATAGTAAGGAGGTGTAATAGTAAGGAGGTGTGAATAGTGATTTTGGTGACTATTTTGCCCCTAGACTTAGTTTTGTATAAATAGGAAGCTTAATTCATTTGTTTAGGATTTTGAAAATCCTACACTTTGAGAGAGAGAAAGAGAGAAAGAGAGAAAGAGAGTTCGGATGTGAGAAAGAAGAGGAAAAGCTTGCCCGAATGCACGCTTTGTCCAACGGAGGAAGATTAAAGAAAATAGGTAATCCAAAAACCTAACTTCTAATAAATTTTCTTTAAGTTTTCTATGTTAAAATATAGCTTAATGAGAATAAGGAGTAAAAGATGTTATAAATGATTCCATGTGGTTGAAATTATGATAAAAGAAGAAATAAGAAATTAGAAATTTAGTTTATAAATTTCTTAAGGAGGTGTACGATTCGTAATGAATTAGAACGATCTGAGTGGATCATATGAATGATTAGGTGAAATAAGTAAGGAATGGTGTTTTATAACATCAAATTCCTTGAAAAAGTAAAATCATAATCAAAATATCGATTAAATATGAAGAACTAATGAAGAACGCGAAGAACACGAAGAACGTTATTGATGGACAAATTTTAAACCATCGTAGTGTAATTGTTGTTAATGGACAAGTTAAAACCATCGCGTATAAGTTAGTTGCTTATTCCTTGGTTAGGAACGGAACGGTAGAAACGTTCATGAAGAACGGATTAAAACTTAGCTATAACGAAGTTATGGAAAAAATTTCGCAAAAGACGAACGAGAATTAGAAAGTTAGTAAATGGACCCGAACATGTAGGGTTTCATAAGAATGTAAGAGAATGTAGAAAACGTGAGTCGTGGACTCAAGAATGAACGAGTTCTAAGTTTGGATTACCGAATTATGGATGAACGAACGAAGAGCGTTAAAAACGTAAAACGAACGAAGGACGAAGATTAAGCTAATTGAATGGGATGTTATCGAATTTAGAACGAAGTTCTATCCGAGGGGGATTGAAGTACGTAAGATAAGGAAAAGAATAGATTTGGAACAGGAGCAATTTGGTTGACAGGAGCATGGCCCGTCGGGGCGGGCATATTTAAAGAATAACCCCCCCCCCCCCCGGAGCAGGGGGTATTGGAGAAAGGTTGACCAAGTTAGTTGTAGAACTCAATTTATTTGTAGAACAACTACGGGGCATGTATATACTTAATATACATAGTAAGACCACTCTTGAGTCACTTATATAGTGGTGAATTTAGGGATTGAACGTTGTTTAAAAATAGTTAAACGAAGAATGTGAGTATGAGAAGTAAATCTTATGCAATTACTATGGTACTTAACCCATGATGGTTGAAAATTGGTAGTGACGTAAGAGCATTAATAAACCGTAATAGAAGATAGTTAAGTCAAAATGACTTTTATTAATTAAATAAATTCATAAAAGATATAGAAGAGAAAGAAGTTGGTTAAGACAATGAAGTTAGATTGTTTAAAAGCTAATCTCAGTGTGCTATGTGAATATATCATGTAGATACGGTAAAGAGCAAGAATTGTTGAATAATAGTTTAAGAGACGAGCAATGTGAGCGTAGAATACGTAAACGATCCTCATAAATCGTATTCACGTCGTGTGAACGTTCTAAGTATACATTGGTTGTATGACTTAGACGTTGATGATGGTAGTAAGTAAGATATGATTTATCAAGAAAGTCGTAGCGAACGGTAATAAGATTAATGAAAGCCGAAGGTGAGTCGGATGAGAATGTTAGAATGAAATGTAAGCGTTGAACACTTTAACCGACGTGAAGGTTAAGTGTACGCGAATATTAAACGGCCAGAACCTACACCCCGTGTATGGTTTGACCGTAGGATAATGAAGTTCAATGATTAAACCTGTGAACGGTGAAAAGCTGAAATAAAGACAAGGAAGTATAACATAAAGAAGTCGGCTTAATATTAATAACTTGGATGACGTTCCGAGCTGAATTAATCGGACGTTGTAAGATACGAATAAGGTAACGTAAAATGGTTAACGCTATAAATGCATAGAATTAATATTGAATGATCATTCTAAGTATAAAAACGACTGTATGACTTAGACGATGATGAATAAATCCTAAGGTATGGCATTTAATTGCCAGAAAGCCATAAGGAATGAGAAATTGACTTAAAAGAACATTATAATTTAATGATTCGGATAAGTTACGATAAATTTAGGTTATAGTACAATTGTAACCTTTGATGGTTGACATGTGGGAGCTGGGCTAAACAATTCCTTCAGAGAGAGAAGGTATATGCAAAACTGGTAATCGATCCAACTCACTGTGTGGGCAGTGTAGATGAGACGGGAACTTGTTTGTTGGTCGTTTGTGGGAAACCACTCAGAGTACTATATGGATTACTAGTAGAGACACGATGTGTGCTGAGTCCTAGGAAAGTTATAAGAAGAAGATAAGAATGTAAATCATCAAAGATGATGAACATATTGAGTAAGACATCTCTATATGTCATGAAGCCATTAACTGGTAAAGGAAGTTGGTCGCGTAAACTTAGATTTTAAGAACGCGAACCCTAAGAAGTAAAGTTAAGTAAACCAATGCGTAAAGTCAAGTATACGACTAATTGGTGTATGTGTTATTTCCTTATGTGCTATATAGGGATTTGGAATAAGCAGTTCAGCGTAAACTATAGCTGTAGCTATGCGTAAGGCAAGTTTCCTAACTTCATTCATATTCTAATTGAATGCTAGTTTCTAAAACTTCTCAGAAGTTGAACTTGAGAAGTTATGTCTATGTGCAAATGTGTGATATTTGTACAAGGTGGTAGAACGTATGAGCACTTGTGCCACAATTTGAACACTTCGGTGTTTTTGTGAGATGAACTGTTCTATGATTGAACTGTTCAATATGAGAATGTTCTATTTATACATGAACCGTTATTGTTAAGTCTGTGCTATTGATTCTAGATAGATAGAATGTGTATGAATAAGAGTAGAGAATGAAAGTATTTCAAAGTAAATGTGACTAATGTTTTAAAATGATAGGAATCGAGATTATTCCTATTGTTCAAGCTGTTTCATAACCTGTGTTTGGTTTTTGAAGTCTTAAAAAATGTTTAAATTTTTGAAGTTGTTTGTTCAACTGCTAAGACTTGCTGAGCAATTTAATGCTCACACTTGCTTTAAATAAAAACATTTTTAGCGAATAATGTTAGAAGAACTTAAGGATCCCATAAAGATCAAGCTGATCGGTATCCAGAAGAAGTGCCCTTCATTATATGAATGAGCGTGAAGATCAAGCGAAGACTTATAATATAAAATGATAGAATTAAACTATAGAATAGTTTAATGAATGATTATGTATCCTTGGTGGCGGATAAAAGTCACTCGTGCAAGATGTAAAGAATAATGTAATTATCATTATTTGTAATGAAAGAGGTTATAAGGTATTAGAACCTGGGATTTGAGAATGTATGTTGTTATATTTAGCTATATAATGATGTATGTTTAAAATAAGATGGGATCGTGACGTAAGAAATCCAGATGTGAAAATAGACCGGATTCCGGGGCGTTACATTATGTTAGGACTCGAAAGAGGGTATTAAGCTTTACTTTGGTAAACTACGCTTGAGGCATGTACTCGAACCTTACTCTTTATTGAGCATTATTGAACTTGTGCTGTGACGCCCCCAAAATAGGTATACATCACCTATTCTAAGTCGCCAAATACATGGTACAAAATACAAATACAATCTTAAATAAACAACAAGAGCTGTGAGTTTTAATACAAATATTGTCTTCTGGACAATATCCACTCTCAGAATAAGACCTCATTACATTTATTATTACACTATTTTATAGAATAGTGAGGACTACTAAGACACCATCACGGATTGTCACTCCATTCCCCGACTAGTCCCGGCTACGTTCTCATTTCCAGAAGAGAACAGTGAAAGAAAGGGTGAGCTCAACTAGCCCAGTAAGAAATATTATGACTAAGATAATGCAGAATAAATTATCATTAGTCTTCAACAATGTTAAACCGATAAAATATAATAGACATCAAGTTTAATCTGCAGTGAACAAAGCAATCCATTAAAAGAGTCAGCAGAGAATAAAATCTACTATCTTTTATGATTTAAAAGTTTTTCATCACTTTTATCGTTGGGAATTCGCTTAATAAATAATCCACATCATCCCTGCACTACGGCCAAGGATATTCATTAGTATCATGACCACAAATTATCCATGCACTCACGGACAAGGATATTCGTGTATTCATCAATGGTCATGATCATGCCAACAATTGTCCATCAATGTAAACGCAGACAATGAGGACTTTTACCACATCATTTGTAACATTACGATCATGATTACACCGAATAATCCTTGGTCATAATCATACCAAGTCCATCTATGCACTACAGTGCCGCGATGACTTTCAAAAAAAATATATAAACATAAGGATGATGACAATGATATAAGAATTCAATAAAAAAGTTCAAGAATTAATTTATTCAGGGAACTAATAACGTCCAAATTGTAAACATGATACTTCTTTGTAGAAAAGACTCAAGAATGCTCGGAAGAATATTTCCATGAAAAGATACTTTGATGAAGCACAAATATCAAGGATATTCCACTAATTTCATGGAGTATAGAAGTCAAAACTTTAACCAACCGAATATAATAAAGAATGGAATAACAAAAGAAATCATCGGTCTGCGATAGATCAGCCTGGCGAAAAGTTATTCCAATGTAATAATAAATAACGAAAAATGTGTCTAGCGTAAAATGTACTGGACGGATATTCCAATGTAATAATAAAGATTTTAACTAGGTCCCACAGAAAAACGCATGATGTGATGGATATTCCAACGAATAATAAAGAAAGGCGGAACAGTCCCAGCATAAAACGCATGCATGACGATATATTCAAATGAAATAATAAATAATGGAATAATGTAAGAATTTCACCAAGTATAGGGTAGCAGTGTATATAGGTTATTCCAATGTAATAATAAATAATGGAATAACGTAAGAATTTCACCATGTATGCGGTTACATTGTATGAGACGAGTTATTCCAACATAATGATAAAGAATGGAGTAACAGAAGTTCTCTTCATGAATACGAAAGAAATAATACCCCTTACCTTATAAGAAACTGGATATAGAAGTAGTGAAGTAGCAGAATACTTTTCTTCTTTCTCTCTATAGTTTCTCTCTCTAGAGTTTCAGTGAATTCGTAAGAAATAATGAAGGAATGAGCTTCTATTTATAGAAAAATGGACTGAATAGTAACTAATCCATGAACGATCCAGATTGATTTACTTTTAAACGGACGGTCCAGATTGATTTAATAAAAAAACAAAATCTTTTAAATAAAATATAATATATTCTATTTATAATCTAATAAAACGAATAACTTTATAAAAGTATTCTATTTTATATAAAAAGATTTTTACTATGTAAACACTATGCAGGCACTATGCAAACACTATACATAATAAAATATAATATATTCTAATTATTGTCTAATAAAATGAATAACTTTATAAAAGTATTTTGTTTTATATAAAAAGATTTTACTATGCAAAACACTATGCATAATAGAATATAATATATTCTATTTATAGTCTAATAAAACGATTAACTTTATAAAAGTATTATGTTTTATATAAAAAGCTTTTCTGTTTTATTACATTAATAATACTAATAAAACAAAACTTCATCATCATTATTATAATTCACACTATTAATCGACCAGGTCGTTCCCAGGAAAGAGTGGGCTTTCCAATAAGGATTTCTCCCTATTGGCGCGCAATTAGGTGACCAAACCTCTCCTTGGCAAAACTTCTAGACATCGTTAATATTGCAAATAATAATATTAATAATTTCATCATCTCAATTATTGATTTAATAATATATAAAATATCGATAATAATTGAATCAATTAACGTGAGGCACTATGCAACAATTACTAAAGCAATAATTGAACAAAACTGAGTGACTTCTCATGTAAGCATCAATAATCAATACCGTGTGCTACTATGCAACCACGCGTATTCCTATACTTTTAACACCGGGTGTTTCAACAGTTAACGATAAAACTTCCGCCGTTATTTTCATAAAATATTTTTGTCATTTTCTCAATCCGACAATAATTCCGTTGTGGGGTCCACCAATGATTGCGCCGTCGTACGAATATTCCCCGACCAATCGAATATTATATAACAACATGCGTACTTTACAATATTTATAAATATTACCCACAACTATAACATAATATCAAATTCATTTCATAATATTCAAAAATGATAATTATAAAAAATTCATCTTTATTCATAAAAGTTGGGGTCTTACATGTGCAATTATTGATTGCACAAGTAGAATTTTGAAGAACACATATTTCGTAATGAAATTTCAAACCTTGATTCGAACGATAACTATTCATATATATATATATATATATATTGTGAAAGAGTTGTCTAAGCAATTGATTTGGCTAGACTATTAATAATTGATCGAAAGCTATCCAAACCAAATTAAATTTGTGCGAACTCTTATAACTAAGAAGAACAACCCTCTTAGTAGGGGAATTATATATTGTCGGCGAACCGACGTGCACACATGCGAAAGACTAAATATTATGCATGACATAGGGTACTTTAGGCTGATCACCTGTTGTACCCGTTTAGTAGAATTATCAGTCTATTACTGTTAATTCTAGGAGAAGTTCATAGTCCTTAGTGACTGCTCAGTATCTATTACTTTGAAATCTTGAATTGATAAATCTTTGAATATTATTGAATATTATTGTCCATAGTGATCATTGTTGTTCATCATTGATACTTCTTGTTATGTTGAACTATCTTATACCCTTGAGAAATTTAAAACATGTTGATTACCCTCTTTGCTATATTACTTATTGGACAAAATTGTTGCTCATCTTTGCTTTTGCTAAAACTTTCAGTGAAGGCAGAACGTGGTGAACCCTCTAGAAAGGACAAGGGTAAAGAGAAAGCTTTGGAGTAGTTATTTCTAGGTTGCTAAGAATGTACTATGATTTGGTTATGAAAGAACTTATTTAGCTATGTTTAATTTAAGCTGTGTTATATTATGTATTTGTTATGTCTAAACAATGTTTAATTATGGTTAAGTTATGTAAGAGATGTTTAGGTTTCAAACCCTTGGGACGAGAATAATTATGTTATACCAATTTAAATTATTTTATTATTCCACTGTATAAGATGTTGATTTATTATTAGAGTTAGTACGTGGCAACCAAATTTGAGACAAGTGTGGTTTGAATTTGGGGGTGTCACAAGTTATGTCCAAACAGTGTTTAATTATGATTAAGATATGTGACAACCCGAATTTTTAGAAATTATTTAAACAAGAATTTAATAAATAAAATTCTTATTATAAGATATTTTGAGTTTGAGTATGTGTATATATGTGTTATATATTGTGAATATGTAATTTGGTGTGAAGAAAATTATGTATATTCATGTATTGGGAAAATGAGGTTCAATAGTTAATTAAACTATTGAAGAAATTAATGTAATTGTTATGAAAAGGAAATTAACTGATTAATATTAGTTAATTTGATTAAGTTAAAATTATATTATGAGAGAGTATAATTTAATTAATATTGTGACGATGGAAATTATTATGAATTAAGTTTCAGAAATTATGTGGGTGATTCACTTAATTAAAATAGTGAAATAACGTATATATATTTGTTTTAATAAAATAAGAAGATAATGTGAATGTAATATGATTGTGAATTTCAGTATATAGTTAAAATATTTATGGAATAAAATAAATATTTTATGGGAATTGTTATGGGATAATTTATTTAAAATGTGTTAGTATTGATGGAATGAGAAATATTTAATTAGAGGATTAATGATTTATTAACTAAAATTAGAGTTATATTGGTTAAGTAATTTAATCAAATAAAGGGTGACATTTGTGAACCATATAGTGACATTTGTGAACCATATGAAAATTGGGTTCTAGCCAAACATGGCCTAGAGACCCTTTGTATTTTGTAACTGTTATTTTAAGTGTGTGTATAATGGATTGGCCATCAGTTTTTTTTTACGTATTGTAATAGTTAACCTATATTGACACTAAGAGGAAGAAAGTTGCAGTGAATTGAGAGAGGAGATAGATTCTCTGAGAAATTGAGAGAGTTTTGAGAATCTAAGGAGGAAGAAGAAGGAGATTAGTATCATCTAATTGAGCTTAGAAGAATCAAAGGCAAGTTCTAAAGTTTTTTTTGTTTATTTTCTAAAGTATACTTCTCTAAAAATGAATTTATATGGTTAATATATTAAGGAATTTGTTATATATGTTCTTGAGTATGTATAATATGTTCTATATTGTTTATTATTGAGTTTTCGGTAAACAAATTCATATTGTTGATGATAAATAAGAAGAGTTTGGTTTTGGCTTAAAATTTGTATTTTGGGTCTATTTTGAGACTAAAATTGGTTAGGATTTTATGTTAAAATTGTAAAATTGGTGATGGATTGTGTTAATACAATAAGAAACAAAAAGAACGCAAGTTGAATGAATCAATTTAGTTAAGAAACGAATTCGTAGTGAATGAATTCGCTAAACATGTTAAAATATGAAAGTTTAGTATGAACATGAGTTTTGGGTTAAGATTTAGGATAGCTAGTGTTTCTGTAAATTGTTATAATTCTAGTATGTTGTATTTCTATGAATTATGAATCCATAGAATTGAAAATGGACTAATTTGGATGTGTATAACTCAAGTTATGAAGATTAGTAGGAGAAAAAGGGTCAAAAATCCCGAGAACAAAAGTAGCTTGTGTCCTGTTTAATCTATGGTAGCTTGATTCGCTATGCCCCAAGTCATTTGAGGTGCAGCTGCGCTGTGCCCAAATCTTAATTGGGTGAAGTTGTGCCCAAACTATGTCAGGTGTGACTATTTTGAACGGTTTTAGTAAAACAGGCATAACGTTTTCATACTAACTCTGATTAAGGCGAATCAAGATGATCCGGAACAAGGACGAATAGACCTGCAACTTTTATTCTTTAAGTATTTCAATTTGAGGTCGGGAACAGTAGTCAAAATGGTCATCTTTGTGAGTGATGCGTATTCAGAGGCAATCGGAGGGCGTCGGACATGCACATACACAAGTATAGTGATGTCGACGATAATAGATGTTGTTCTAAGTTATAGAACATGAATATTATGAAGTATAATGATGCTTAACATTAATAAATGATATATTAGATAAGTTGTATATGCATAGTAAGCACAAACAAGAGAGACAAATTGGGCGTGTGACGAATAAACGTCGAAACGCCGTAATAAGTGTTAATGAACATAAAAAGTGTTTTAAATCAAATAAAATGAATATTATAATATATTGAATAGGGTTAATATAAAACCAATAAGTAGTCCTAGCAAGACTTAAACACTTGAATGAACTTCGAGTTTGACTAAGAAGAAATATAGTGAGTTATAAGTCTAAAGTTCACATAATCAAATTGAACATTGTGTATTGATTAATAGGAAGGGTTATAGGATGTAGATTAAAGTTTACATTATAACTACTATGCGTTTCTATGCAACTAATAGTTAATGTGAATGATTATATAATTGTGAAGGGCACGTGAAGTGCAAATATCTGTAAGCTGTTAAACTGTTATTGGTACATAACAATCAAGGCAAGTCTTTCATTTCCTATTTGATATGTGAACTTGATGATTAACTGTTTTAAATCTTTATTGTAAAGAGCATGATATGTTATATAAATGTTGAAAGTATGAAATGTTGAAGTCAATTTATGACTACGTTGATTGAGTAAAGCATGCTGAATGAGTAAGGAACTCAATCTTTATACTTGTTATATGAACTGTAGCATGTATGTTATATTAGTCAAATGTTTATGAGATATGTGTTGAACATGTTATTATGTGCTATGTGATGCATGAAAACTGTTAGATTTTGCTGAGATGTCGAGCTCAACCTTGCAAATAACCACTTTTATTGGTTCAAGATTCAAGGTAAAGTTATGTGTTACTTAAAAAACATGAATCAGATGTGAAACTTGAAGATTTATACACTTTGGTTATGTTATTATTATTTGACCATGTTTAAGGTTTCGAATAATGTATTAATGTTGAATTGTAATATCGTTTTGCGATGTAAACTATTGTAGTATTAAAATGATTCTGAGATATTTAGATGTAAAGGTTGAAGGTTTGGGAACGAGGATAGTTTGTAATAGAAAATTTTAATTATTCCACAAATTTCAATTGTTGTATTATCGTTTAATGATGTAAAATTAGAAGTTGAATGTATTATTAATGACCGTAGTCGAGAATTAAATTGTACAAATTTTGGGGTTGTTACAAGATATGTAAGAGATGTTGAAGTTATGAACCCTTGGGATAAGAATAAATATGTTATAACAATGTAATTTATTCTATTATTTTGTTGTGTGTGATGTTGATTTATTATTAGAGTTGGTACGTGACAACCAAATTCGAGACAAGTGTGGTCTGAATTTGGGGGTGTCACGGGTTGGTATCAGAGTTGTAGTTATAAGCCTTAGGAGCGAGAGTCCTTAGATTATAACTTAGGAGAACTTAGAAGATAGAGAGAGATGAAACTCATGTAGATTTTTCCTAGAGAGAGACTTAGTGTGTTATGAAATATAATTTCATTATATACAATGAACTTATATCTATTTAGCATTCTGATAAAGTTGTTGTTTGTTTGTCTTATGTTGCTGGTTATAGGATTACTAACATGGGAGGACCCAGCCGAGTAGTAGAGAAGGAGCAGTGTGACATACACGTGGTAATTGAGGCACCATTGATAGCGGAGACTATATCAGCAGTGGCCCCTATCGATGATGATGACGAGGAGGAGGAGATGGAGCCATTACCCAAGGAGTCTGATTCGGAGGAGGATCCTGAGCCCATGGAGTACTCCGACGAGGCTACTTTTGAGGATCGAATGTTGGGGGAGTATGAGGAGCAAATTTTAGAGTTAAGATGTAGAGTTGAGTTAGATGCTGAGGCTAGGGAGAGGGAGTCTGAGTTCTAGAAACTGAGGGATGAGGACCATCAGAGGAAATTAGTGATGCAAGATATAGAGGTGTAGATTGTTCATCGTAAGGAGGCAGGGATCCAGATGGGGACTTTGTTTCACCGATCGGTGGCTAGAAATGTAGAACTGGCAAGAAAGCTGGAAGAGATGGAACAGAGAGAGTTGAATGAGAGGACAGAGAAGGAAGCACTCCGTACTCAGTTAGAAATGGAGGTGATGGATAGGATCCACTTCGAGGAGAAGTGGGAAGAAGCTAATGATCGAGCTAACGACTTAGAAGATGAGGTGAGATACAAAAGGAGGAAGATGAACAAGATGGGCTATGCTCTGCGCACGGCCATGAAGAGATTGATAGATGGGGTAAATCACTACCCGGAAGAGCAGGGACAAACCCGGCATACCATAATCCGAGACTTGGTGGCACACATTACTTAGAAAGAGTACCAGAGCACTGTGGAGCGCCGGATGTTTGATTAGCTCTAGATGCGAAAGCTAAGTAGTTTTTGTATTTTATTTATAATGTTTAATCTGTTGTTGTAATCTCAGTATTTTGTGTAAGATGTGAGACGGTTGTAAACCCCAAACTTTTGAAAAATGTTAGAGGGGTAGTATATTCATGTTATCCCCATCTTTTGTGATATTAGGGAATATGTTTGTCATTTATAGAAGTATGTTAGGGATGATCTTATTGATGTAATGATTTGGCATATGAATATAAATGATTTTATTTCAGAAATGTGTTATAAAATTTTATTCCTTTTCGTTGAGAAAAGTTTATGTAGTATAATTAAATAATAAAAATAAAAATTTTGTGATGCAGAAAAATGCCGCCCAGATATAGAATAACTGCACCGGAAGAGTCGGTTAATGATGAGAAAGGACCAGTAGACCTTATACAAAGGCTAGTAGATTTGTTAGGGGAAGGTCTTAGGGAAAGAAATGAACCAGTACCACCAGTTCCCCAAGCAGTTCCATTCAATAACTTTAAAGATTTTAGGAGTGTAAGACCTCTAGAATTCATAGGCACTACCGATCCGATCGTGGCTCAAACATGGATCAAAGAGATGGAGAAGGCTTTCGCCATCACTCGTGTGGGTGAAGACCAGAAGACAGCTTTTGCAACCTACATTATGAGAGGCGAAGCAAACTACTGGTGGGAGGCGAATCAATAGAGAGCAGGAAAAGGGATAGTAACTTGGGAGAGATTCAAGACTCTGTTCTTCGAGAATTATTTCCTGAGGAGCATGAAAACTAAGATGGAGGTAAAGTTCTTAGAACTTAAGCAAGGAGATATGACGGTGGCGGAATACACGGCTAAGTTCAATGAACTAGCCAGGTTTACTGAACACCAGGTGGTAGATGAGGAGAGGAAAGCTAGACATTTTGAGCAAGGACTGAAGCCTTGGTTGTTTAACAAGGTCAGTTCTTCAGATCGATTCTTTCACGACATTGCTGGAGAAGGCCATTATTGCAGAGGAAGGAAGTGAAGCTTTAAGTCTATATAACAAAGAGAAAAAGGGAAAGAGCACAGGAGGAGATAGTCGTGGAGTAAGCAGTAACGGAGGGAGTACTTTAGGAAAAAGAAAGTGGGAGAACAACAACAAGAATTTTAACAATCAAGTATGGAATTTTCGTGGAGAGTTTAAGAAGAAGGCAGAAGGATGCCCGAAGTGTGGAAGGTATCACCAAGGTGAATGCGGGAAAGGGCGCAGTGTTTGTTACAACTGTGGCCAAGAGGGGCATATTTTGCCCAACTGCTCGAAGCCAAAGAAGATTAAAAGTTGTTTCGCTTGTGGCTCGGTGGACCACCTGATCAAAGATTTCCCAAAGAAAGGAAGTGGTGGAGGAAGCAATCAACAAGAAGGAAGTGGAAAACTGATGATTGGCGGACCAAAGCCATCCAATAGTCCAACTTCCAGAACGTTTAATATGATTGTCCAAGATGCAGTAGCTGTGAAGGATGTTGTGTCAGGTATCATCCCGATCAATGATATAAATGCCTATGTATTATTTAATTTGGGTGCCACCTGTTCTTTTGTATCTGAGGAATTTTCTAGTCGACTTAATTTACCCCGAGAATGATTAGGAAATACCTTGAACATAGAAGTTACGAATAAGGAAGTAATCCATGTAGAGTATATTTACCGAAATTTTCGTGTAAATATTAGAAATCATGAACTAAGCATAGACTTAATTCCGATAAGATTAGGAGAATTTAACGTAATATTGGGAATGGATTGGTTGTATAACCATGTTGCGATAATTGATTGCCAACATAAAAGTGTAAACTTTTAGACTCTAAATAAGTCTAAGGTGGTGTTTTATTGTAGCTCATCGCTTAAGGAATCATATTGTCTTACGATGATGCAGGCCAAGAAATTGATAAGAAAAGGATGTGTAGGTTACTTAGCGTACATTGTTGACTCTCGGAAAAAGGGGGTAGAAATTAAGGATATATCCGTAGTAAGGGAATTTCAAAATGTATTTCCGAACGATCTGCCTGGTCTTCCCCCAAACAGAGAAATCGAATTCATAATAGACTTAGCATTGGGAACTACACCGATTTCAAAAGCCCCATACCGTATGGCGCCAGTAGAAATGAAGGAATTGATGATGCAATTGCAAGAATTGCTAGATAAAGGTTACATACGCCTGAGTGTGTCTCCTTGGGGAGCACCAGTGTTGTTTGTAAAGAATAAGGATGGATCGATGAGGCTTTGTATTGATTATCAAAAATTAAACAGAGTGACGATTAAGAATAGATATTCGTTACTGAGGATAGATGACTTTTTTGACCAACTAAAGGGAGCCAAGTGTTTCTTGAATATAGATTTATGAATGGGTTACCACCAGTTGAAGCTGCGAAAAGAGGATATATCAAAGACGACGTTTCGAACTCGTTACAAACATTTTGAATTTTTGGTAATGTCATTTGGGTTGACGGATGCTCCGGCAGAATTTAGGGACTTAATGAACCAAGTCTTCAAGACATTCTTAGATCATCGATGATATAGTGATCTACTCAAAGACAGAGGAAGAACACGCCGAACATCTGAGGATAGTTTTAAAGGCACTAAGGAAAGAGAAGTTGTACACAAGTTTTCCAAATGTGAATTTTGGATGAAGAAGGTTCAATTCATAGGACACGTGGTGGATAAGGATGGAATTTCAATAGACCCTGTGAAAGTTGAAGCAGTGATTAATTGGGATCAACCGAAGACGCCAATCGAAGTGGGAAGTTTCTTAGGGTTAGCTGGGTACTATAGAAGATTTATCCAGGATTTTTCTAAGATAGCAGCTCTGTTGACCAATTTAATGAGGAAGACGGTGAAGTTCGTGTGGACGGACAGGTGCGAAGAGAGTTTTCAGGAGCTGAAAAAGAGATTGAGCGAGGCACCTATATTATCACTACCAGATGATATGGGAGGATTTGTGGTGATGCATCGCACAGAGGACTGGGATGTGTGCTAATGCAACATGACAAGGTCATTGCGTATTCATCACGACAATTGAAGGATTACGAAAAATGATACCCTACTCATGACTTAGAGTTAGCGGCAGTAGTTTTACGCTAAAGATTTGGAGGCATTATTTGTACGAAGAAAAATGTGAGATAGACACGGACCATAAGAGTCTAAAATATATCTTCACACAGAAGGAGTTGAACATGCGTCAAAGAAGGTGGTTAAAATTGATCAAGGATTATGACTGCGATATTCTTTATCACCCGGAGAAGGCGAATGTAGTGGCCGACGCACTAAGTAGGAAGGGAAGGGAGAAGTTATTTCAATTGACAACTCAAGAAGAGTTAATAAGGGATATGGAAAAATTGGAGATAGAAGTTAAGGGACCAGAAAGGTCTAAAGAAAGGTTGTTTGCAGTTAAAGCTCGTCCGACCTTGTTGGACAGAATAAAGGAATCACAAGAAAAGGATGAAGAATGCGAGAAAATCAAGATGAGGATCACAGAAAGTGAGGAAGAAAAATTCAAGATGGATAGAGACGGTATTTTGAGATTCGAAGGGAGAGTGTGGGTGCCAGCGGTAACTGAGTTAAGGGAAGAAATTTTACACGAGGCACACAACACGATGTATTCCGTTCATCCAGGAGGCACGAAGATGTACCGGGATTTGAAGCAACATTTTTGGTGGCCTAATTTGAAACGAGAAATCACGGAGTGCATTAGTAGATGTCTTACGTGTCAACGGGTCAAAGAAGATTACCAGAGGCCGAGTGGTCTACTTCAACCATTGGAAATACCAGAGTGGAAGTGGGAGCACATTACGATGGACTTCGTGGTGGGACTTCCAATCACGCACAAAGGTTTTGATGCCATTTGGGTTATCGTGGATTGACTAACGAAGATGGCTCATTTTCTACCGATCAAGATCCGGTATAGTTTGAATCAGTTAACGAATCTGTACGTAAAGGAAATTGTTTCACGACATGGAGTGCCGATGTCAATTGTCTCAGACCGAGATCCGCGCTTCATGTCCCAATTCTGGAAAAGCTTACAAGAAAGGATGGGAACACAAATGAGGTTAAGTACCGCTTATCATCCGCAAATAGATGGGAAAAGTGAGCGAACGATACAAACGTTGGAGGACATGCTTAGAACTTGCGTGATGGACTTCAAAGGAAGTTGGGATGATCACCTACCCCTAGTAGAATTTGCATACAATAATAGTTATCATGTGAGTATAGGCATGCCACCGTACGAAGCTCTTTATGGGAGAAATTGTAGAACACCGCTGTGTTAGGATAAAGTCGGAGAGCGAAAGATGTTAGGGCTAGAATTAGTTCAATAAATCACAGATGTGGTGACATTGATAAGAGCTCGACTAGTAGCTGCACAAGATCACCAGAAGAAGTACGCAAACTTGCATCATTAGAACCACGATTTTGAAGTCGAAAGTCATGTTTTCTTAAAACTATCTCCCTGGAAGGGAAAAATACCGACAAGAAGGGAAAATTGAGTTCGTGGTTCATTTCAAGATACTGAAGCGAGTGGGCAAAGTGACATACAAAGTTGCATTACCACCTGAGTTGGAGCATATCCATAACGTGTTTCACATACCTATGTCGTGTCTGTACAAGCCTGACTACAAACACGTGATTTCTTACTAGCCCATTCAAGTAGAGAAGAATCTGGCATATAAAGAAATTCCTGTCCAGATATTAGATAAGAAAGAACAGACATTAAGGAATAAAAGTATATCTTCTGTAAAAGTACTTTGGCGAAACCACGATGCCGAGGAGGCAACGTGGGAATTAGAAGATAAAATGCGAAGGGATTATCCCCATTTATTTGTGTAACCTTGTACAATTCCGAGGATGAAATTTTTTATAAGGGGGGAGGATGTAAGAATCGAGAATTTCATGAATAAATATTATTTTGATAAAATAAGAGAATGAATATTTATTTGAATATAAATATTGATGTGTTGGGAAATGAATAATTCAACTAATTTAAATTAAATGTATAAGAATTGAGAAAATGTAGAAGTGATGATGAGAATTGTAAGATGCCTTATGTGGCATGAGAATGGGGATTTAAGTAAATTAATTAATATTATATTATTAATTAATTGTTATTGTGAATAATAAATTGCATTATATAATTAGAGTATGTATTATCTATTTAATTGATGTGTAAGATATGTGTTAACATCTAGTTCCTACATTAAAAAGAAAGTGTATTGTGACACTTTAGTATAACTATATAATATATAGAAAACTATTTAGTAAAGTGTAAGAAATTATTAGTTTCAGAAATAATTGCTTATGTGACAATAAGTATGTGTGGAAACATTAAAGATGTACTTTATCAAAGAATTACAAATTATTTCAATAAGTGAGTCTAACTGGAATAATAAAATTTTAAGGAGATATGGAATTATTAGTGACCAATTAAATTGAGTCCATACGCGTTATAAAAAGTAATTGGACTAGACTAATGTACATGGATAATATGATGTGGGCACATAAATAATCCCTAACTTATCATTATGTAATAGCATTAACACATTAAAATTACATTTTAGGAGTATAGGAGAATAAACTAAGCATTAAAAACACAATTGCTGAGATTTAAAACTACTCAGTTAACCAAATTGTGTTGCACAGTAACCTATAGTCTCGTTGCGTAAAACTCAGCAAACCAAAAGGCTAGAATTAGTGGTGATGATGGCTATAAAATTTGTAGTTGGCCAACTCTTGCATAACCGTTGTTTAATTTCATTTTCCATTGATTCAAACCATGGAACAAAGCCATGAACTGGGCAGCCATTTCTCTATAAATGGCAACAAACTCTTCATTTCTCAGTTGCTAGAATTTCACTGATAAGTGCATTAGAAAGTGAGAGTTGCTAAGCATTGAGGGAGCATAATCAGAGAAGAGATGGAATTCAATTTAAGCTTTAAGAGGTATAATTTCTTACTTTTTGTTCTTAAAATTGAGTTTGCATATTTAGGAGCTGTATAGTTGGTTTGGATTCAGGTTTGACATTGGTTGTGTTGAGGCTCTGCAGAAACAGAGCCTTCATTTTTCATTATGTTCGAAATGGCACTACCGCCGACCACTTTATATAGTATATGGCCGCATCAGCACTGCAAATTTACCGCCACCGTGTGTACTAATTTTGTGATCCTGTCCTAGTCTGAGCATGCTATGTTAGTTAGTATTTGCATATAAACAACCTTAACATGTGGAATGAAGTTGCTATGTATGTAAGATCCATGTTAGTTGTTTTATTATGAACATTCAAAGAAAATTTAAAGATTGGGAACTAGTTTTTATAAACATCGTGTAATACATGTTCTGACTTTATATGCAAATGTATCAAGTTCTGATGTGACGCCCCCAAAATAGGTATACATCACCCATCTTGGGTCGCCAGATACAAGGTACTGAATACAAATACAAACTAATTATACAACAGTCGTGTAAAATACGACAAAATATAAATTGAGAGATTTAATAAGAATATTGTCATCTAGACAATATCCACACTCAAAGGAGTCCTCATTACATTTATTGTTACACTATTTAATAGAATAGTGAGGACTACTAATACTATCATTTGGACCGTCACTCCGTTCCCCGACTATTCCGTGCTTCGTTCTCATTTCAAAGAGAACAAAGAAAAGAAAGGGTGAGCTCAACTAGCCCAAGAAGAAATATTATGACTAAGATAATGCGTAATAAATTATCATTAGTCTTCAACAATGTTAAACTAATAAAATACAATAGACATCAAGTTTAACTGCAGCGGAATAAGCAATCCATTAGAAGAGTCAAGTAGAGCATGATATCTACTATCTTCTATGATTTAAAATGTTTTCATCAATTTTTATCGCTGAGACTCAAGTTAATAAATAAACCACATCATCGAGTCATCTCTGCTTTACGGGCCAAGGATATTCATTAAATTATCAATGGTCATGACTATACCGAATAATCCCTGGTCATAATCATACCAAAAACTGTCCGTCAATACACTACAGGCCACTGAGGACTTTTACCACATCATTTATAACATTACAGGTCATGATTATACCGAATAATCCCTGGTCATAATCAAACCAAGCCCATCAATGCACGTAAGCCAAAGATGACTTTCATCACAATATATGCATAAGGATGATGACAATGACATAATAATTCAATAAAACAAGTTCAAGAATAAATTTTAAAGATTTATAAGTTAATTTATCCTGAACTCAATAATGTCCAAATTATCAATATGATACTGCTTTGTGGAGTAAAATTCAAGAATGCTCAGAAGAATATTTTCATGAAAAGATACTGGATGAAGCGCAAATATCAAGAATATTCAACTAATTTCATGGAGTATAGAAGCCAAAATTTTAACCAAGTGAGTATCATAGAATATATGAAACTGCAATGGATTTTCACCAGCCATGTGGTAATCCATGTAGACAGATCATTTTCACAATTTAATAAGAAATGAATACGAAGGGTCATTCACCATGCATGTGGTAATCCACATAGACAAGTTATTCCAACAGAATAATACGTAATGGAATAATGTAAGAATTCACCATGTATGCGATAGAATCATGTGAGATAGGTTATTCCAATAATAATAAATAAATAATGGGACTAATGGAGTCATGCGTAAACGCATGCAGACATGTGATATTCCAATGTAATAATAATAGAAATGGAATAACAAAAGACTTCACCAGCATGCGATAGATAATGCATGAGAGGTTATTCCAACGTAATAATAAATAATGGAACCAATCATACGTAATACGCATGTATTACGATATATTCCAATATAATAATAAATAATGGAACAATAAAAGAATTTCACCATGTATACGGTACTTTGCATATACAGGTTATTCCAACAGAATAATGAGGAATGGAATAATAGAAGTTCTCTTCATGAATACGAAAGAAATAATATCCCTTACGAGTACAACAAATAATATCCCTTACCTTATAAAGAAGAGTACTCAACCAGTGTATGGGGATATACTTGAAGAAAACTTGCACTCTACGCCAAAAGCTTTCTTAAACTCTAAAGAAATACGCCAAGATTATAGAAGAAGAATTCTCCTAACTTCCGGTGTGATTTCAATTCTAACTAAGCATCCTATTTATTGGAAAATAGAAAGGATACTATGCAATAAAATATAATATAATATATATATATATATTATTTAAAATATAATAAACAATTAACTTTATAAAAGTATTCTGCTTTATATAAAAAGATTTTTCTATGCAAACACTATGCAGTATTATGCAAACACTATGCATAATAAAATATATTATATTCTAATTATTGTCTAATAAAACAAATAACTTTATAAAAGTATTATGTTTTATATAAAAAGATTTTACTATGCAAAACACTATGCATAATAAAATATATTATATTCTAATTATTGTCTAATAAAATAAATAACTTTATAAAAGTATTATGTTTTATATAAAAAGCTTTTCTGTTTTATTACATTAATAATACTAATAAAACAAAATTTATATATAATATATATATAAACTTCCGTGACTTCATAAAAAGACATCTCAATATATTTAACAACATTTATCATCATTATTATAATTCACAATATTAATCGACTGTGTCGCTCCTGTGAAAGAGGGGCTTTCCAATCGAGGATTTCTCCTATTCGCACGCAATTAGGTGACCAAACCTCTCCTTGGCGTAACTTCTGTACATCGTTAATATTGCAAATAATAATATTAATAACTTTGTTATCTAAATTATTGATTTAATAATATATAAAATATCGACAATAATTGAATCAAATAACGTGAGATACTATGCAACAATTACTGTAGCAATAATTGAACAAAACCGAGTGACTTCTCACATAAGCATCAATAATCAATACCGTGTGCTACTATGCAACCACGTGTATTACTGTACTTTTAACACCGGGTGTTTTAACAGTTAATGGTAAAACTTCCGCCGATATTTTCAAAAAAATATTTTTGTTGTTTTCTCAATCTGACAATAATTCCGTTGTGGGGTCCACCAATGATTGTGCCGTCGTGCGAATATTCCCTGTTAAAATGAATATTCCCCGACCAATCGAATATTATATAACAACTTGCATACTTTTCACAATTTCTAAATATTACCCACAATTATAACATTATATCAAATTTACTCCATAATATTTAAAAATGATATTTATTAAAAATTCATCTTTATTCATAAAAGTTGGGGTCTTACAACCTCCCATTCTTATGAAATTTCACCCTCGAAATTATGGTACATACCTGGTATGTCAAAGAGGTAAGGATACCTTGATTTTATTTCAGATTCTAACTCCCAAGTCATTTCCTCAACATCGTGGTTTCTCCATAAAACCTTGACTTGAGGTATAACCTTGGAGCGTAGAATATGTTCCTTCGTATCCAAGATTTGAATAGGAATCTCTTCATACGTTAAATCTTCCATTATTTTGTCCGGTTCTAACTCAATAATGTGGTTCGGGTCTTTCACATATTTACGTAACATGGATATATAAAAAACGTTATGAACCTGAGACATACTTGCAGAAAGCGAGTCTATAGGCCACGCCCCTACTCGATTAGAGGATTAAAATGGGCCAATGAATCGAGGATTGAGCTTTCCTCTCTTTCTAAATCTCGTAACTCCTTTCCATGGAGCAACATGTAACAACACATGATCTCCAATATCGAATTCCACGTCCTTTCGATGAAGGTCAGCATAACTCTTTTGTCGATCTTGTGAGGTTTTTATACGTTGTTGGATCGTTTGAATCTTTTCTGTAGTCATACGTACTAACTCCGGTCCCAACAACGTTGCTTCACCCACCTCACCGCAGCATGCTAGAGAACAACACTTTCTTCCATACAACGCTTCGAATGGAGCCATGCCAATACTTGTTTGATAGCTGTTGTTGTAGGAAAACTCCACCAACGATAAGAACTTGTCCCAACTTCCCTTGAAGTCAAGGACACAGAGTCTTAATAAATCTTCAAGAGTTTAAATAGTCCTCTCTGATTTTCCGTCCATCTGAAGATGATATGCCGAACTAAATCGTAAATCTGTGCCCATAGCTTTTTGCAAACTAACCCAAAATCTTGAAGTGAATCTTGGGTCTCGATCAGAAACTATGGATACTGGCATACCATGCAGTCTTACAATCTCGTTTATGTATATACGAGCAAGACGTTCAAGTGTATAAGTTTCTCTTATTGGTAATAAGTGAGCAGACTTGGTCAATCTATCAACAATGACCCAAATTGCATATATGCCTTGAGAAACCTTGGGAAGACCAGTAACGAAATCCATGGTAATGTGATCCCACTTCCATTCTGGAATTTCAAGTGGTTGCAATGGACCTTTTGGCACTTGATGCTCCACCTTGACTTGTTGACAAGTTAGACACCTTGAGATAAACAGTGCTATCTCTCTCTTCATATTGCTCCACCAAAATGTATGACGAAGATCACGCTACATTTTGGTACTCCTAGGATGGATTGCAAACGGTGTGTTGTGCTCCTCCATTATAATTTTATACTTTAAATCAGGGTCATTAGGAACACAAAGTCTGGAGTTGACTCAAAGTATTCCTTCTTCATCGATTCTTGCTTTCGGCATAGCACCTTATTGCACTTTCTTCCTCATACGCATCAGCTTCAGGTCTGTAGCTTGAGCAGCTTTAACTTTATCAATTAAAGTCAGTTCTACTCGTATATTTATCATCATCACATGGGTCCCTAGAGTCTTTAACTCTATACCCATCCTTTGTAAGTCATACAAAATGGGCCTTTGCGTTGACAATATTGTAGTCGTACCTACATATGATCTTCTACTCAATACGTCAGCTACCACGTTCGCTTTTCAAGGGTGGTATTGGATGGTATGATCATAATCTTTCAACAATTCAAGCCAACGTCATTGTCGCATGTTGAGTTCCTTTTGAGTGAAGAAGTATTTGAGGCTTTTATGATCCGTAAAGATCTCCACTTTCTCCCCATACAAGTAATGCCTCCAAATTTTAAGTGTGAAGATAACAGCTGCCAACTCTAGATCATGAGTAGGATAATTCCTCTCATATTCTTTGAGTTGCCGAGAGGCATAGGCTATGACTTTCCCATGTTGCATGAGAACACATCCTAACCCTTTGCCCGAAGCATCACTGTAGATGACAAATCCCTTCGATCTAGATGGTATTGTCAAAACAGGTGCTGAAATGAGTCATCTCTTGAGTTCTTGAAAACTTTTCTCACATTCTTCGCTCCAACCAAACTTTGTATCTTTCCAAGTCAGCTGAGTTAATGGAGTAGCGATTTAAGAAAATCCTTCCACGAATCTCCGATAATAACTAGCTAAACCGAGAAAGCTACGTACTTCGGTCACTGATTTAGGTTGCTCCCACCTTTGAATTGCTTCAATCTTTGCTGGATCAATAGATATTCCATGACTTGATACTACGTGCCCAAGGAATGTTACTTCCTCAAGCCAGAACTTGCATTTCTTCAACTTGGCATAAAGCTTGTTTTCACGAAGCTTTTGGAGTATCAGCCTCAAGTGTTGCTCATGATCTTCACGGCTTTTGGAATATATGAGAATGTCATCAATAAAGACAACCACAAAGTGATCCAAATATTCCTTGAATACTCGGTTCATCATATCCATGAAGGCAGCAAAAGCATTAGTCAATCCAAAAGACATGACTATGAATTCATAATGCCCGTACCGAGTTCTGAAAGTTGTCTTTGGAAAGTCATCGGTTCTAATCTTCAATTGGTGATATCCGGAACGAAGATCAATCTTTGAAAAAAATTTGGCGCCTTGCAACTGGTCAAACAGGTCATCAATGTGAGGCAATGGATATCTATTTTTGATAGTGACATGGTTCAACTCCCGATAATCAATACAAAGTCGTATACTCCCATCTTTCTTCTTCACGAATAGAACAGGTGCACCCCAAGGAGACGTACTAGGACGAATGAAATTGATATCTAATAATTCCTACAGTTGAGTTTTTAACTCCTGAAGTTCAATAAGAACCATTCGATATGGGGCTTTAGAAATGGGTTTTGTACCTGGTTCAAGGTCGATACAAAATTTGATTTCACGCTCTGGGGGTAGGCCAGGAAGTTCTTCTGGGAATACGACAGGAAATTCATTAACAATAGAAATATCATTTAAAAATTGTGACTCTCATCCAAGACTTGGATAGTACGTCACATTGATACCTATCAACTTGTCATTGTCATTCACGACGCCGCCATGAAAAGTCCGGCTTCGGTATTTTCAAGACTTGGAAGTCACCAAAAAAGGCTCGGGGCTTTTTACTTATGGCATGATATGACAATGATTGACTTTAGTAGTTTGGTTACTTGAATTCGCATAACAGGTTGGTTAAGAATATGAAAGCTAACAACCTTACGAAAATAATCAATTTAGGCATGATGAGTAGTTAACCAATCGATTCCTAATATCACATCAAATGCAAGTATTTTCAAAGAGATAAGATCGACAGGTAACGCGCGATTACCGATTTGAATCAAACAAGACTTATAAGACGTGCATGTAATGAAGGTTTCTCCCAACGGAGTTTCAACAGATAAATCAAAGTCTAATTTCTCTGGAGTTAAATTTAAATTGAGCACAAGTAGGAGAAATAAAGGAATGGATAGAACCGGTATCAAATAAAGTATAAACTTCGCTAGAGTTTATGATTATCTTACCCGTGATCACCTCGTTCAGATTCCTCGCTTTTTATGAGGTTACGATAAACTCTCTCCCTTGAACTATCGGTTTTGTCTTGTCTGGGACACCCTTGGATGCCTCCATCCCAGCTGGACTTGACTTTGGTGCACGACAAAATTGGGCTAGGTGACCTTCTTTTCCATAATTATAACATGCTTTGGACTGCATCGTGCAGTTTGGACTTATGTGTCCTTCCCCTCCACATTTGTAACATACGACTGGCGGTTGTTCTCCTTCCTTAACAAATGTCTTTGGTGCCGACGCTTTCCATCTTTCTTTGAACCTTATCTTCTTGAACTTTCCACTCCTATTGTCTTGGCCATGATTACCACCGAAGTGGTTATCAATTCTGACATGTTGATTCCCTCCACATTTGTTGTCTCCGCTGCGATGACTGCTACCACTGGTATTATCGACTTGTCGGCTGCTCTCTCTTAGTTGGGTTGACTCATTATCGAGCTCCAATAACTGAGCCCTATTCACAACATCTGAATACAAACACAGTTTATGAGAGATAAGGTATTGACGTATCTCGGGTTTCAAACCTCTAAGAAACATTCGCGTCATTCTCTCCTTATTATCAACCAAGTGGGACGCAAACCGAGACAACTCGGCAAACTTCGCTTCGTACTGTTCCACGGTCAAATTGTTTTGCTCAAGCTTGATGAACTCCACCTCCTTCATGTGACGAATACTTTCAGGAAAGTACTTGTCGTTGAACAATTCTTGGAACTTCTCTCAAGACATCTTCAGTGCGGCAGGTTGAGTACGCTTTATATATTCCCACCAGTAATCTACCTCTACACGCAATATGAATGTGGCAAAGGGAACCTTTTGCTCCTCGGAGCATCCCAAGACATCAAATATCTTGTTGATCTGCTTTATCCACGCCTCCGCCTTAGGTGGTTTGGCTCTCCAAAAACTCCGGTGGTCCCAGCTCCTTGAATCGCTTAGCGGTGACCGTCCAGAGAGTTGTCGATTTTCCACCGCATTTTGGATAGGAGCCGCCTCTACCGATGTCGCATGAATTGCATAAAGCCTCCGAACATCCCATCGCTCACCATTTCATCGGTGTTATTATTTTCATGAGGATTATTGTCTTCCCTGTTGCACATTACCACAGGCATTGATCGTTGGTGACTCAACTGTCCTCATGTGCTTCATTGTTTATCTCAACATTTTCAGATGTCATTATCAAATACTGCCACAAAACAAGGGTTAATTAACATATCACATATTATCTCTATACTCTGACCGACCAATTAAATACCAAATAAACTTAGGTAGGTCATACTAGCGAAGGAATTCCCCGTCTCCTCCCCCTCCTAGTTCTTGTCTCACATCTCAGCCAGGGATCATATCCCTAAGCTTTGATACCAACTGTGACGCCCCCAAAATAGGTATACATCACCCATCTTGGGTCGTCACATACAAGGTACTGAATATAAATACAAACTAATTATACAACAGTCGTGTAAAATACGACAAAATGGAAATTGAGAGTTTTATTAAGAATATTGTCATCTATACAATATCCACACTCAAAGGAGTCTTCATTACATTTATTGTTACACTATTTAACATAATAATGAGGACTACTAATACTATCATCTGGACCGTCACTCCGTTCCTCGACTAGTCCCGGCTACGTTCTCATTTCCTGAAGAGAACAGTGAAAGAAAGGGGTGAGCTAAACTAGCCCAGTAAGAAATATTATGACTAAGATAATGCAGAATAAATTATCATTAGTCTTCAACAATGTTAAACTGATAAAATACAATAGACATCAAGTTTAACTGCAACGGAATAAAAAATCCATTAGAAGAGTCAAGTAGAGCATGATATCTACTATCTTCTATGATTTAAAATGTTTTCATCAATTTTTATCGCTGAGACTCAGGTTAATAAATAAACAACATCATCGAGTCATCCCTGCTCTACGGGCCAAGGATATTCATTAAATTATCAATGGTCATGACTATACCGAATAATCCCTCGTCATAATCATACCAAAAACTGTCCATCAATACACTACAGGCCACTGAGGACTTTTACCACATCATTTATAACATTACAGGTCATGATTATATCGAATAATCCCTGGTCATAATCATACCAAGTCCATCGATGCACGTAAGCCAAAGATGACTTTTATCACAATATATGCATGAGGATGATGACAATGACATAATAATTCAATAAAACAAGTTCAAGAATAAATTTTAAAGATTTATAAGTTAATTTATCCTGAACTCAATAAAGTCCAAATTGTCAACATGATGTTGCTTTGTGGAGTAAAATTCAAGAATGCTCAGAAGAATATTTCCATGAGAAGATACTAGATGAAGCGCAAATATCAAGAATATTCCACTAATTTCATGGAGTATAGAAGCCAAAATTTTAACCAAATGAGTATCGTAGAATATATGAAACTGCAATAGATTTTCACCCGCCATGCGGTAATCCACATAGACAGATCATTTCCAGAATTTAATAAGAAATGAATACGAAGGGTCATTCACCATGCATGTGGTAATCCACATAGACAAGTTATTCCAACAGAATAATACATAATGGAATAACAGAAGACTTCACCATGTATGCGATAGACCGCACAGATAGGTTATTCCAACATAATAATAAATAATGGAACCAGGTCATGCGTAAACGCACAGATAGGATATTCCAACAGAATAATAGAGAATGGAATAACAAAAGACTTCACCAGGCATGCGATAGACCACACAGACAGGTTATTCTAACAGAATAATAAATAATGGAATCAGGTCATGCATAATATGCACAAACAGGATATTCCAACATAATAATAAATAATGGAACAACAGAAGAATTTCACCATGTATGCGGTACTTCGTATATACAAGTTATTCCAACAAAATAATAACGAATGGAATAACAGAAGAATTTCACCATGTATGCGGTACTTCGCATATACAGGTTATTCCAACACAATAATAAGGAATTGAATAACAGAAGTTCTCTTCATGAATACGAAAGAAATAATACCCCTTACGAGTACAACAAATAATATCCCTTAGCTTATAAAGAAGAGTACTCCAGCGGATAAGGCGAGGATATACTTGAAGAAAACTTGCACTACGCTCAAAGCTTTCTTAAACTCTAAAGAAATACGCCCAAGATTATAGAAGAAGAATTCTCTGAACTTCTGGTGTGATTTCAATTCTAACTAAGCATCCTATTTATAGGAAAATAGAAAGGATACTATGCAATAAAATATAATATAAAATATATATATATATATATTTTATTTAAAATCTAATAAAATAATTAACTTTATAAAAGTATTCTATTTTATATAAAAAGATTTTACTATGCAAACACTATATACGCAGTACTATACAAAACACTATGCATAATAAAATATATTATATTCTAATTATTGTCTAATAAAACAAATAATTTTATAAAAGTATTCTGCTTTTATATAAAAAATTTTTTACTATGCAAAATACTATGCATAATAAAATATATTATATTCTAATTATTGTCTAATAAAATAAATAACTTTATAAAAGTATTCTGTTTTATATAAAAAGCTTTTCTGTTTTATTACATTAATAATACTAATAAAATAAAATTTATATATAATATATATATATATATAAACTTCCGTGACTTCATAAAAAGACACCTCAATATATTTAACAACATTTATCATCATTATTATAATTCACAATATTAATCGACCAGGTCGTTTCCAGGAAAGAGGGGGCTTTCCAATAAGGATTTCTCCCTATTGACGCGCAATTAGGTGACCAAACCTCTCCTTGGCAGAACTTCTAGATATCGTTAATATTGCAAATAATAATATTAATAACTTTGTTATCTAAATTATTGATTTAATAATATATAAAATATCGACAATAATTGAATCAAATAACGTGAGATACTATGCAAACAATTCATCAGTAGTAATAATTGAACAAAACCGAGTGACTTCTCACGTAAGCATCAATAATCAATACCGTAAAGTACTACTAACTAACGCCAGACATCGTATTTTTTACAACAAGGGTGTTTCAACAGCTTAATGGTAAAACTTCCGCCGTTATTTTCATAAAAATATTTTTGTCGCTTTTCTCAATCCGACAATAATTTCGTTGTGGGGTCCACCAATGATTGTGCCGTCGTACAAATATTCCATGTTAAAACGAATATTCCCCGACCAATCGAATATTATATAACAACTTGCATACTTTTCACAATTTCTAAATATTACCCACAACTATAACATCTGATATGCATTAATATGTGACCAGTATGTTAGTTTACATTATTGGAGATAGTATAGTATATTCAAGCATAATTTAAAAGGAAAATGCAAGTAAAAGACCATAATAGCTATGTGTAAATAAACTAAGTGTACACTAAGTTTTAAACTTCAAAACATGCTTATGTGATCTATGATATGATTATGAAAGCATGATTTAGTCTATGTGAACTCATCTTGCATGCTTAAAGGAGTTTTACTAGTTGGTTTAATGATTTTTCAAAGGAAGTTTTGCAAAAACAAAGCTTTATGCACATTATGCCTTTAGGTTCTGATCTTGAGTATATTCACAAATGATTATGTAGCATGGTCTAGAGTTGCCTTGCGTGTAATAGGTTGCATAGCTTGGTTTATATATGTGTTCTTAAAGAAATTTAAGAGATTGGGGAAATGAATTTGTTGATGACAAACCTTGCACGTATTCTTGAGATTGAGACTACCATGTTAAGATATGAATATGCATAAAAACATGATTCACATGTAGGCTAGTTAGTCATATGCATCATAAACTAGTTAAGTGTGGTTTAGAGTAAGCATAAATGAAGTAGGACTCCACAACTTGACATACATGACCAAGATAATGTAAGCATGTTCAATTGGGACTTATTGATCTCAACGAATGAATATAACGACTAAACATGAAGGACTTTGTTAAATCAACATGTGAAGTCTTGATTTTGTGAGACTTGGCAAATCATGTAAAGAAAAAGTTATAAAAGAGACCAAACCTATTCATAAATATCACGTCATGTATGATTATGCAAGTGTTATCCTAATTGTGATTAGATGTGCAAGTTTAGCCTAGCTTCTGTGTAGCAGTCTTGGTTTGCACCAGGAGCAGCGCGGCCGTGCCACTCCTTAGTACAAACCAAGCGCGACAGCGCAAGCTTGTAGTAAGATTTATTTTCTGTAAATAATTAGAGGGTTCATGCATGCTTATATTGTTACTTTAACTTGTATTATATAATCAATATACTATCCAATATGGTAAGAAGTATACTAAATGATAGAATCGAATGTCTAGTAAGAGATTATGAACTTACAAAGTGATGAGTCCAAAAGATGTTTGCAAACTATAAAGCAATGAGTAGAAACTATATTGTTAACTTTGTGGTGTCTTATAAACTGATGTTGTGATATAAGTACAAAAGATATATGTAAGGAGTATACAACTAACTTAGACGTTTATGTATGCATTTAAACTTACATATCATGTATGAGCATATGTAACTAATGAATATCCTATACGTGTACTATATTATGTTAGGATTCGAAAGAGTGTTGATAAGCTATATTTTGGTGAACTACGCTCGAGGCAAGTACTCGAACCTTACTCTTTATTGAGCATTAGTTGAACTTGTGCTAATATTGATCGTACAAGTAGGACTTTGAAAGTATAATACTTCATAATCTAGAAATGAAATGATTTACAAACCTTGATTCGAACGAAAATTGTTCATATATATGTGAAAGGAAACTGTCTAAGCCATTGCTTCTGGTAGACTATTGATATTTGATCGAAAGCTATCCAAACCAAATTAACTTGGTGCGGACTCTTATAACTGAGTTGAACAACCCTCTTGGTAGAAGAACTATTAAGCTATGGTTAATTCAAGTTGTATTGTATTATATATTAGTTATGTCCAAACGGTGTTTAATTATGATTAATATATGTAAGAGATGTTTAAGTTACAAACCTTTGGGACAAGAATAATTATGTTATAACAATGTAATTTATTCTATTTTTCAGCTGTGTGAGATGTTGATTTATTATTAGAGTTGGTACGTGACAACCAAATTTGAGACAAGTGTGGTCTAAATTTGGGGGCGTCACAGTTCTAATTCAATAATGTGGTTCGGGTCATCCATATATTTATGTAACATCGATATGTGAAAAATGTTATGAACACGCGACATACTTAGCGGTAAGGCAAGTCTATAGGCCATAGTTTCTACTCAATCGAGGATTTTAAATGGACCAATAAATCGAAGGTTTGAGCTTTCCTCATATCGTCGATTCTCGCTTTCGGAATAACGACTTCTTGCACATTCTTCTTCATATTCATCATCTCCAGGTCTGTAGCTTGAGCAACTTTAACTTTATCGATTAAAGTCGATTCTACTCGTATATTTGACATCATCATATGGGTCTCTAGAGTCTTTAACTCTATCTCTATCATTTGTAAGTCATACGAAATGGGTCTTTGTGTTAATGACGTCGCATTCGTAACCGCTTACGATCTTTTACTCAACGCGTCAGCTACCACATTCGCTTTTCTAGGATGGTATTGAATGGTATTATCAAAATCTTTCAAAAGCTCGAACCAACGTCTTCGGTGCATGTTATGTTCGTTTTGGGTGAAGAAATATTTGAGGGTTTTGTATCGGGTTCAAGGTCGATACAAAATTCAATTTCACGCTTTTGGGGTAGGCTAGGAAGTTGTGACGCCCCCAAATCCGGGTACTTTTAACCCACAGATATGGTGCTACATGGTACTCATAACTATACATTCATTCCATTGAAACAGCATCAAAATAATTGTATTTACTACATTCTTATTACAATAGTAATGAATCCTTTCCCAAGTTATGTAACCGAATACATTCTTCATTTATCATTGTGTAATTCATACAAATATACTAGTCTATTACAGGATAATCTACTTATCCATCTTAGCCTTGCCTTTATCGTTAATAGAACCCTCGGTTCACTCGGCCTTAGCTACAATCATATAATTCAAGCAAGAAGTCAGCATAACTAGCTCAGCGAGTCTAGCAATATATAATATAAATACCACGTCAAGAATTATATGATTATTCTTCAATAACTAAACAAATAGCTATGAAGTACTATGAAACATTTAATAGCACTTTTCATTCTTTTAATATCATTCCAAAGTACATACAGTAACTTAGGAATTCTGAGTAGTTAAAAGAACATGAACATTCTCTTTTGATTTTCATTCATGAAAAAGGACAACCCGACACTAAAATTCGTAAGTCTGATATATCTTATGAGCACTTCTAGGTGATCAGCCTATAGTACTCTATGTTGATCAACATTCATCCGTTAAACGTATTTACGTTTAAGTTTTGGCAACCTCACGTGCCCATCGAATAATCAATGTAAAATACATTTGTTTGTTCATACACAAGCTTACCTTTGAATCCGTACCAAACAATTGGCATAGGATAGCGTTAACAAATACTATATCGAAAGACTTGTAAACAAATCAATCAAACTCTTAAGATTAGTCTAGCCGAGTTAAAAATGGCATCGACTCTTTCATAAAACAATTTATGCATCTTATATCATGAATCACAGAAAACTTAGCTAACACGAAGGTTAGACAAGCATTAAGAAAACTTGCATTCAAGCGTCTTCAATTAAATATTCAACAGTTCTTGATCTTTACAGTTTCTACATGATTTATTCACATAGCACACTGCAATTAGCTACCAAACAATCTAATCACATTATTTTTACCAACTTCTTTCTCTTCTATAACTTAACCGAATTTATTTCATTAATAAAACTTGATTCACATTACTATTCTTCCTTAAGGCTTATTAACATTTTCATGTCCCTAGACCAATATTCAATGACCCTTGGTTAAATACCATAGTAATTGAATATGAGTTACCTTCTCATACTTTACAATGTTCGTTTAATTACTATTAAACAACGTTTATTTCCTAAAGTCACCACTATACATGTGATTTAAGAATGGTCTCATCATGTATATTAGATATATACATGCCCCATAGTTGTTAGCTAAACAATTGGGTTCAAAAATAACTAAGTCGGGCATTTTCCCTCTCTCGGCGCTATGGCGCCAACCTCATGTTCATCATCATTGGCACAAGACTACTAACTAACATAGCTAAACCCTCGTCTCATTGTAAGCTACATGCGAGACTTCCTATACAAAAAATGACGTCATGACGCTAATTAGCGATAGAGCAATCCTCTCATTCGGCGATGCGACGCGAGGTTTCTAAGCTTGGGGTGGTACTGCGAAGCCTACCCTGAGCCTTTGAAAAATTTTAAAATTTTCCAATTCAATTCTTTCTGGACTCCTAATTTGGTCGTTATAAGTCGGAATTGGCTCGTTCAAAAGACGTTATCTTACACATACCATGTACTTTGATTTTATCCAGATAAAAGTTGTTTTCAAATCTGTTAACAATGAATTCACTATTTAATTTCCTATTACGCATTTGTTTAACGTTCGTGAACGTTTATAACTCGTTTCTTCGTTTTTAGTCAAAATTTAACCATTCTTGAGTCCACGACTCTTAAAGACGTTGGTCTACGTTACGCCATCAAAAACTAGGGTTTCTAATTTAAATGGAGACTTTTGACTACTAATCTGAGAATTCTACGATTTCAACGTTTAACGCCTAATCTCGTAAATTTCGTCATAACTTCGTTACTCGAGTTTTATATGCCAAATCAAATGGAACCAATCCATTAATTCACTATCTATAACCTAACTAATCAATATGTACATAACCTATACTTGATGGTTTTCAATTAGTCCATCAATAACCAAGTCAACGCTTAATAGTTTTCTTCGATTAAACTCACTTAAATGCTTATGATTCCTACTTATACATGGCTTATCAATGTTTTAATTCATTAATAGCCATCCTTATTACTCCAGAAGAGACATGCTCCACCAATTCATACTTCTCTACGAAAAATAATTAGGAACGAATCGAAGACAAAGGTTTACGTATTATTACCTTAACGTTCTTCACTTTCTTGAATAAAACTTGAATACTTTGCTTTGGATTGCTCTTGATTACTTGATAATACCCTTTTCTCTCTCTCAATATATGTTGGTCAAAGTTTGTAAAAAAAATAATGAACCAACTTAGCTTTCTTATATAGAAAAACCAAATGGAGGGCAAAATGGTCATTTGTCCCACCTCCTTACTATTCATTACTTAGCAACCAAGTAAATCACTTTGCGTGGCCACCAAGTGGCTGGCCCACATGGCCTTTTGGGTCCCACATGGGTTGCCCCCATGGGTTTTACCCATTAGGTGATCCATCGGTTCGATCCGCGGTTTGATTTCTTGGTTCGGGCTTATCTTTGGACTTGATTTAACCTAACATTGGGCTTTGATATAACTCATTCTTGGGCTTCAATCATTTACTAATTGGTCTTGACAAGGTCTAGGTTTAATAGCAAAAATCCATTAAGACTTCATCGTATACTACTCATATTATTCATGTATTCTCTTCGTATACTATTCGTACTATATTCGTATTATACGTCGTAATATTCTTTATACTATACTAGTATAATAACTAGTATCATAATCATATTTCTCACGTATAATACCCCTAATCATTATACATAGTTATTTCATTCTCAAAACTCAATTTTCCTAACCCGTAGGTTTTAAATCCGCAGGCAAAAACTTTGTTTGCCATAACTGAAATATTATTGGATATTCCATCTCGTCTTAGAATTCTATCATTACGCATTTCTCAAAAATTCATCATTAATTCCCAAGCATAAATAGATGAATAGTGTTTTTACAGAAATTTCTCATAAAACTTTTATTTTTGTCTTGGAAATTCAAACAATTAATCCTAGCACATAGCCAGAATCCTAACTACATCCGCACATTCTAGGTCATAGAACGACCTTCAAACAGCTTACTCACATAAATAAACAATTAAATTCATTTAATTCAAATAATCAAATAAAATTTAATTCATATAAAAATTCGATTTTCTCAGGCATTACAGAAGTTCTTTGGGGAATACGTAAGAAAATTTATTAACAATAAAAACATCATTCAAAATGTGACTCTCATCCAAGACTTGGATAGCACCTCACAATGATACCTATCAACTTGCCACCATTATTCACGGCGTCCCCTACAGAAAGTCTGGTTCGGTGCATCCAACACAAGGAAGTGACCAGCGAAAGGCTCGGGGCTCTTTACTTATGGCTTGATATGACAGTGATTGACTTTAGTGGTTTGGTTGCTTGAATTCGCACAATAGGTTAGTTAGGGATACGAAAGCTAACAACCTTACGAAAATGATCAATTTTAGCATGATGAGTAGTTAACCATTCGATTCCTAAAATCACATAAAATGCAAGTATTTTCAAAGAGATAAGATCGACAGGTGATGTGAAAGTGTCGATTTGAATCACAGAAGATTTATAAACATTGGAGGTAACGAAGGTTTCTCCCAACGGAGTTTCAACATATAAATCAAAGTCTAATTTCTCAAGAGTCAAGTTCAAACGTTGAACACAACTAGGTAAAATAAAAGAGTGGGTAGAACCGGTATCTAACAAGGTATAGACTTCGCAAGAGTTTATGATTAACTTACCTGTGCTAACTTCGTTCAGGTTCCTCGTCACAAAAAATGCTCTCTCTGAAACTACCGACTTTGACTTGTCTGGGACATCCTTTGGCGTCACAATCCCAGTTGGACTTGACTTCACTACACGACAAAATTGAGCTAGGTGACCTTCTCTTTCGCAATTGAAATACGCTTTGGGTTGATGTGTACAGTTTGGACTGATGTGTCCCTCCCCTCCGCATTTGTATCATACGACCGGTGGTCATTCTCCTTCCTTAAAAATGGGTGTTGGTGCTGTTGTCTTTCCATCATTATTGAACCTTCTCTTCTTGAAGTTGTTCTCAATTAGTTCACCTTTCCTATTATCTTGGCCATGATTACCACCGAAGTGGTTACCAGTTTTGGCATGATAATTTCCTCCATGATGGTTATCGTTGTTCCGATGGTTGTTGCCACCGGTACGATTATTATCGTGTTATTGGTCGTTGCCTTTTGGTTGGGCTGACTCTTTATCGCGCTCCAATAACTGAGCCTTATTCACAACATCTGAATATAAACAAAGTTTGTGAGAAATGAGGTATTGATGTATTTCGAGTTTCAAACCTCGCAGAAACATTCACGTCATTCATTCCTGATTATCAACTAAATGGGATGCAAACCGGGATAACTCAAAAAAATTAGCCCCATATTGCGATATGGTCATATTGTTTTGCTCCAGCTTGATGAATTTTACCTCCTTCATGTGACGAATACTTTCAGGAAAGTACTTGTCATTGAACATTTCTTAGAACTTCTCCCAAGACATCTTTAGTGCGGATAGTTGAGTACGTTTTACAGATTCTCACCAGTAATCTGCCTCTTCTAGCAACATAAAGGTGGCAAAGGGAACCTTTTGCTCCTCTAAGCATTCCAATGCATCAAATATCTTGGTGATCTGCTTAATCCACATCTCTACATTAAGTGGTTCTAGCTTTCTCAAAAACTCCAATGGTCCTAGCTCCTTGATATGCTTAGCGGTGACCAGCCGTGAGTTGCCAGTGTTTCCACCTACATTTTAAACAGGAGTCTCTCTCGTTTGGTTTTGCATGAATTCTAGAAAGTTCCTAAACATACCATCGTTCTCCATTTGGTCAGTATTGTTTATATGAGGATTATTGCCTTCCTGATGCACATTATCCTGGTTATTGATTGGCGGTGACTCAACGGTCTCATGTGATCAATTGCATATCTCAACAATTTCAAATGCCATTTTCAAACACTGCCATAAAACAAGGGTTAATTGACATGCCACATATTATCCCTATATTCTGACCGACCAATTAAATAACAAATAAGCTTAGATAGGTAATACTAGCGAAGGATTTAACAGTCTCTCCCCTCTTAGTTCTTGTGACAACCCGAATTTTCATAAGTTATTAAAATAAGAATTTAATAATTAAAATTCTTATTATGAGGTGTATGTATTTTGAATTATTTGTTTTGGTATGAAGAAATTAATTTTTATGAGATTTAATAGTTGATTAAACTTTTAAAGGAAATAAAAGAAATTAGTCACGATAAAGAATTTAGTGGCTAGAGAAATTAACCCTATAAATGTTGGGTAATTTAAATTAAGTTAAAACTATATTATGATTAAATGAATTATTAAAAGTTATTTTAATTTGATTTTTGTAATCAAAGTGATGTGTTAATTTATTAAATAAAATTATAATTATAATGAAAATTATAATTTTATTGTATTGGTTTGTGGTAAATTGATTTGATAAATTGTTATTAGATTTAATTTAATTTGAATATGGGAATTAGTTAAATAAAGTGTGATAATAAACTATATTATATATGACTTATGAAAATAGATTAAAAGAGTTTTAATTTGGTTTTACCAAACAAAGCCTTAGAGCTTTTTAAATTCTTATTTTAATCTTGTTTTGCCAAACAAGGCTTAAGGAATGATTAAATCATTATTTTAATTGGTTTTGTCAAACAAAGCCTTATGGCTTTTGAATTAAAAAATAATAATAAAAAAATATAAAATAATAAATATTACATAATTAGTATATTTATTATATGACTGTTTTATACGTTTTATGTTTATTCTTGCGTCAGTTTTATTTTACGTAAGAAGTTTTGGCATAAGCCTGAGAATGGAGGAAGAACACAGCAGAGAGAAATAGAGAAAGGGAGAGAATTCTCTGTAATTTGAGAAGAAAATTTTGATAATCAAAGAAGAGAAAGAAGATTAATCAAGCTTCTCTAATCATCTAGCTAATTAAAGGTAAACAATCTAGATTAAAGTTTTGAATTCTTAGTTTTGTTTTCTAAGTTCTTTGTAATTGAAGTTCTAAGGTTAATTTGTTGAGAAATTAGTTTTATGTGTATTGGAATTACATAATCTGTTATATGTTGTCTATAGATGATTTTTTGAAGTATCGAATTCATGAAAGCATGTTTGAAAGTGAAGAAATTGAGTTTTATTGATATATATACATTAGGGCTTGTTTTGGAATCAAAATCTATGATGAAGTCGTGATATAATCTGAAATTGATTATAGATATTATTAGTATATTGAATTACAAAAATAACGAAGGTTAAATGGATTGATTTGAATAGGAATCGAATCCGTGGTGTTCGATTTCACTAGAGATGTTTAAACATGAAAATAGAGTATGAACGTGTGTTTTGGATCAAATTTTAGGTTGGTTAATTTTGTTATAAATTGTTAGAATTCTAGTATGTTGTAGTTCTATGAATTACGAATCCATAGAATTCAAAACGTACTAATTTGGATGTGTATAACTCAAGTTATGAAGATTAGTAGGAGAAAAGGGTCAAAAATCGCAAAAACACCATAATCGTGCGGTTTAGACGAACGCGCCAGCCAGAGCGCGGGCGCAACCCAACAATATTGCTATATAGCGTAGCCCAAATCTTTGCTAAATGGCACGCATGGTAGCGGGAGTTAGAAGAAAAGGGCGCGGCCGCGCGCCCATGTTTGCCGACCGATGGATCTTTGACTTATTCTCGTAAAATGGTCATAACATTTTCATACGAACTCCGATTGAGGTGATTCAAGATGATCCGGAACGAGAACGAATAGACCTACAACTTGTATTCTTTATGTATTTCAATTTAAGGTCGGGAACATGGGTAAAAATGGTCATGTTTAGGATTGTTGTGTTTTTAGGGACAATCGGAGGGCGTCGGGCATGCACGTATGCAAGTGTAGTGCTCTTAACGATAAAAAATGTTGTTCTAAGTTATAGAACATGAATATTATGAATTATAATAATGCTTAACATTAATAAATGATATATTAGATAAGTTGTATACGCATACTAAGCACACAAAAGAGAGACAAATCGGGCGTGTGACGAATGAACGTTGAAATGCTGTAATAAATGTTAATGAACCTAAAAAGTGTTTTAAGTCAAATGAAATGAACATTATAAGGTATGAAATGGGTTTAATATAAAACCAATAATGATTCCTAGCAAGACTTAAACACTTGAATGAACTTCAAATATGAAATATAGTGAGATATAAGTTAAAAGTTAACACAATCAAATTGAACATTGTGTATTTATGATAGGAAGGGTTATGAGATGTAGAGTAAAGTTTACATTACAACTACTATGTGTTTCTATGTGACTAATAGTTAATGTGAATGATTATATAAATGGGTATGGCACATGAAGTACAGATGTCTGTAAGCTGTTAAATTGTTATTGGTAAACAACGATCAAGACAAGTCTTTCAGTTTCTATTTGCTATGTGAACTCGATAATTAACTATTTTAAATAATTATTGCAAAGAGTATGATGTGCTATATATATGTTAAAAGTATGAAATGTTAAAGTCAATTTATGACTATGTTGATTGATTATAACATGCTGATTGAGTAAGGACTCGATCTTTATACTTGTTATATGAATTGTATTATGTATGGTATATGTTGAGCATGTTATTATGTGCTATGTGATGCATGAAAACTGTTAGATTTTGCTGGGCTGTCGAGCTCAATCTTGCAAATAACCACTTTTGCAGGTTCAAGATTCAAGGTAAAGTTATATGTTACTTGAAAGACATGAATCAGAAGTGATACTTGACGATTTATACACTTGGGTTGTGTTATTATTATTTGAACCATGTTTAAGGTTATGAATAATGTATTAATGTTGAATTGTAATATCATTTTGTGATGTAAACTATTATAGTATTAAAATGATTCTGAGAAATTTAGATATGAAGGTTGAAGGTTTTGGGAACGAGGATAGTTTGTAATAGAAAATTTTAATTATTTCGCAAATTTCAACGGTTGTATTATCGTTTAATGTTGTAAAATTAGAAGGTAGATGTGTTATTAATGACCGAAGTTGACAATTATATTGTGTAAATTTTGGGGTCATTACAGTTGGTATCAAAGCTGTAGGTTATAAACGTTAGGTAGGAGTACCGTAGGCTATAACCTTAGAGAAGGAATGTGAAGATAATGAAAGAATAAGCTCAAGTAGGGTTTGAATAATAAGAAGTAATTTAAGAAATTTATAAAGAAGGGATTAAAACATGTGTGAAAGGATTCAAAGAAGAATCTCGCAGAGTTAAGAATAATAAGGATGTAAAGTTAAGAATAAAAGGTTATATTTAAGTATGGTACAATCGTACTCTTTAATAGTTAATGTATGGTATATGGGCTAAACGATTCCTTTATAGAGCAGAGGAATATACGAACTAGCAACTCGGAACCTAGTTTGTTGGTTGTTTGTGGGAAACCACTCAGCGTACTATATTGAAACTATTAGAGACTCGATGTGTACCAAGTGTAGAAAATGGATACGTATGATGAAAATGTGGAACTTGAATGAAATGTGGAGCAATATAAATGATGTTAGAAATTCTTAAAGGAAGAATTGTTATATAAACAAGAAAATTCAAAGAAGAATTTTGAGGTGATATAAAGATAAGAAATGGGAGTTACCTAACTCCAATAGCCAAGATAACGAATAATGATGAATAGACAAAGTTCGTAAGATTAAAAGCATAAATTAAATCATAAATGATGAAAAAGGAAAGAAAGAGGATCGCAAAACAAAACGATCACGAGTTATGAAAAGAATTTTAAGCAAGATGGTTATAGAATAAGATCACGACGTGATCTGTTTAAGTTATAAAAAGAAAGATGGTCTATAATGTTTGAATAATTATAGCTTGATGCTATAAAGATAATGTGCTATGATATAGTACGAGATAAACTCACGAGGAGTTATAGATAATGTGATACGAGGAATTCGTATCGAGCAAAGAGCAAGTTATAAGTAAGATAGAGTTAGGTGGGATTTTAATTGAGGACTCATGTGATGGCTGAGTTGTACAAACCTTTGTATGGACGAGGGTTTTGTGCTTGCACTCAGTTTATCACATTGATAATCATTGGAATGTTGGTGTCGCGTTATCAATGTATATGTGGCGAAAAGGTGATTCTTTTCTCATGTGTATACTTGATAGTTAGAAACTATTAAAATTAGTCAGATATTATTAGGATTAGGTGCGGTTCTTAAAACTAATGCATATGGTAAGTTCGTGACTCACAATAATATGGTATATTTTGAACCCCTCAGTGAATGGACACCTATGGTCTGACTAGGATAAGTTCTTAAACTCATATTATTATGGCAAGTTCCTGAACTTCCAATGTGTGGTAAGTTTGATGAACTATATTGGGTAGAAAACGGTTATAGTATAGAGATCATTGATGAAGTTGAAGATTGATAGAGTGGTTAAGTAATGAAGTAATGGAGTAATGATTGAAGTTTATGGATACCTGGATATTCTAAATCTACTAGCTATGCTAGACTTTCGAAATTTATTGACTTCGTGCTCATGTTTGCACTTCTATTTTCTTGAAAAACATTGGATCAAATGATGAAACCAATAATTTTTAAAAATAATTCCGTTATTCGTATGTCTATGCTAATTGTTTCGGCTGGACAAAAATGATTTGAAATATATCAAAATATATTTTTTTTATATCATCAATGCATCATGAAACCTGGTGTAGAGATGATAAAAACGATGGAGTCATCAATGCAGTATTACTTAGTGTTGGATGTGATCTAAGGATCGTCAGCCCACTATGGTATAATGTAGTATAATAAAATCACCAAATGACGGAATCCTCAAACGGACTATAAATACGGTGTGGTATCATGACGTCATAAAAAGATTTTTGAGATTTCTTTAAGATATGAGAATATATATATATATGTATATTTCGATTGATGTCCGAATTTTTGTAGAAGTCTATGCTATTTGATTCAGCTAGACGAATATTGAAAGATGTTCATGGAATTCAAGCGTTCTTTGTCAAACTATGTCAAACCAAATTGTTTTGGTGCGGATTCAGATGTTGAAAAGCTGAGATGAACAGCCCTTTTATAGGGGATTACGCGGAGGCGTTTAGATGTTGTGCACAATACATTGTACGAAGGGCTGATCCCCCTAAGTACGAGGATTCCCTATAGTCTTATGATTGTTAAAGTTTAAGTTGAAAGATTATTTATAACTATGGATATACGCATAGTGTTTAAATGTTTGTGCACAATACATCGTATGAAGGGCTTAACACCATAAGTACGGGAGTCCCTATAGTCTAATGTCTGTTAAGGTTTAAGTTGAAATAGTACTTATAACCGTGGACATAGTTCAAGGTCTTATGACCCTCAGCATGATTTGGAATCTTTTAAATTCCTGAGTTATTCATACTGCTTCCCAATTATTGAGCAATTGTGGAAGATTCTTTCTATTCTAAAAGGCGAATGTGGTAAGGATGATATTCTTTAGAAAGAAGTAAGTCGTAGAATGCACTGAATGATGGATATGTTGAATAAGTGAGAAAAGAAATTTTGAAATGAGAAGGAGATGAGTTATCAAAGAATAATGTAAAACTTTTAATAGAAAAGTTTAATAATTGTAGAAAAATCTTTGTGGAAAGAAGTGGTTATAGAACTCAATGAATGAATAAAGTATTAACATAAAATCTATTTTGATTGATTGAATGAATGAAGATTAATAAATAAAATTTTGAGGACGAAATTCTTAGAAGAATGGGTGAATGTAATATCCCGAGTGTTTATGATAATGATCCTTAGAAAAGGAAATGAATGGGTTAAAGAATATATAATATTTGATATATGTCTATGTTTAATTGAAGGTTATGAAATAAAACCTGGAATTTGTTGAAGAAATGAAGGTAGTAGGAAATATAAAACCTATATTAAGGTAATGTGTTGAAGTTATTCAACAATAAATTTTTTTTAAAGTTTTTTTTAAGAGTTTTGATGAAAACCTGGGTAAGGTAGGGTTTCGGTGATTCCGAGGACGGAATCCTTATAAGGGGGGAAGAATGTGATAACCCAAATTTTCATAAGTTATTAAAATAAGAATTTAATAATTAAAATTCTTATTATAAGGTGTATGTATTTTGAATTATGTGTTTTGGTATGAAGAAATTAATTTTTATGAGATTTAATAGTTGATTAAACATTTAAAGGAAATAAAAGAAATTAGTCATTTATAAAGAATTTAGTGGCGAGAGAGAAATTAACCCTATAAATATTGGGTAATTTAAATTAAGTTGAAACTATATTATGATTAAATGAATTATTAAAATGTTATTTTAATTTGATTTTTGTAATCAAAGTGATGTGTTAATTTATTAAATAAAATTATAATTATAATGAAAATTATAATTTTATTGTATTGGTTTGTGGTAAATCGATTTGATAAATTGTTATTAGATTTAATTTAATTTAATTTGAATATGGGAATTTATTTAAATAAAGTGTGACAATAAACTATATTATATATGACTTATGAAAATAGATTAAAAGAGTTTTAATTTAGTTTTACCAAACAAAGCCTTAGAGCTTTTTAAATTCTTATTTTAATCTTGTTTTGCCAAACAATGCTTAAGGAATGATTAAGTCATTATTTTAATTGGTTTTGCCAAACAAAGCCTTATGGCTTTTAAATTAAAAAAAATTAATAATAAAATATAATATAATAAATATTACATAATTAGTATATTTATTATTATGACTGTTTTATACGTTTTATGTTTATTCTTGTGTCTGTTTTATTTTACGTAATAAGTTTTGGCTTAAGCCTGAGAAGAGGGGAAGAACACAGAAGAGAGAAATAGAGAAAGGGAGAGAATTCTCTGTAATTTGAGAAAAAAAAAATTGAGAATCAAAGAAGAGGAAGAAGATTAATCAAGCTTCTCTAATCATCTAGCTAATTAAAGGTAAACAATCTAGATTAAAGTTTGGAATTCTTAGTTTTGTTTTCTAAGTTCTTTGTAATTGAAGTTCTAAGGTTAATTTATTGAGAAATTAGTTTTATGTGTATTAGAATTACATAATCTGTTACATGTTGTCTATAGATGATTTTTTGAAGTATCGAATTCATGAAAACATGTTTGAAAGTGAAGAAATTGAGTTTTATTGATATATATACATTAGGGCTTGTTTTGGAATCAAAATCTATGATGAAGTCTTGATATAATCTGAAATTGATTATAGATATTGTTAGTATATTGAATTACGAAAACAATGAAGGTTAAATGGATTGATTTGGTTAGGAATCGAATCTGTGGTGTTCGATTTCGCTAGAGATGTTAAAACATGAAAATAGAGTATGAACATGTGTTTTGGGTCAAATTTTAGGTTGGTTAATGTTTTTATATATTATTAAAATTCTAGTATGTTGTAGTTCTATGAATTACGAATCCATAGAATTGAAAACGAATAAATTTGGATGTGTATAACTCAAGTTATGAAGATTAGTAGGAGAAAAGGGTCAAAAATCACAAAACATTGTAATCTGGGCGAAGCCTAGCGCGGGCGTGCCGCCCAAGAGCGCGAACGCGCTACCCAGCACTTCTATATGGTACGGGCATGCAGGAGTTGTGAAGAAAAGGGGCGCGGCCGCGCCCCATGTGTGCTAACTGTGACTGCTTTGACTTATTTTCGTAAAACTGTCATAACATTTTCATACGAACTCCGATTGAGGTGATTCAAGATGATCCGGAACGAGAACGAATAGACCTACAACTTGTATTCTTTCAATTTAAGGTCGGGAACATGGGTTAAAATGGTCATGTTTAGGATTGTTGTGTTTTTAGGGACAATCGGAGGGCGTCGGGCATGCACGTATGCAAGTGTAGTGCTCTTGACGATAAAAGATATTATTCTAAGTTATAGAACATGAATATTATGAATTATAATGATGCTTAAAATTAATAAATGATATATTAGATAAGTTGTATAGGCATACTAAGCACACACAAGAGAGACAAATCGGGCTTGTGACGAATGAACGTCGAAATGCCGTAATAAATGTTAATGAACGTAAAAAGTCTTTTAAGTCAAATGAAATGAACTTTATAAGGTATGAAATGGGTTTAATATAAAACCAGTAATGATTCCTAGCAAGACTTAAACACTTGAATGAACTTCAAATATGAAATACAGTGAGATATAAGTTGAAATTTAACACAATCAAATTGAACAATGTGTATTTATGATAGGAAGGGTTATGAGACGTAGAGTAAAGTTTACATTACAACTACTATGCGTTGCTATGTGAATAATAGTTAATGTGAATGATTATATAATTGTGTAGGGCACGTGAAGTGCAGATGTCTGTAAGTTGTTAAACTGTTATTGGTAAACAACGATCAAGGCAAGTCTTTCAGTTCCTATTTGCTATGTGAACTTGATGATTAACTGTTTTAAATCTTTATTGCAAAGAGCATTATGTGTTATATATATGTTGAAAGTATGAAATGTTAAAGTCAATTTATGACTATATTGATTTATTATAGCATGCTGATTGAGTAAGGACTCAATCTTTATACTTGTTATATGAATTGTAGCATGTATGTTATATGTTGAGCATGTTATTATGTGCTATGTGATGCATGAAAACTGTTAGATTTTATTGGGCTGTCGAGCTCAATCTTGCAAATAACCACTTTTGAAGGTTCAAGATTCAAGGTAAAGTTATGTGTTACTTGAAAGACATGAATCAGAAGTGATACTTGAAGATTTATACACTTGGGTTGTGTTATTATTATTTGAACCATGTTTAAGGTTCTGAATAATGTATTAATGTTGAATTATAATATCATTTTGTGATGTAAACTATTGTAGTATTAAAATGATTCTGAGAAATTTAGATGTAAAGGTTAAAGGTTTTGGGAACGAGGATAGTTTGTAATAGAAAATTTTAATTATTCCACAAATTTCAACGGTTGTATTATCGTTTATTGATGTAAAATCAGAAGGTAGATGTGTTATTAAGGACCGAAGTTTATAATTATATTGTATAAATTTTGGGGTCGTTACAGTTATAGCCTCAAATCTCAGCCAGGGATCATATCCCTAAGCTTTGATACCAACTATGATGCCCCCAAAACAGGTATACAGAACCCATTCTGAGTCACCAAATACATGGTACAGAAATCAAATACGAAACTTAATTATACAAATGTCGTGTAAAATACGACAAAACATAGCTGAGAGTTTTAACACGAATATTATCTCGTAGATAATATCTGAACTCAAATGAAGTTCTCATTACATTTATTATCACATTATTTCATAGAATAGTGAGGGCTACTATAGCCACCATCCTGGACCATCACTCCATTCCCCGACTTGTCCCAACTATATTCTCATTTCCTGAAGAGAACAATGAAAGAAAAGGGTGAACTCAACTATCCCAGTAAAGAATATTATGACTAAGATAATGTAGAATAAATTATCGTTAGCCTTCAACAGTGTTAAACTGATAGAATACAATAGACAACAAGTTTAACTGTAGCGGAACAAATAATCCATTAGAAGAGTCAAATAGAGCATGATATCTACTATCTTCTATGATTTAAAAGTTTATCATCAATTTTATCGCTGAGACTAAACTCAATAAATAATCCACATCACTAAATTATCCATGCACTATGGGCCAAAGATATTCATTATTATCACATCCACGAATCATCCATGCACTACGGGCCAAGGATATTCGTATTATCATCAATGGTCATAATCATGCCAACAATTGTCCATCAATGCACTACAGGCCAATGAGGACTTTTACCACATTATTTGTAACATTACAGGTCATGATTATACCGATACATAGTCATAATCATACCAATCAATAGTCCATCTACGCACTACGGGCCAAAGATGACTTTCATCACAATATAAGCAAGAAGATGATGACAATGATATAAGAATTCACTTAAATGAGAGCAAGGATAAATTTTAAAGATTTATAATTCAATTTATCTAGAATTCAATAATGTCCAAATTGTTAACATGATACTACTTTGTGAAGTAAAATTCAAGAATAATATTGTATCAAAATGATTTGGACAGAAAAAAAATCAATTTTTGTCATGAATAGTACCCCGGGTGAATACTACCCGAGTGAATAGTACCCCGTGAATAGTACTTTGAGAATAGTACCCCGTGAATAGTACCCCAGCATGAAAAGATTAAAAATTATCAAGAATGTTCATAATAATATTTTCGTGAGAAGATACTAGATGAAGCGCAAATTTCGAGGATATTCTACTAATTTCACGGAGTATAAAAGCAATACTTTAACAAAATGAGTGTAAAATTCAGAATCTGAAACGAAATAATATTACTTACATACTATAGAGTAGGGAAGAAAATAATATTTCTTACGAATATTGAACAAAAATAATATCCCTTACAACTGTTGAACGAAAATAATATTTCTACGATATTGAATGAAGATAATATTCCTTACAAATATTGAACAGAAATAATATTTCTTACGAATATTGAACGGCAATAAAATTCCTTACGAATACAAAAAATAATATCGTAAGAAAATATGAAATAAATAATACCCCTTACAACTGTTGAACGAAAATAATATTCCTTACGAATATTGAACGAAGATAATATTCCTTACGAATATTGAACGAAGATAATATTCCTTATGAATATTGAACGAAAATAATATTCCTTATGAATATTGAACGAAAATAAAATTCCTTATGAATACGAAAAATAATATCGTAAGCGAATATGAAATAAATAATACCCCTTACAACTGTTGAACGAAAATAATATTCCTTACGAATATTGAACAAAGATAATATTCCTTATGAATATTGAACGAAAATAATATTCCTTATGAATATAGAACGAAAATAAAATTCCTTACGAATATGAAAAATAATATCGTAAGTGAATAATAAATAAATAATACCCCTTACAACCGTTGAATGAAAATAATATTCCATATGAATATTGAACGAAGATAATATTCCTTACTAGTATTGAATGAAAATAATATTCCTTATGAATATTGAACGAAAATAATATTCTTTATGAATATATCCCTTACGAATACAAAAAATAATATCATAAGCGAATATGAAATAAATAATACCCTTTACCTCAAAAGAAAACTTGCACTATTTTCAACACTCAAAGCTTCCTTAAACTCTAAAGAAATACGCTCAATATTATAGAAGAAGAATTCTCTGATTCTGGTGTGATTTTCAATTCTAAACTAAGCATCCTATTTATAGGAGAATGGCAGTATACTATTTGAATGCACAGTAAAGAAAAAATTTACTGGTGACTTCACCAAGTTCTTTGAAAAAAAAAAATTTGATTTTACTTATCTTTTACTATGCAAAGATTATCAACACTATCAAGATCTTATGCAAACAATAAAATATAATATATTCTATTTTACATAAAAAAAACTTATTATAATATATATATATAAACAAACTGAGATAACTTTCTACCGACATTTTTGAAAAATAGGTAAGTGGGGGTCCATATAATAAGTCAAATTTATAACAAATACATCATAAAAATCCCCTCTATTTATCTCAACTCACTTAGTTTCACAAAACACATTTTTAATAACATTTATTCATTATTATTATAACTCATAATATTAACAACCAGATCATTCCCAAGAAAGAGGGACTTTTCGATAAGGATTTCTCCTTATTGGCGCGCAATTAGTTGACCAAACCCCTTTCCTCGACAGAATTTTCTATACATCGTCAATAATGTAAATAATAATATGAATAACTTTGTCATCTTAATTATTGATTTAATAATATAAAATATTGTGACAATAATTAAATCAATAACGTGAGATACTATGCAGCAATTGATGTGGCAATAATTGAATAAAACTAAGTGACTTCTCACGTAAGTATCAATAATTAAAGATATTGTACAATACCGTGTGCTACTATGCAACCACGCGTATTACTATACTTTTATCACCGGGTATTTTAACAGTTAATGGTAAAACTTTCGCCGTTATTTTTATAAAAAGATATTTTTGCCGTTTTTTAATTCTGACAATAATTCTGTTTATGGGGTCCACCAATGATTGTGACATCGTATGAATATTCCCTAATAAAAAGAATATTCCCCGACCAATCGAATATTTTATAACAACTTGCTTACTTTACAAAATTTATAAATATTACCCACAACTATAACATTATATCAAATCCACACCATAATATTCAAAATGATATTTAGAGAAAAATTTAATCTTTATTCATAAAAGTTAGGGTCTTACATCCATCAAAGGCTTTGATGATTATATGGCTACTTCAAATTCTGTTGAGATTGATGTTCATTTTTTCTAGTGTGGCGTAGGGGTAGATGTTTAGGGATGATCCTCCATCTATTAGCACTCCTTCGACTACGTATCTGGAAGACATAACCTGTGACAACTCGATATTTTCTATATAAATAAATCATAAATTTTGCGTATAAATTTTTATTATTATTATTTATTAAAATAAATATGGGTGATATGTGCCAAGATAATATGTATATAATTATATGTGTGATAAATAAAATTTATTTATTACTCGAATAATTGCAGATAAATTTATTTTAGAAATATTGATTATTATAAATTATATTCTTATAATAATTAATTTAATATTAGAAATGTTTTATTAATTATTTTTCCATGAAATTATAGGTATATATTATTTAAAGAATATATGAAATGATTTTAGAATAATTATAATAATTATTTTATTATATGAATTTTGTTCAGGTTATTAAGTTAATTATTTTAACTTAATTAATAAGGTTAACTACGACAGATATATCAGATATAGAATCCAAACCCTAGTTCTGGGTTTTGATCAATGAATGAGAATAATATTATAATATTAAATATATTTTGATTTTTCAGTGCTATAAATATGTACTGTATGTACGTACTGTTGATGGTTGGTCAATTATGTTTTATCTGACTAAACCCTAGCATTAATTGGTTTAACCCTATTTTTCAAAATTAAATGGGAAATTCAAGACTGTTATATAACTGTGTTATATGATTTATGTTGTAATAATATGCTTATTATGGAAAACCATAATTATGAATGAAAACCCTAATTCCTGAAATTAGAAACCCTAATTTGAAACCTAAACTGGAGTTTGTGCTCAGTCAGAAATTGTGTTACTGTGATTAATAACATGTATGATAGATTTTATTTGCTAATTAAGGTAAACCTAATTAATAAATTAAAATCATAAAACCTAGAACCCTAAATTGATAATTAGAAAACCGTAATTGTAATTTGGTAACCCTAATTACCAAAATTTTAAACCCTAATTGTTATAATTAGCAAGGTTAATTATATTAGTGTTATTAAACCCTAATGTGCATTTATAATTAGAAGCCTAAGCTAATTAACAAAACCCTAATTATAAATTTTGGAAAATAAAATTAAAGAAGCTAATATGTAGGTTTTGACAATAGGTGGAGTTGGTGACCTAACCTTACTAACCCCATGTGATGATAATTGACAGCAATCAGCTCTAAATCAGTCAAGTCCATTGTATGCAAGCTCTATATATAGATTGAGAGAGAGAGAGAAGCTTGCATTTGTTAGCCATTTTTCATAAACACCCAACCAATCCTCTCTCTCACTAAAACCAATGAATTATAGTAGCATTTTAGTCCCATTTTCAAGCCCCACGAAATCCACTAACAGATTCATAGGCCAAAATCAGAAATTTCTCATTTAAAGGTATAAACCCTATTCAAAAATCTGAACTATGATTCATTGTTAGATGTTATGATTTGATGTTGTAATGTGTTGTTTGTAGCCTAATTTAGTGATCTGGGTTGGTAGTATACAAATCCATAACATCTAAGTCTTCAAATCGTTGATTTTCAAAAATCTGGAAAAATTCAATCTGTGGTCTGACAACGAATGTCAGGAGCCACAAATTCTTGTTCATTTGTTGTTTTTGATGTTTTATTATTTGAATCTATAGTTTGCTATGTTATCTTTCATCTGCAAGTGGTAGTGTAACAAATTGATGTCTAGAATTGAAGTTATTAACGGTCAAAGACCGTTAACCAACCATGACCGGTCAAAAATCTGGGCAAATTCTGAATTTAAAAAGCAACGTCTGACAACTTTTTGTAACGCCCAGATCTTTGGGTTGTTTGTTGTTTTGTTTCAATTTTTGTATCAATGTTGTAAAATGGTATATTAACTACAAGATTAAGCTTTTAGATCCCTGAAATCATGAATAGATTGAAGGATATGTTCGGTCAAACTAGCATATGAGATCACGGATTTGTGTTTCTGGAAATTTCCAAAAACCGTATGAACTAGTTTCTGACAGTAGTTTAACCGGATCATTTATGCTTGATATGTTGTTATTATGATGATATTTTGTGATAGATCTCTATTCCTACATGTGGTTTACATACTGAAGTTTATAGATCACAAAAACAATGCTCGATCAACATGTAGTGGATGCCCCAAAGTGAACAGGTCGAGTTATTCTTCATTTTCTGGGTAACCCAGAAAATGAAGAACAGGTCTGACAGTTTCTTTGAGGGCTCAGATCTCTCTTGTGTTATGTGTTATGATCATTTTTGTTGTTGGGTCATGTAGACGTGCATTAATACTACAAGATCGAAGTCTTTTTTCATCCAGAAGCTATACGAGTTGTCAGATACACTTGGTCAAAGTAGCACACACGATCACTGAACATGGTGTTCTAGGTTTAGCCAAGAACACGAAGAACACCTACAGCGACGGTTCTGCCACTATAGGTGGTCTTTAGCGACAGTTTTGTACAAAATTAATTATTTTTATTAAATAATTAGTATTAATTAGTTTTTAATTTTGAAAAATACAAAATAAATTATTAAAAATTATTTTAAAGTCCGAAAATTATATTTTAATTATTTTAAATATATTTCATAAATATTTAATATTTTTGGAATATTAAAAGTATTTAATTTATTTAATTATAATATTAAATAAATTAATTTAAAATGATTTTAATACATGAAAAATCATTTAAAATTATATTATGATATAAGAAAATATTTTAAGTTATTTTTAATGACTTTTAATATTATGTGATAATTTTCATTAATAAATTAATATTAATGATAATTAAGTTATTTATTAAATGAATTAAATAAATAAATTAAAAATGATTTTATTATATTAAAAATTATTTTAAATAATAATAAGGTATTTAAAATATTTTAAGTTATAAAATATAACTTTTAATATTTAAAGGTTAAATTCATTAATTAATTATTATTAATGATATTATAGTTATTTAATATTTATATTAAATAAATTAGTTTTAAAATGATTTTATTATTATAAAAATCATTTTAAATAAAAATAAAGTGTTTAAAGATATTTTAAGGATAATTTCATTAATAATTTAATATTAATGATATTAAGTTAATAGTAATGATATTAAATTTATTTAATAATTATATTAAATAAATAGTTTAAAATTATTTTATTAATTAAAAAATCATTTAAAAGGGATATAAATGAATTAAAAATATTTTAAGTTATAATTAATGACTTTTAATATTTAGATGAATGGTACATTAATATTTAAATATTAATGATAATTATTTAAAATGATTTTAAATGTTTTAAAAATCATTTAAAGGTAATATAAATGTTTTAAAAATATTTTGAGTTATTATAAATAACTTTAATATTTTGGAAATGGTTTCATTAATAGTTTAAATATTAATTAAATATTAATGATAACATAATTGTTTGATATTTAAATCATTTAATTATGATTTCGGTGTTTGAAAATTTATGATAAATTATAATAAATGTTTTAAAATTATATTAAGTCATTTAAAAATAATATGACTGATATTTACAGATGTTGAACTTCGAGATAGAGTCTTAGGCTCGATTATTACCCGATAAAGCTGTCAGTAGACCGACATGCTTCAGAAATTGATCTGGACTTAGATAATTTAGTTAGATAAATGTTTGTTTGTGATCCAATGACTGTTGGACCTATGTGACAATGTGATTAGGTAATGTGCTGACTGCAATAGGCAGTGTTATATGTTACGATATGTTATACTAATCAGTAAAATGATTTTATTACTGATAGGTGATTTTATAAAAGATAAAACTAAGTTGCAAATTAAATAAGCGCCGTATCGTGCAAGTATCCTACCTTTGCATTTCCTTTATGCAATGGACATGAGTAAGAATGTTTCAGACTTATATTATTACTGTACAGATTATTAACCCTATATTATATATGCCCATTGATTATCAACATGTTAGTATATGGTAATTCGTATATATATTACATTAGTTAATTTCTATAAAATGGTTATACTGAGTGTCCCCACTTGGATAATCATTCATGATTAACCACATGTTGATACACCTTTGTCAAATTACCCATATATATATATATATATATATATATATATATATATGTGTGTGTGTGTGTGTGTGTGTGTGTGTTGAACTATAGATTATTGTTGATCAAGATAAAACCTTTGGTTTGGAACCTCGACAGGTATGAACATCCTGTTCACGGGAAAATTTTTATGTGCCCAAGGCAGCCAGAGTGAACGATCACATCGTTCTTGTTATGCAGTATTTATCAATACAGGGTACAACGAGCTGATCACCCCCGTGCCCGTAAGTTATGGTGGTTTACAGATGAAGTTTTGTTTAACCTAATCAAAAATGAAAACAATGTTCATGGTATGTCATTTTAACCCTATTTATAGTCAATACGTAGTTTCAAAAGTTTGAAAGAGAGTTGTTATGTTACTATTATCCTTGGTACAGATTACTTCACAACTATTGACTTGTTGTAGAAGGATAGTATAAAGAAAACATTTAAATTCTATCAGCTTATATATATATAATTGTTAATACTTGTTGGGCACTCAAATGCTCATCCTTGCTTAATTTAAATGTTTTCAGCTAAGTGCGAACAACCTGAAGGCTCCACTAAGAACAAGGGAAAGGGGAAAGTTGCTGAGTGAAAGCAGTACTGTTTTATGTAATATTTTGAGATTATGAATACTATGATATCTAATTATCTAATATTATGTAATGAATGTTTAAAGGTCTCGTACCTGGGGATTAGACTCTGATGATATGAAAAATTAGTTGATCTTTATATTATTGTTATTATTATTAGTATTATTCCGCCCATAGAAATGGTATCGTGAAGCACCGAGTTAGGGTTTCAAGTACCCGGATTTGGGGGCTTTACATAACCGCTATGTGCAACGGTTTGCAATGACCCATCCCTTCAGGAGGTATGTCATCATCAATGAAGGATATCACATTGCTATTAAAGATGTGATCAACCAGATGATGAAAATTTTCAACATCCACTGTCTTTAGCAAGTGGGCTTCTTCTAATATTTTTAGTAAAACCTTCCGGTGATCTTCTAAAGAGAAAACCAAGTCCAAAATAGAGATATGTTGTGGATCTTCTTTCAAGCTTTGAACCACCTTGGTTTCATTGTGTCCCATCTTGCGGAGGAATTCTTCAATCTTCTCCCTAGGCACTTTCCCCTTAGATCTGATGATAGGCTTCATCACTCATTGAGGAAGATACAGAGGATTTTCTTTAGACACTGCAGCAGTTGTGTTTGACGTTGATCCTTCAGCCTTTCCATAATTCAATGGAACTTTCTTAAGGCTGATGATAGGATACTGTGGCCTGAATGGCAATATGATTGGCTTTGGTGCAGCCACTTTTAAGGGTTTTCAACTCCTTTGAGCTGAATTGGTTGAATTGTAAGTGGTGTGGTAGCCAAATCTCCTTTGGAGGATATAACTGATACAACTTCCTTCCATCCTAGAGGAAACGTGTTCCCACTCTCAAGTGATATAGCATCATTGTCTACCATTTGCAGGACACTATTTTCGATCATGTTTTGAATAAGATGGTGGAGTGCCTAGTATTCCTCAGTGTTGTAACCGTGAGAGTGAGAGTGGTATTGACATACTCCATTAACATCAAACCATTTTGAGCGTGGATTGACTGGAGGTAGCAGTGCTATGATTTTTCTCTCATTGATCAGCATCTGTAATATTTCTTCCATCGGTTGGCCTAAATAGGTGAATTCCCTTTTGTTGGCGAAGTCCCGACGGGCTTTAGCTTTTTCTTTTCTTGCAAGCTTTTCCTCCAGTGTTTCACTTTGTTGAATAAGTGGTGGAGTACTTGTGATAAGAGAAAGGAGGCTAGCATGGTCCTTACTGAACAACTAATATGTAACTTGGTGTTGGTGAATCACCAGTTCTGCCAATTGATTTACTTGTTCGCCAAGAGACTTTAACTCTTGTTCCATCATGAACTGGAACTTTGAATAATCCCATCTGTCGAAATTATCCTTGCTAATTTGGGATGAACCACCCACATATTTGAGGTATTTGGAGCTCTCTCCACTACCCCTGTTGATCATGTTAACATCCTCTTCCTTGTGTTGGGGGAGAGGGTTATCTTGAACATGTGGTTAGTCGGGCTTGGTCACCACTATCTCACTACTATTAATTAAATCATGGATCTTATGCTTAAGGGCCCAACAATCCTGAGTGTCATAGCCTTGAGCTCTAGCATGGTAAGCACACTTCTTGCTTGCATTAAAACCATTTCCACTCGGGTTGGCTGGTGGAAGGAGATAAATAATTTTTTTCTGAGCTGTCAGAAGTTTGAGAATATTTTCGAGTGAGTCTCCTAAGGTTGTGAACACTCTTTTACGTCTGACTTCTCCACTCTTTGGTAAGGGAGGATTTGAAGACTTTTCTTGAGAAGGGGAATAGTTTTTCCTCTGAATAGGCAAGTTTTGATTGTCTTTTTGTCCTTACAGTATCAAGGAAACATCCTCTTCTTTCTTCTTATGGACCCTCTGGGGGTTGTTCTCATAACTTCCAGATTAGATGTGCTTAGCTACAACTTTTAATGTGGTGAGGTCTTGAATCTTCCCTGACTTCAATCCCATTTCAACCATTTCTCCGTGCTTAATCATTTCTGAGAATGGTTTTCCTATTCCAACTAGGACCGTCCCATAAAATGGAGCTTCTTGAATATCTATGAAGGTCATCACCATTTTAGACTCTGTCATGGATGGGATAACTTGAGCAGCCAGACGCCTCCATCTTTGGGCATACTCTCTAAATGACTCATTGACTTGCTTCTTGACCTTGGTAATTTGATACCGGTCTGGAGCCATTTTTGAGTTTGAAACCTGTATTAACTGAGGAAAGCATGGGCGTTATCCTCCCAACAGTGAATTTTGGAGTTATCAAATCTGGTGTGTCATGCTCTGGCTTCTCCAGCCAGACTTTTCTGAAATAGCTGCATTCTAAGCTTTTCATTCTCGGCATAGGATTCGAGCTCTCCAATGAACACCTTTAAGTGGGTGTAAGGATCTCCCAATCCGTTATATTTCTCAAAATCGAGAGTTTTGAATTTCTCCGGATAATGCACCACGGGGAAGATGCAAAGGTCTGAATATAAAACACTTCTGTGTGTTTCAATCCCTTTGATGGACTGAATGGTCTCTTCCATTTGTAGAACCTTCTTTCAAATATCACCGGTGTCTTGATCTTCTTTAAGATAGGTGATTTCAGGGGTTTTATTGGTCTTATCAGACTGAGACTCAGGTGCAGGAACTTCTTTGTTCGAACACTAGATTCTTCCATGTACAGAGGTTTATATGTGGATGGGTATTTGTGGAACCTGACTTGACTTATGTAATTCTTTGAGCAGAAAAGCCAACTCTGTGATTTGATTGCTTAATCCTTCAAACTCCTCGCGAGAGACAATAATAGGATTAGGCTGGCCAGATGTAGCCATGTTTGGCTGTAGGCTTAGTGCCTTCTTGGACTTTAAATGGGTAACGGGACCAATCATTTCCCTACAAAGAAGACTTATGTAGTTTAGTTTTGGAAACATGGAAATGTCACATGCTATGTATTGTGTACATTTTTTTAGGAGTATTATCCTGCAAAATGGATGTCAGTTGTTTTGATGACAGGATAGCATGACAAATTTTGATATGAAAAAGGAATGCATGTTCACATACTCCTTTATATTTTCCATTACATTGAGATTGACATGGAAATGAAATTACAAGTAATTGAAATTACAGGTAATAAAATGGGAAAGTATGAAGAGACTTCCCTCCGCATTTGGTTTATCAGAGGCTGACCTATCTTAGGCTACTCTCGCGGCTTTTCGGCATGAAGGTCCCGAGATCATCACAATTTACTTGATGGGAAGTTAATTCGATCTTTCAAATAGAGAGAATCTGGGTGGTGCCTTTCCTGAGCCTCATGGAATTAGTCTCCCGACGAGTCCAGTAATCAAACACCGACAGGATAGCCTCCTGGTGGAGGGACCACACAACATACATTCACATACATCGCATCTCACCGTATGGAAATGATGACATGTACGAAGCACTAATATCACAGGCAGATATGGTGCGAAGCACTAAGTACAATAAATAAAGCATTAGTATACATCCATTCAATGTAAATGTATTATTCACAAATAAGCATATAGAGTTTTTTTTATGAAAAGATTGAATAGCGGCTTAAGCCCTCTTACAAAAGTCCCCAGCAGAGTCGCCACCTGTCGACGTTGGGATTTTTATTTGTCCCTTTCTATTCTTGCCTTTTGGTGTTCTCTTGTTAGGTGAGATTTGTTTGAAAAAATATGTTTGAAAAGGTCCGACATATATATGTCGACGATTTGACTGTAAGAGTCACCAGTTGGTTATTTTTAAATGGTTGCACTAACTCTCCACCGAGAAAAGGTTTGCACAAAGACCTAGCGATATGACACTATTTAACTGGTCTGCAAAACTGAAATTTGTTAGGGTCCAGGGGCTTGATTAAGCGGAGGGAAGGTGTTAGGAACCCTCCGACTTTCCATTTTAAAACTTTTATCTACATACGTGTGTGTGTGTGTGCTAGGTCTATGTGCAGTTGTTTGGAAGTAGTGTTATGCCTCATTTGCACCTATATACAAAGGGTTTAACTTTTGTATAAAAGTTCAATTCTAACAAGATATAGCAATGATGTTTTATAAAATAGGTTTTTCAAACCCTTGTGCTCAATAGTAATTGAGGCCTTTGATACTTCCATTTTATTATGTGTTCGGTTTGATTGCTTTTATTTTTGAGATACGAAGCATCTTTGAGAAAATAAGATACATAGCAGTGCCGAACTCCTTGTGGGCATGATAACCATCTAAGAAAATTCAGACATCGTGAATAATTTATAAGCTGGTTGAAGCTGAAAATATCCATCACAGGAACCGAATCTAGATTCAGAAACTAAATCTGTGATCACATGATTCCTAGGCTCACATAAATAAGCAATATGTACAAAAGCTAAAACAAGAACTATATTTGAATAAATCTAAACTATTTCAGCTTCATCGGTTCCAGTTTTGTCACCATGATCCGGTTAAAGTGAGAAATAGCCAGATTGAGACAAATCTAGCCCATAGCAAAAGCTAGAAAATGAATTAGATTTGAGTCAATCTAAACTATTTCAGCTTCAATGGTTCCAGTTTAGTCACCATAAACCGGTCAAAGTGAGAAATATCCAAATTTAGGCAAATCTAACTTGCGGGATAAATAAACAGTTATATATATATATATATATATATATAAGCAGTAAAAGGCCACGAAGTGATCTCCAGGCCAAACAAAAATGTAAATATATACATATATGTGAAATGTAAATATATATATATAAGCTGTAAACGCACCGAATATCTGATGAGTAGGTTTTTAACCTACGATTTATCTTTATTTAGCTTGTTAGATTGTTAGTTTTTTGAGTATTTCATGTTGCTTTTGATGGGTTTTTGTTCTTGTTGCATGATATTAAGTGAGCACATCAAAATGTTAGCATTGGAAGAAAGCTCAAGCGAAATCTAGACATTCTGCATGACCGGCGCGGGGCTAGCCGTGATAACAAAGGGAATGGCGCAGGGCGCATTGCAGGCGAGAAATATACTGGTCAACTAGCGCGGGCCGCGCCACTTTAGTGAAGAACCCAGCGCGGGCGTGCTGATCGGACGGGTCTGGAGCTATTTTGTTTTGTTTGGTTGGAAACTGAGTCGTGTTGGGAGATATAACTTCTTTATGTAATAAGGTTATATTAGGAGTGTGTCAAGGAGGTTATTCCATGTCAATTATGATTCTTTGTTTAAAAACTTGTTGGGTTTAATCAGGAGTTTATTTTTTATTAGAATTCTTATGGGATGACTTTGAGATGGATTAGAATTTAATTGGGTTCAGCTGAATTGAACTAATTTAAGGTAAGGAGAAAAGTGCAATAGATATCCAACAATTGAGCATACACTTAGAGAGAGCGAGAATTGAGAGGAAATCTTGGAGGAACGAAGAAAGAAGGTGAATTCACGAAGATTGCAGATTTGAAGGGCGAAAAGGGTGGTGTATTACTATTCTTCTTTAATTTCAGTTTTAGTAATCAGGATGATGATTTCATTTATTTATTCAGTTTTTAATTCATTAGTTATGAACAAAATTACTTTTTAGGCTTGCAATGGATCTTTAATGTTGAATGAAAATTATTATGCCTTGATTTGAGTTTAATAAATTATTAATTCAGTTTATCTATTGTGATTTACGCTTTAATTTATGAATTGCTTGATCACCAATTTTATGTGGACTTGTATGGATTCGAGAGATGATGTAATTCACATAGAGATATAGTGAATTAGTTAATTAGGGTGTTTAGCTTAATTCTATCTAATTTGTGGATCTAAGTTAATATGGTGTTAGTGCATTGAGAAATGGCTAATTCGGCGTGAGCGTTCTTAATTAATAAACTGAGAATAAGGAATTAAACTAGAATAAGGTGTGATAATTGGAATGATAAGTAAAGTGAAATTGTAAGCCTAATTCTCCATTATTTACTTGAAATTAAGGTTTTTAAATTATGTTGATTGTTTGGTAATTTTAGTTTTTAATTTTTCATTAGTTATAATTGTTGATTTTGATTAGTTTAATAAAATTGGGTTAATACGAAATTGGTAATTGTTAGGATTAATTTATTGTTATTCTCCGTGGGAACGATTCTTTTATTATAATTATATTACTTGTTGACCACGTATGCTTGTGTGTTATGTGTAATTAGACTTTACACCAATAAGTTTTTGGCGCTGTTACCGAGGAATAGTATTGATTTTAATAATTTTCAATATCAATTTAATTAGTTCAGTTTTACTTAAACAATTTTTCTTCTTTTTTTGATCTTTCTTATTTCAGGTTCTTTGAGTTAGTTTATGCAAACTCGATCTAAAAATCCAGACATGCTTCCTTTTGAGGACAATATTGAGAAACCGTTTCAATGGCTAAGTAAGTGGGTTAAAGAAACAAGGGAAAACTTCGAGAACTCTGATAAGGAAGAAATCATGGCTGCCGAAGACCAGAAAGCATTGAGGGACTACGCCACTCCCAAGGTGACTGAGCTACAGTCAAGTATCACTAGGTCGGCTGTGACGCCCCCAAAATAGGTATACAACACCCATTCGGATTCGCCAAATACATGGTACAAAAAGAAAACTACAACATCAATAATACAATTGTCATGCAAAATACGACAACACATACTGTGAGTTTAAATACAATATTGTCTTCTAGACAATATCCACAATTCATTTCAAATTCTAACTCTTGAGGTATAACCTTTGAGTGTCGAATGTGATCCTTCTTATCAAAGATTTTAACACATATCTCCTCATACGTTAAATCTTCTGCTGTCTCATCTAGTTCTAATTCAATAATGTGGTTCGGGTCGTCCACATATTTACTTAACATCGATACGTGAAAAACGTTATGAACACGCGACATACTTAGCGGTAAGGCGAGTTTATAGGCCATAGTTCCTACTCGATCGAGGATTTCAAATGGGCCAATTAAATCGAGGGTTGAGATTTCCTCTATTCATCGACTCTTGCTTTTAGAATAACGCCCTCTTGAACCTTCTTCTTCGTATTTATCAGCTCCGGGTCTGTAGTTTGAGCGACTTTAACTTTATCGATTAAAGTCGATTCTAATCGTATATTCGTTATCTTCACGTGGGTCCCTAGAGTCTTTAACTCTATCTTCATCATTTATAAGTTATACGAAATGGGTTTTTGTGTTAACAACATCGCACTCGTAAACGCATATGATCTTCTACTCAATGCGTTAGCTACCACGTTCGCTCTTCCACGATGATATTGAATGGTATAGTCGTAATCTTCAACAGCTCGAGCCAACGTCTTTGGCGTATTATACATTTGTTTTGGTTGAAGAAATATTTAAGGGTTTTAGAAATGGGTTTTGTACTGGGGTAAATACAAAATTCGATTTCATGCTCTACGGGTAGGCCAGGAAGTCTTCAAGAATACGTCAGGAAATTTATTAACAATAGAAATATCATTCAAAACTGTACCTCTCATCCAAGACTTGGATAGTACGTCACATTGATACCTATCAACTTGTCACCGTTATTCACGACGTCCCCTACGGATATTTTGGCTTCAGTGTATTCCAAGACTTAGAAGTCACCAGATAAAATCTCGGGGCTCTTTACTTATAGCTTGATATGATAGTGATTGACTTTAGTGGTTTGATTGCTTGAATTCGCATAACATGTTGGTTAGGAATATGAAAGCTAACAACCTTACGAAAAGCATGATGAGTAGTTAACCAATCGATTCCTAAAATCACATCAAAGGCAAGTATTTTCAAAGAGATAAGATCGACAGGTAACGTGAAAGTGTCGATTTGAATCAACAAGATTTATAAACAATGGAGGTAACGAAGGTTTCTCCCAAATGAGTTTCAACATATAAATCAAAGTCTAATTTCTCAAGAGTCAAGTTCAAACGTTGAACACAACTAGGTGAAATAAAAGAGTGGGTAGAACCAGTATCTAACAAGGTATAGACTTCGCAAGAGTTTATGATTAGCTTACCTGTGCTAACTTCGTTCGGGTTCATCATCACAAAAAATACTCTCTCTGAAACTACCGACTTGACGCAAGAGTTTCTACTAACGAAGTTTCAACCAATAAGTCAAAGTCTAACTTCTCTGGGGTCAAATTTAAACATTAAGCGCAAGTAAGAGAGATAAAAGAATGGGTAGAACCGGTATCTAATAAGGTATGGACTTCGCAAGAATTTATAATTAACTAACACGTGCTAACTTTGTTTGGGTTACTCTCTTTTTAAGAAGTCACGAAAAATGCTCTTCCTGAAACCACCGACTTTGTTTTGTCCGTATCCGTCTTTGGTGCCACCGTCCCAGCTGGACTTGACTTTGGTGCACGACAAAATCGGGCTAGGTGACCTTCTTTTCCACAATTGTAACATGTTTTGGACTGCATCGTGCAGCTTAGACTGATATGTCCCTCCCCTCCGCATTTGAAGCATACAATTGGTGGTCGTTCTCCTTCCTTGAAAATGGGTGTTGGTGCTGCTTTCTTTCCATCATTATTGAACCTTCTCTTCTTGAAATTTCCACTTCTATTATCTTGGCCATGATTACCACCGAAGTGGTTACCATTCTTGACATGATAATTTCCCCCACGATGGTTATCATTGTTTCGATGGTCGTTGCCACCGGTACGATTATTATCATGTTGTTGCTCGTTATCCTTTGGTTAGGATGGCTCATTATCGCGCTTCAATAAATGAGCCATATTCACTACATCTGAATACAAACACAATTTGTGAGAAATGAGGTATTGACGTATTTTGGGTTTCAAACCTCTTAGAAACATTCGCGTCATTCGCTCCTCATTATCAACCAAATGGGATGCAAACCGGGATAACTCCGCAAATTTAGCCTCGTATTGCGACATGGTCATATTATTTTGCTCCAACTTGATAAACTCCACCTCCTTCATGTGACGAATACTTTTGGGAAAGTACTTGTCGTTGAACAGCTCTTGGAACTTCTCCCAAGACATCTTGAGTGAGTCAGGCTGGGTACATTTTACAGATTCCCACCAGTAATCTGCCTCTTCACGCAATATAAAGGTGGCAAATGGAACCTTTTGCTCCTCAGAGCATCCCAAGACATCAAATATCTTGGTGATCTGCTTTAACCACGTCTCCACCTTAAGTGGTTCTGGCTTTCCCAAAAACTCCGGCAGTCCCAGCTCCTTGAACTGCTTAGGGTGACCATCCGACGAGGTTACGGTGTTTCCACCTGCATTTTGAACAGGAGTCTCTCGCGCCTGATGTTGCATGAATTGCATAAAGCCTCTGATCATCCCATCGTTCATCATCTGATCGGTGTTATTGTTTACCTGAGGATTATTGTCTTCTTGTTGCACATTATCCTGGGTATTGATCGTTGGTGACTCAACAGTCTCGTGTGCTTCATTGCTGTTCTCAACATTTTTAGGTGCCATTTTCAAATACTGCCACAAAACAAGGGTTAATTGATATATCACATATTATCCCTATACTCTGACCGACCAATTAAATACCAAATAAACTTAGGTAGGTCATACTAGAGAAGGAATTCTCCCATCTCCCCCCTCCTAGTTCTTGTCTCACATCTCTGCCAGGGATCATATCCCTAAGCTTTGATACCAACTGTGATGCCCCCAAAACAGGTATACATCACCCATCTTGAGTCGTCAAATACATGGTACATAACTCAAATACAAACTTAATTATACAACAGTCGTGTACAATACGACCAAACATAAGCGGAGAGTTTAAACAAGAATATTGCCTTCTAGACAATATCCACACTCAATGGAGTCCTCATTACATTTATTGTCACACTATTTTATAGAATAGTGAGGACTACTAAAACAACCATCTGGACCGTCAATCCGCTCTCTCGACTCGTCCCCAAATATATTCTCATTTCACGAGAGAACAAAGTGAAAGAAAGGGTGAGCTCAACTAGCCCAATAAGAAATATTATGACTAAGATAATGCAGAATAAATTATCCTTAGCCTTCAACAGTGTGAGACCCCGAATTTTATGAAATGAAAGTATTCAATTTTCTTATAATTATTCTATTTAGTAAATGGTTAAATTGATAAAAGGTTAAAGTTAAGGGTGATATGTGAAAAAATTTCAAAGTATGCAAGTTGTTATAAAATATACGTTTGGTCGGGGAATATCCGTAGGATGGCACAATCATTGGTGGACCCCACAATGGAAGTATTGCCATAGTAAGAAAACGATAGAATTATCTTTTTATAAAAATAACAGCGAAAGTGGTACCGTTAAAACTGTTGAACTATTCGGTAGTAAAAGTACAGTAATATGCGTGGTTGCATAGTAGCACACGGTATTGATTATTGATGCTTACGTAAGAAAGTCACTCAGTTATACTCAATTATTGCTACAATAATTATTGCATCATATCTCTCATATTATTGATTCAATTATTGTCACAGTATCATCTATATATTATGTTATATTATTAAATCAATAATTGAGATGACAAAGTTATTCATATTATTATTTGCAATATTGACAATGTCTAGAAGTTCTGTCAAGGAGAGGTTTGGTCACCTAATTCCAATAACAAGAAATCCTTATTGGAAAGCCCCCTCTTTCCTGGGAACGACCTGGTTGTTAAATATTGTGAGTTATAATATTAATGATAAATGTTATTAAAAATCAAATTTGAGTTCGGAGTTGAATTTGGAGACGCGGACGTGATATTTATGTCTAGAACGATGAAATTAGTAGAAATAGACTATAAACACAAAATTTGTCGGGGTTGACTTTTTGGTCAAAAAAGTCAACAGTTGACTTTTCAAACTTCAAAATTTCAAAAATGAAATTTTTGAGAAGAATATTTCCATTGTGTTGGAATTATTAGTGTTAGTGAAAATCGACATTTATTTCGATAATAATTGATATCTGGAGGTTATATTGACCAATCGGGTAATTAATCAAATAAATGAGCAATTAATTGCTATTAATTCACATGATTATAACTATTTGTTCACATGTGTATACTATTAATTCACATTATTTACTATTAAGGGAGGTGGTGCAAGTTTGATAATACTTGCAGGACTAAATTAAAAATAAAAGAAAAGTTGAAGGTATTATACTGTAATATTTTGAGCCCCAAAACGTGCAATTATCGAAACTATATTTTCCTATAAATAGAAGCTCATTCTTCCTTCATTTCTCACCAATTCACTAAAGCTATAGAGCAATTATTATAGAGAAAATTATAGAGAGAAAGAAGAAGAGAAGTCTCGCTACCTCACTATTCCAAAGATCCAAATTCTTTTTGAGGTAAAGGGTATTATTCTTTCGTATTCATGAAGAGAGTTATTTTCTTTCAATACTTGTAAGGGTTGTTATTCCATTCTTTATTATTATGTTGGAATAACTTGTCTATGCGAAGTACCGCATACATGGTGAAATTCTTCTGTTATTTCATTCTTTATTATTCTGTTGGAATAACATGTCTGTGCGGTGTATCGTATGCCTGGTGAATTCTATTGTTATTTCATTCCTTATTATTATGTTGGAATAAACTGTCTATGCGAAGTACTGCATACATGGTGAAATTCTTCTATTATTCCATTCTTTATTATTCTGTTGGAATATCCCATCGCGCGATTACGCGTGACTGGTTCCGTTCTTTATTATTTTGTTGGAATATCCTGTCTATACAGATTACGCATGACCTGGTTCCATTCTTTATTATTCTGTTGGAATAACCTGTCTATGCGGTCTATCGCATGTCTGGTGAATTCTGTTGTTATTCCATTCTTTATTATTCTGTTGGAATATCATGTCTGTGCGAATTACGCATGACCTGGTTCTATTCTTTATTATTCTATTGGGAATAACCTGTCTGTGCGGTTTATCGCATGCATGGTGAATTCTTCTCTTATTTCATTCTTTATTATTCTATTGGAATAACCTATCAATGTGGATTACCGCATGCATGGTGAATGATCCTTTGTATTCATTCCTTATTAAATTGTAGAAAAGATCTGTCTACGTGGATTACCGCATGGCGGGTGAAAATCCATTTGCAGTTTCATAATTTTTTTGACCCTCAAAAATTCTGGAAAAATTCAAAATGATAATTTGATGAGTTTTCTATATTGTGTCCAAAGATGGCGATTTTTGGATGTATAGGTTAACAGTTATGGATTTTATGGGAAAAGACTATTTTAAAAGTAAACCCTTATAACTCCTTGTGGTTAACTCCAAAATTGGTGAAATTTTTATTGGGAGTACATGTATATAACAGAAGTATACTCTGTAAATTTTGGAATTTTTGGACAAAAGTACAATTTATAATAAATGTCTAAATATTCGGCAGTTTTGGCCATATGAAAAATAGTAAATGAATTTTAAAATTTTTGAGAAAAATATATGTTCAATATGGGACTATATTCTGCTAAATCCCAGAAATGAAATATTTTTGGGACTGGTTTGGTATTTTTCATGGAAATAAACTAGTTATGAGTAAATGAATTAAATATGTTATGTGAAGTAACAAAATTGGAAAATAGGATTGTATGGCTTGGGAATCCTATATAGGGTATATGCAGATTTTTGATGAGGGATTTGATCATTGGTGATGAAATCTTATGAGTATGGCATTTTTGAATGATTAAATGCATTATTTGGTAAAGTGTAAACAATTGAAATAAATTGTTTATAAGTTTAAGAAGTGATTAAAATATTGTTATAATGTTAATAATATTAGATTATGAGTTTATTAAGTGATTGATAATATTTGGATAAATTTAAAGTCTTTAATATTTATCCTTGTTTTCGCTTGATTAATGCTTATCATCATTGTCATCATCTTCATGCTTGATTATGATGAAAGTCATTTTTGGCTTACGTGCAAAGATGGACATTGATTATTGATTTTACAACAGATATCTTTGGCTTACGTGCAAAGATGGATCGTTGATTATTGGTTTTACAATTGTATATCTTTGGCTTACGTGCAAAGATGAACTATCGATTGATGAGTATCTTTGGCTTATGTGCATAGATGAACTGTTTATTGGTATGATTATGACCAGGGATCATTCGGTAAAATTATGACCCGTAATGTTATAGATGATGTAGTAAAAGTCCTCATTGGCCCGTAGTGCATTGATGGATGCTATTGGTATGATTATAACCATGGATTATTCTAAGATATAATCATGACCATCGATGATTACATGAATATCCTTGGTCAGAGTAGTGCGGGGGATGATTCGAGTTCCTTGACTCTTCAAATTTTATGAATAAAGATTTAAATTATCTTTGGTCATAGTGCAAAGATTTTTTATTAATATTATGAGAAGGAATTGGATTTGATATAATGTTATAGGTGATGAAAATTTTCTTCGTCACAGGTGTGAATATTTATAAATTTTTATGTGTGAAAAGTTTAATGAAAAAGTTTAAATTTCTATATAATATTATGATGTGGATTTGAGATAATGTTATAGTTGTGGGTATTCTTTATAAGCTTTGAAAAGTATGCAAGTTGTTATATAATATTCGATTGGTCGGAAATATTCATTTTAACAGGAATATTAGTACAATCATCAATCATTGGTGACCCCAAGAAATGAAATTATTGTTGATTGAGAAAACGATAAAAATATTTTATGAAAATAATCTATGAAAGTTTTACCGTTAATCGTTGAAACACCTTGGTGTTAAAAGTACAAAGAATACGCGTGGTCGCATAAGTAGCACACTACCTTTTGATTATCGATGCTTACGTGAGAAGTCACCAATTTTTGTTCAATTATTGCTATAAGAATTGTTGCATATAAGATCTCACGTTATTCGATTCAATTATTGTCGATATTTTATATATTATTAAATCAATAATTGAGATAACAAAGTTATTAATATTATTATTTGCAATATTAACGATGTCTAGAAGTTCTCGCCAAGGAGAGGTTTGGTCACCTAATCATGCCGCCAATAGGGAGAAATCCTTATCGAAAGCCCCTCTTTCCTCGGGAAACAACCTCGGTCGATTAATATTGTGAATTATAATAAAGGTGATAAGTTTTGTTTTATTATTATTATAAATGTAATAAAATGTAAAAAAGTTTTTATATAAAATAGAATACTTTTATAAAGTTATTCATTTTATTAGACTATAAATAGAATATATAATATTCTATTATGCATAGTAGAATTTTAAGGCTCATATAGTAATAATCTTTTTTATATAAAATAGTAATACTTTTATAAAGTTATTCATTTTATTAGACTTATAAATAGAATATATAATATTCTATTATGCATAAGTGTTTGCATAAGACTCAGTGAAGTTTTTCATAGTAAAATCTTTTTATATAAAATGTAATACTTTTATAAAGTTATTCGCTTTTATTAGATTATAAATAGAATATATTATATTTTATTTAAAAGATTTTGTTTTATTAGAATATTTTATTAATAATGTATAGTAAATTAATATGGATCGTCCATTTAAAAGTAAATCAATCTGGACCGCTTATGAATTAGTTACTATTCACCCATTCTCCTATAAATAGAAGCTCATTCCTTCATTATTTCTTACTTAATTCATCGAAACTCTAGAGAGAGAAACTATAGAGAGAAAGAAGAAAAGTATTCTCGCTACTTCACTACTCCTATATCCAGCTTTTCTAAGGTAAGGGGTATTATTTCTTTTGTATTCATGAAGAGAACTTTTGTTATTCCATTCTTTATTATTCTCATTGAATAACTCAGATACGCTATCACGCTGAACTACCCTATACTTGGTGAAATTCTTCATTATTCCATTCTTTATTATTATGTTGAATAACCTCGCCTATGCCAAGTACCGCATACATGGTGAAATTCTTCTCGTTATTCCATTCTTTATTATTATATTGAATAACTCGCCTCATGCCAAGTACCACACATGGTGAAATTCTTCTCGTTATTCCATTCTTTATTATTCTGCTGAACATCCCGTCATGCAAGCGCTTACGCACGACCGGTTCCATTATTTATTATTCGTGAATATCCTCCATTATTTATTTATTATTCTCGTTGAATATCCGTTCCATTATTTATTATTCTGCTTGAATAACTACGCATGCCATATCGCATGCATAAGTTCCATTCCATTTTTATTATTCTGCTTGAATATCCTCGTTCTATGTGCTTACGCACATGCACGACGAATTCCGTTATTTATTATTCTCGCTGAATAACCTGATTCTGCGCATGCTTTATCGCATGCCCGGTGATTTCTTTTGTTATTCCATTCTTTATTATACTCAAATGGTTAAAGTTTTGGCTTTTATACTCCATGAAATTAGTGGAATATCTTCGATATTTGCGCTTTCATCCAAAGATTCTTTTCATGGAAATATTCTTCTAAGCATTCTTGAATTTTACTCCACAAAGCAAATTATGTCGATAATTTGGACGTTATCGTTCCTCGGATAAATTAATTTTGAACTTGTTTTATTGAATTCTTATATCATTGTCATCATCATCTCATGTTTATATTATGTTGAAAGTCATCTCAGTGGCCCAGAAGTGCATAGATGGACTTGGTATGATTATAACTGTGATTATTCTAAGATAAATCATGACCGTAATGTTACAAATGATGTGGTAAAAGTCCTCATCGGCCTGTAGTGCATCGATGGACAAATTGTTGGCATGATCATGACCATTGATGAATACACGAATATCCTCGCCCGTAGTGCATGGATAATTTGTGGTTGTGATACTAATGAATATCCTCGGCCAGTAGTGCGGGGATGATGTGGTTTATTTATTGTCGAGTCTCAACAATAAAAGTGATGAAAAACCTTTTAAATCATAAAAGATAGTAGATTTTATTCTCTACTCGACTTTTTTAATGGATTGCTTATTCCGCCGCAGCTTAAACTTGATGTTTGTTATATTGTATCGCTTTAACATCATTGAAGGCTAACGATAATTTATTCTCATTATCTTAGTCATAATATTTCTTCTCGGGCTAGTTGAGCTCACCCTTTTTTCTTTTCATTGTTCTCTTCGTGAAATGAGAACGTAGCAGGGACTAGCCTGGGAACCCGAGTGATGGTCCGTGATGATAAGATTAGTAGTCCTCACTATTCTATGAAATAGTGTGTTAATAAATGTATTGAGGACTTATTTTGAGTTTTCAATATCGCCTAGAAGACAATATTTGTATTAAAACTCACAAATTTTATGTCAGATATTTAAGATTGTATTTGTATTTTTGTACCATGTATTTGGCAACTTCGTAATAGGTGATGTATACCTATTTTGGGGGCGCCACAAATTGGTATCAAAGCTTAGGATATGATCCCCGGCCGAGATGTGAGATAAGAACTAGGAGGGAGAGACGGGAAATTCTTTTCGCTAGTATGACCTACCTAAGTTTATTTGATATTTAATTGGCTCACGTAGTATGGGGATAATATGTGATATGTTAATTAACCCTTGTTTTGTGGCGATATTTGAAAATGACATCCGAGAATGTTGAGAATATCAATGGAGCACAGAGACCGCGCTGAGTCTCCATATATCATCAATAATCGTGATAATGTGCAACAGAAGGCGACAATCCTCATGCAAACAACAACACTGACCAAATGATGAATGATGGAATGTTCAGAGGCTTTATGCAATTCATGCAACATCAGGCAAGAGCGACTCCTATCCAAAATATAGGTGGAAACACTGGCAACTCTTGGACGGTCACCGCTAAGCAGTTCAAGGAACTGGGACCACCGGAGTTTTTTGGAGAGCCAAAACCACTTAAGGCGGAGACGTGGATAAAGCAGATCTGCAAGATATTTGATGTCTTGGGATGCTCCGAGGAGCAAAAGGTTCCCTTTGCCACCTTCATGTTGTGAGCAGAGGCAGATTACTGGTGGGAATCTGTAAAGCGTACTCAACCTGCCGCACTGAAGATGACTTGGGAGAAGTTCCAAGAATTGTTCAACGACAAGTACTTTCCGAAAAAGTATTCGCCACATAAAAGAGGTAGAGTTCATCAAGTCGAGCAAAACAATACGACCGTGTCGCAAAGACGGGGCCAAGTTTGCCGAGTTGTCCTGGCCATGCCCCATTTGGTTGATAATGAGGAGAGAATGACGCGAATGTTTCTAAGAGGTTTGAAACCCGAGATACGCCAATATCTTATCTCTCATAAACCGTGTTTATATTCGATGTTGTGAATAGGGCTCGCTTATTGAGCGCGATAATGAGTCAAGACAAACCAAAAGGCAACGACCAACAACACGATAATAATCGCATTCTAAGGGCAACGACCATCGAAACAATGATAACCATCGTGGGGAAATTATCATGCCAAGAATGGTAACCACTTCGGTGGTAATCATGGCCAAGATAATAGGAGTGGAAATTTCAAGAAGAGAAGGTTCAACAATGATAGAAAGACAAAGAAAACACCAACACCCGCTTTCAAGGAAGGAGAACGACCACCAATCAGATGCTTCAAATGCGAGGGAGGGACATATCACCAAACCGCGTGATGCAGTCCAAAAGCATGTTACAATTGTGGAAAGAAGGTCACCTAGCCCGATTTTGTCGTGCACCAAAGTCAAGTCCAAATTGGGATAATGGCACCAAAGGATGATACGGACAAAAACAAAGTCTGGTGGTTTCAAAGAGAGTGTTTTCGTGACTTCTCAAAAGCGAGTAACCCAAACGAAGTTAGCACGTTAGTTAATTATAAATTTTGCAAAGTCTATACCTTATTAGATACCTGGTTCTACCCATTCTTTTATCTCTTTTTGCTTACGCTCAACGCTTAAATTTGACCCCGAGAGAAGTTAGACTTTGACTTATCGATTGAAACTTTGTTAGAGAAACCTTCGTTACCTCCACTATTTATAAATCTTGTTTGATTCAAATCAACACTTTCACGCTACTTCGTCGATCTTATCTCTTTGAAAATACTTGCCTTTGATGTGATTTTAGGAATCGATCGTTAACTACTCATCATGCTTTTCGTAAGGTTGTTAGCTTTTATATTCCTAACCAACCTCATATGCTAATTCAAGCAACCAAACCACTAAAGTTAATCATCATCATATCAAGCCATAAGTAAAGAGCCCCGAGCCTTTCACCGGTGACTTCCTTGTGTGGAATGCACCGGCCAAACTTTCCGTAGGGGACGCCGTGAATGATGTTGGCAAGTTGATAGTATCAATGTGACGTACTATCCAAGTCTTAGATGAGAGTCACAGTTTTGAATGATATTTCTATTTTAATAAATTTCCTAACGATTCTCAAGACTTCTTAGCCTACCCTCAGAGCGTGAAATCAAATTTTGTATCGACCCCAAGACAAAACCCATTTCTAAAACCCTTAAATATTTCTTCAACCAAAACGAACGATAATGCACCAAAGACGTTGCTCGAGTCATTGAAGATTACGATCATACCATTCAATATCATCGTGGAAGAGAAAACGTGTAGTAGACGACGCGTTGAGTAGTAAGATCGTATGCGCTTACGAAAAGTGATGTTGTTAACATAAAAACCCATTTCATATAACTTACAAATGATGAAGATAGAGTTAAAGACTCTAGGACCCACGTAAAGATAAAATAATATATGAGTAGAATCGACTTTAATCGATAAAGTTAAAGCCGCCAAACTACACACCTCGAAATCGATGAATGTGAAGAAGAAGGTTCAAGAGGGCGTTATTCTAGAAGCAAGAATCGATGAAGAGAGGAAATCTCAACCCTCGATTTAATCGGCCCATTTGAAATCCTCGATCGAGTAGGAACCGTGGCCTATAGACTCGCTTTTACCGCCAAGTATGTCACGGTGTTCATAACATTTTTCACGATCGATGTTACGTAAATATGTGGACGACCCAACCACATTATTGAATTAGAACTAGACGAGATAGCGTAAGATTTAACGTATGAGGAGATACGTGTTAAAAAATCTTCGATAAGAAGGATCGTATTCAACACTCAAAGGTTATACCTCAAGAGTTAGAATCAAATGAAGTCAAGGTATCCTCATCTCTTCTAAGATACCAGTATACGCATACGTAAATTTCGAGGGCAAAATTTCATAAGGAGGGGAGATCAGAGACCCCAAATTTTATGAATAAAGATTTAAATTTCTCAAATATATTTTTTTGAATATTATGGTGTGGATTTGATATAATGTTATAGTTGTGGGTAATATTTATAAATTTTGAAAAGTATACAAGTTGTTATATAATATTCGATTGGTCGGGAATATTCGCTTTTAACAGGAATATTCGTATAACGCACACAATCATCATTGGTGGACCCCACAAATGTAAATTATTATTGATTGAGAAAATGACAAAAATATTTTATGAAAATAACGGCGAAGTTTTACCGTTAACTCGTTGAAACACCCTGTGTTAAAAGTACAAGAATACGCGTGGTCGTGCAAGTAAGCACACCATTTTGATTATCGATGCTTACGTGAGAAGTCACTTAGTTTTGTTCAATTATTGCTATATTAATTGTTGCATAGTAAGATCTCACGTTATTTGATTCAATTATTGTCGATATTTTATATATTATTAAATCAATAATTGAGATAACAAAGTTATTAATATTATTATTTGCAATATTAACGATGTCTGTAAGTTCTCGCCAAGGAGAGGTTTGGTCACCTAATTGCGCGCCAATAGGGAGAAAATCCTTATTAGAAAGCCCCTCTTTCCGGGAACAACCTCGGTCGATTAATATTGTGAATTATAATAAAGGTGATAAGTTTTGTTTTATTATTATTATAAATGTAATAAAAATAAAATGAAAAACTTTTATATAAAAAATGTAATACTTTTTATAAAGTTATTCATTTTATTAGACTATAAATAGAATATATAATATTCTATTATGCATAAGTGTTTGCATAAAGGCTCTGATAAGTATTTGCATATAAAAAATCTTTTTTATATAAAATGTAATACTTTTATAAAGTTATTCGCTTTTATTAGACTATAAATAGATATATATATATATTCTATTATGCATAATATTTTTTTATATAAGAATCTTTATAAAGATAGTATTTATATAGTAAAATCTTTTATATAAAATGTAATACTTTTATAAAGTTATTCATTTTATTAGATTATAAATAGAATATATTATATTTTATTTAAAAGATTTTGTTTTATTAGAATATTTTATTAATAATGCGTATAAAAATTAATATGGACCGTCTGCTTAAAAGTAAATCAATCTGACCGCTTATGAATTAGTTACTATTCACCCATTCTCCTATAAATAGAAGCTCATTCCTTCATTATTTCTTACTTAATTCACTCAAACTCTAGAGAGAGAAACTATAGAGAGAAAGAAGAAAAGTATTCTGCTACTTCACTACTCCTATATCCAATTTTTCTTCTAGGTAAGGTGTATTATTTCTTTTGTTTTCATGAAGAGAACTTCATTATTCCATTCTTTATTATTCTGTTGAATAACTCGTGATATTATGCGACTACCCTATACTTGATGAAATTCTTCATTATTCCATTCTTTATTATTATGTTGAATAACTCGCCTCATGCCAAGTAACGCATACATGGTGAAATTCTTCTTCGTTATTCCATTCTTTATTATTATGTTGAATAACTCCTCTGTCTGCGGTACCGCATACATAGTGAAATTCTTCCGTTATTTCATTCTTTATTATTCTGTTGAACATCCTCGCTATGCAAGCGCGCTTACGCACGACCGTTCCATTATTTATTATTCTTCGCTGAATATCCTCGTCTGCGTGCGCTTTATGCATGACCTTTCCATTATTTATTATTTATTATTCTTCGTTGAATATCCTCGTCGTAAGCGCTTTACGCGCATTTTATTATTCACGACCGTTCCGTTATTTATTATTCATTCTGCTGGAATAACTCTGTTTGTGCGGCCTATCGCATGCCCGGTGATTTCTTTTGTTATTCCATTCTTTATTATACTCAATTGGTTAAAGTTTTGGCTTTTATACTCCATGAAATTAGTGAATATCTTTGATATTTGCGCTTCATCCAAAGATCTTTTCATGGAAATATTCTTCTTCGAGCATTCTTGAATTTTACTCCACAAAGCAAAGATCATGTCGACAATTTGGACGTTATCGGTTCCTCGGATAAATTAATTCTTGAACTTGTTTTATTGAATTCTTATATCATTGTCATCATCCTCATGTTTATATTATGTTGAAAGTCATCTCGTGGCCCGTAGTGCATAGATGAACTTGGTATGATTATGACTGTGATTATTCTAAGATAATCATGACCGTAATGTTACAAATGATGTGGTAAAAGTCCTCATCGGCCCGTAGTGCATTGATGGACAGCTTGTTGGCATGATCATGACCATTGATGAATACACAAATATCCTCGGCCGTAGTGCATGGATAATTTGTGGTTGTGATACTAATGAATATCCTCGTCAGAAAAGTGTGGATGATGTGGTTTATTTATTGTCGAGTCTCAAAGAATAAAAGTGATGAAAAACCTTTAAATCATAGAAGATAGTAGATTTTATTCTCTACTTGACTATTTTAATGGATTATTTATTCACCGCAGCTTAAACTTGATGTTTGTTATATTGTATCGCTTTAACATCATTGAAGGCTAACAATAATTTATTCTCGCATTATCTTAGTCATAATATTTCATCTTGGGCTAGTTGAGCTCACCCTTTTACTTTCATTGTTCTCTTCAGAAATGAGAACGTAGCTAGGACTAGCCTGGAAACCTGAGTGATGATCTTCGTATGATAGCATTAGTAGTCCTCATTATTCTATTAAATAGTGTGTTAATAAATGTATTGAGGACTTATTTTGAGTTTTAATACCGCCTATAAAACAATATTTGTATTAAAACTCATGACTTATGTTGTAGATATTTAAGATTATATTTAGATTTGTACCATGTATTTGGCGTACTCGTAATAGGTGATGTATACTTATTTTTGGGGACATTATATACCTTGTGGGCCGAATTGTTGATTGATGTTACGGGAAATTGAAATAAATTATTTTAAGTTTAAGAAGTGATTAAAATATTGTTATAATATTAATAATATTAGATTATGAGTTTATTAAGTGATTGATAATATTTGGATAAATTTAAAGTCTTTAATATTTATCTTTGTTTTTCGTTTGATTAATGCTTATATAATTGTCATCATCCTCATGCTTATATTATGATGAAAGTCATTTTTGGCTTACGTGCAAAGATGGACTGTTGATTATTGGTTTTACAGTTGTATATCTTTGGCTTACATGCAAAGATGGACTGTTGATTATTGGTTTTACAGTTGTATATCTTTGGCTTACGTGCAAAGATGGATTGTTGATTATTGGTTTTAACAGTTGTATATCTTTGGCTTACGTTCAAAGATGAACTATTTCTTGATGAGTATCTTTGGCTTATGTGCATAGATGAACTGTTTATTGGTATGATTATGACCAGGGATCATTCGGTATAATTATGACCCTTAATGTTATAGATGATGTGGTAAAAGTCCTCATTTGCCCGTAGTGCATTGATGGACAGTTATTGATATGATTATAACCAGGGATTATTCAGTATAATCATGACCATTTATGATTACATGAATATCCTCGTCAGTAAAAGAGGATGATTCAATGATGTGGATTATTTATTAAGTCGAGTCTCAAATGATAAAATATTGATTATAAACTTTTAATTCATAAAAGATAGTAGATATCATGCTCTACTTGACTCTTCTAAAATACAGTTGTATTTCTTTGGCCTGTAGTGCAAAGATGAATTATTAATGAATATCTTTAGCCGTAGTGCAAAGATTAATTTATTAGTATGATTGTGAGCAGGAATTGTGATTTGGTATAACCATGATTTTTGATGTTTCAAGTGAAGATAGGTGATGAAAATTATCTTCGTCCTGGGTGCGAAGAGGAATTTAGAATCACAATTATGATTATGAGTTATTCATATGATTGTGGACAGGAATTGTTGATTGATGTTACAGGGATAAAACATTATTGGTGGACTTTTAACATGGAGAAGATAATAGACCTGATGGTCTTTTTGACTCTTCTAATGGATTACTCGTTCCGCTGCAACTGTGGTTGAAAAGTTTTATCATCTACCATGTGTTCTAAATCTCTGATTTATTATTGACGAATGTTGTTGATAATTTAATTATCTTTAGTCATGATATTCTTTACTGGGCTATTTGTGCTCACCCTTTGCTTCACAATTCCTTTCAGGTAATAAGAGTGTAAATTGGGTCGAATGGGATAACAGGGAAATAGTGTGATGGTTCGAGACTGTCGAAGTTTCTCAATACATTATAAAACGGCTTGACATGCAACAGATAATTGTATTGAGGACCTAAGATAGGCGTGTCATATTTTATACATCACTTAATAATTGATTTTGGCGAACAACAATAGAGTGATGAGAACCCGACTTTGAAAGCGTCAAAAGTGCACCTCATTAGAATGAATATGATACTAATCTTCTCGTTCTTCTTTGGGGTCTTAAAATATTTGCTGCTGTATTTTATATGTCATTGTAACAATTTGAGTTTGGATACTGTCTACGAGATAATATTGTATTAAAACTCATAGCTTATGTGTTGTCGTACTCTGCACAACAGTTCAACAGTTGTATAAATGAAGTTTGTATGTGATTTTTATAGTTTGATATCTGACGACTCGGAATGGGTCGTGTGGACCTATTTTGGGGGCGTCACAAACGGTATCAGAGCTTAGGGATATGGTCGCTGGCAGAGATATGAGTCTAGAACTAGGAGGGGAGAGACGAGTAATATACTTTGCTAGTGTGTGACTTACCTAAGCTGAAATTATTTACTTGATAAGATAACAAATTATGATATGACAATTAACCTTTGTTTTGAAGGTATATTCTAGAATGATATCTGAAATACAGGAAATGAGCAATGGGAAAATCATGATACAGAGGAAATAACCGGGAAGGTACAATCCGAAAAGAAAGCAAGGTATTCTCATCTCTTCGAACTACCAAGTACGTAAATTTTGAGGGCAAAATTTCATAAGGAGGGGAGATTGTGAGACCCCGAATTTTATGAAATGAAAGTATTCAATTTTCTTATAATTATTCTATTTAGTAAATGGTTAAATTGATAAAAGGTTAAAGTTAAGGGTGATATGTGAAAATTTTTCAAAGTATGCAAGTTGTTATAAAATATACGTTTGGTCGGGGGATATCCGTAGAATCAAGACAATCATTGGTGACCCCATTAACGGAAGTATCACGTAGTAAGAAAAACGATGTAATTATCTTTTATAAAAATAACAAAGAAAAAGTTTTACCGTTAAAACCGTTGAACTACTCGGTAGTAAAAAAATACGATGAATACGCGTGGTTGCATAGTAGCACCACCAGTATTGATTATCGATGCTTACGTAAGAAAGTCACTCAAGACTCAATTATTACTACAGTAATTGTTGCATCATATCTCTCATATTATTGATTCAATTATTGTCACAGTATCATCTGTATATTATGTTATATTATTAAATCAATAATTGAGACGACAAAGTTATTCATAATATTATTTGCAATATTGACAATGTCTAGAAGTTCACAAAAGAGAAGTTTGGTCACCTAATCAAGGCTACCAATAAGGAGAAATCCTTATCGGAAAGCCCCCTCTTTCTTGGGAACGACCTGGTTATTAAATATTGTGAGTTATAATATTAATGATGAATGTTATTAAAAATCAAATTTGAGTTTGGAGTTGAATTTGGAGACGCGGACGTGATATTTGAGTCCGAAACGATGAAATTAGTATAAATAGACTATAAACACAAAATTTGTCGGGGTTGACTTTTTGGTCAAAAAAGTTAAGATTTGACTTTTTCGAAAAAATTCAAACTTCAAAATTTCAAAAATGAAATTTTTGAGAAGAATATTTCCATTGTGTTGGAATTATTATTATTAGTGAAAATCAGCATTTATTTCGATAACAATTGATGTTTGGAGGTTATATTGACCAATCGGGTAATTAATCGAATAAATGAGCAATTAATTGCTATTAATTCACATGATTATAACTATTTGTTCACATGTGTATACTATTAATTCACATTATTTACTATTAGGCGAGGTGGTGCAAGTTTACTAATACTTGCAGGACTAAATTAAAAATGAAAGAAAAGTTGAAGGTATTATACTGTAATATTTCGAGCCCCAAAACGTGCAATTATCGAAACTATATTTTCCTATAAATAGAAGCTCATTTTTCCTTTATTTCTCACCAATTCACTAAAGCTATAGAGAGAAATTATAGAGAGAAAGAAGAAGAGAAGTCTGCTACCTCACTATTCCAGTATCCAGTCTTCTTTTGAGGTAAGGGGTATTATTTTTTTGTATTCATGAAGAGAGTTATTTTCTTTCAATACTCGTAAGGGTTGTTATTCCATTCTTTAGTATTATGGTGGAATAACCTGTCTATTCGAAGTACTACATACATGGTGAAATTCTTCTGTTATTCCATTCTTTATTATTCATTGGAATAACATGTCTCATAAGGCCTCTATCGCATGCCAGTGGGTGAATTCTATTATTATTTCATTCCTTATTATTATGTTGAATAACTGCCTATGCTGGCATCGTGCATAATTGGTGAAATTCTTCATTATTCCATTCTTTATTATTCTCATTGGAATAACTCGCTCTGCATGCGATCTATCGCATATCCGGTGAATTCTATTGTTATTTCATTCCTTATTATTATGTTGAATAACTCGCTTGTTTATGCAATCGCATACATGGTGAAATTCTTCTATTATTCCATTCTTTATTATTCTATTGGAGTATCCTCATCTGCATGCGGATTACGCATGACTGGTTCCGCTTCTTTATTACTTTGTTGAATATCCCATCGCAAGTGATTACGCATGACCGGTTCCATTCTTTATTATTCTCATGGAATAACTTTGTCATCATGATACTATCGCATGCCTAGTGAATTCTGTTGTTATTCCATTCTTTATTATTACGTTGGAATATACCGCTCGCAAGCGGATTACGCATGACCGGTTCCATCCTTTATTATTCTATCGGGAATAATCATGCATGCGATATTATCTATCGCATGTATGGTGAATTCTTACATTATTTCATTCTTTATTATTCTGCTGGAATAACTTTTATCTATGTCGACATCATGCATGCATGGTGAATGATCCTTTGTATTCATTCCTTATTAAATTGTAGAAAAGATCTCGTCTACGTGGATTACCGCATGGCGGTGAAAATCCATTTGCGCTTTTGTAATTTTTCCGACCTCAAAAAATCTGGAAAAATTCGAAATGATAATTTGATGATTTTTCTATATTGTGTCCAAAGATGGTGATTTTTGGATGTATAGGTTAAGAGTTAAGGATTTTATGGGAAAAGACTGTTTTAAAAGTAAACCCTTATAACTCCTTGTGGTTAACTCCAAAATTGGTGAAATTTTTATTGGGAGTACATGTATATAATGTAAGTATACCTCAGAAATTTCGTAATTTTTGGACAAAAGTACAATTTATGATAAATGTCTAAATATTCGATAGTTTTGGCCATATGAAAAATAGTAAATGTATTTTAAAAATTTTGAGAAAAATATATGTTCAATATGGGACTATATTCTGCTAAATCCCAGAAAAGAAATATTTTTGGGACTGATTTGGTATTTTTCATGTAAATGAACTAGTTATGAGTAAATGAATTAAATATGTTATGTGAAGTAACAAAATTGGAAAATAGGATTGTATGGCTTGGGAATCCTATATAGGGTATATGTAGATTTTTGATGAGGGATTTGATCATTGGTGATGAAATCTTATGAGTATGGCATTTCTGAATGATTAAAGGCATTATTTGGTAAAGTGTAAACAATTGAAATAAATTTTTTATAAGTTTAAGAAGTGATTAAAATATTGTTATAATATTAATAATATTAGATTATGAGTTTATTAAGTGATTGATAATATTTGGATAAATTTAAAGTCTTTAATATTTATCCTTATTTTCGTTTGATTAATGCTTATATCATTGTCATCATCCTCATACTTATATTATGATGAAAGTCATTTTTGGCTTACGTGCAAAGATGGACTCTTGATTATTGGTTTTATAGTTGTATATCTTTGGCTTACGTGCAAAGATGGACTGTTGATTATTGGTTTTACAGTTGTATATCTTTGGCTTACGTGCAAAGATGAACTATTGATTGATGAGTATCTTTGGCTTATGTGCATAGATAAACTGTTTATTGGTATGATTATGACCAGGGATCATTCGGTATAATTATAACTCGTAATGTTATAGATGATGTGGTAAAAGTCCTCATTGGCCCGTAGTGCATTGATGGACAGTTATTGGTATGATTATAACCAGGGATTATTCGGTATAATCATGACCATTTATGATTACATGAATATCCTTGGTCGTAGTGCAGGGATGATTCGATGATGTGAATTATTTATTAAGCTGAGTCTCAGCGATAAAATATTGATTATACACTTTTAATTCATAAAAGATTGTTGATATCATGCTCTACTTGACTCTTCTAAAATACAGTTGTATGTCTTTCTCCTGTAGTGCAAAGATGAATTGTTAATGAATATCTTTGGCCGTAGTGTAAAGATGAATTTATTAGTATGATTGTGAGCAGGAATTGTGATTTGGTATAACCATGATTTTTGATGTTTCAGGTGAAGATAGGTGATGAAAATTATCTTCGTCCTGGGTGTGAGGAGGAATTTAGAATCACAATTATGATTATGAGTTATTCATATGATTGTGGACAGGAATTGTTGATTGATGTTACAGGGATAAAACATTGTTGGTGGACTTTTAACAGGGAGAAGATAATAGACCTGATGGTCTTTTTGACTCTTCTAATGCATTGCTCGTTCCGCTGCAACTGTGGTTGAAAAATTTTATCATCTACCATGTGTTCTAAATCTCTGATTTATTATTGACGAATGCTATTGATAATTTAATTATCTTTAGTCATGATATTCTTTACTGGGCTATTTGTGCTCACCCTTTGCTTCACAATTTCTTTCAGGTAATAAGAGTGTAGTAATTGGGTCGAAATGGGGATAACAGGGAAATAGTGTGATGGTTCGAGACTGTCGAAGTTTCTCAATACATTATAAAACGGCTTGAAATGTAATAGATAATTGTATTGAGGACCTAAGATGTGTGTGTCATATTTTATACATCACTTAATAATTGATTTTGGCGAACAACAATAGGGTGATGAGAACCCGACTTTGAAAGCGTCAAAAGTGCACCTCATTAGAATGAATATGATAGTAATCTTCTCGTTCTTCTTTGGAGTCTTAAAATATTTGATGCTGTATTTTATATGTCATTGTAACAATTTGAGTTTGGATACTGTCTACGAGATAATATTGTATTAAAACTCATAGCTTATGTGTTGTCGTACTCTGCACAACAGTTCAACAGTTGTATAAATGAAGTTTGTATGTTATTTTTATAGTATGCTATATGACGACTCAGAATGGGTCGTGTGGACCTATTTTGGGGGCATCACAAATAGTATAACAACTGATAACATATAATAGACAACAAGTTTTAGATCAACAACTGCAGCGGAATAAGCAATACATTAGAAGAGTCAAGTAGAGCATAAAATCTACTATCTTCTATGATTTAAAAAGTTTTTCATCAACTTCATCACTGATGTAATACCCGGAAAAAATATTAAATAATAATAAATAAATAAATATTAAATAATAAAATTATTTTATTTTAAAACATATTAATTGGACTTTGTATTTTATTTGGGTCAAAGTGGTCATTTAATTTACATGGGCTAATAGATATTAATAAGTGGTGGATAAATTAAATTGGTAAAATTGGGCTTTAAACTAAGTGGGTCTAATTTATAATTGTATAATTTTAAAATCCTATTAAAATTTGGAGAGCTAATAATATATTATATTAATTAATAAAATCTGTTTTAAGTGAATAAATAACTAAACCTAATTTTATTTTCATTATACAACTTGAGAAAGAGAAAGAGGAGGAAGCCGCCTCTTATTGTATTTCTGAGAGAAGTGTGTAACGGAATAATAAGAAAAGGAGCACAGGTTTGTTTTGTTTTGTTTCTTTTCATTTTATTAACCTTATTTATATCAATTGTTACTATGTTTTAATTTCTTTTAATTTACAACTAAGAATTGCGAAAATTGTTATATAATTGTGATGGGCGGTCATCATATAAGGTATCATATAAAGTAAAAGAGTGAATTGATTATATTATGTAGTATGAATATCCTGGTTTGGATCGGAGGATACGTTATTTATTTAATATATATAGATAAATGGTATATAAGGATTGTCTGCATCAAATTAATAATTCAGATTCTTAATAAGGTTATGGTCTTATATAGAATTATTTGGAAGATTGAATTGGGAATTTACATGAAAATAATAATAATATGAGTCAAAAAAGGAATTTCAGTAACTTTTTTTCAAAGCCTATTGTTATTATAGTGTTCATAGTCTATATATATATATATATTTATATATATATATAATAGAATTACCGATTGGTCCCAATATAAAAAATAGAAATGATTAAAACATCAATTATAATTTAATTTGGATTTGTGTCATAAAACGGATGTAAATTAGGAAATAAATTCATGTTATTATAAATTATAGTTATTAAGTAACTTATATTTATTATTATTTTGTTTAATTAGTTCGAACGGAAGGAATTTAAGGAGTTACAATTTGGAATATAATTTCGAGTGTTACATTGCTTAATCCAGGTACGGATTCCGTACTCTTTCAGCGATACTCTTGTTAAATTTGATTTGTTCGTTTTGTCTCTTGTAAGACCCCAACTTATTATAAATAAAATTAAATTTTCTCTATTCATTATTATAAATTAATAAGGTGTTAATTTGATATAATGATTTGGTTATGGGTGAAATGTGCAAATTTTGCAAAATAAGCAAGTGGTTATAAAATATTCATTTTTGTCGGGGAATATTCTTTTGGTCATGGAATATTCTTTTTGTTTATGAATATTCGTATGCGACTTGGTAGCCAGCCCATTCGTGGGTTCATAATGTAATAACCGCTTGATGAAGAAAACGACAAAGTATGAGTTTTTATAAATAACGGTGTAGTTGTTACTGCTAACAATTTGTTGAAATACACGTGGTTAAAATACAAGAATACGCGCGTGGTGGCACGGAAGCACACCAGTATTGCATGTATTATTGAATTATTGATTCGTGCGTAAGAAGGCACTACTCAATAATTGTTACGAAAGATTACTTTATTCAATATTTTATTTTATTGATTCAATAATTGCTTTGCGTTGATAGTTTATATTATTGTTGTTTCAATAATTGTCACTGCACAGTATTTTCCATTATCAATCAATAATTCATATTATTTGAATAATATTATTAGATAACATTATTGGCAATGTCTAGAAAGTTCTGTCTAAGGAGAGGTTTGGTCACCTAATTGCGCGCCAGTAAGGAGAAATCCTTATTGAAAGCCCCCTCTTCTTAGGACTACTTAGTTTTCATAATTGTGATTCTGTAATATTATTTATGAATAATTAATTATTGATTTATATGATAAGGAAATATTTATTTGATGTGGATATAAATGATGAATTTATTTATGTGGTTATTAATGAAGGAATTAATGTTGAGGTGTTTTATCAGTATTTTGTCAAAGTGGAGGTATTAAAAATCATCCGTTTGTGGATTTTGGATATTTTCTGTTGGGAATTTGGAAAAACTTTCTTCTGCAAAGTTGTAGAGAATTCGATTTCAGGCATAATTGACATAAATTTCATATTTTTCTGATAAACGGGCTATTTTCTACGAATTATTAAAGTTTCGATAAATAAAATGATTTTTTATTAAATTTATGGGGGGGACCGACTTTTGGTTGGTGGAATACACACATGGGCTACTGAATTCTTCCAACATGGCTGCCCAAAAATTCAAAGCATGCGTAGGAATTGTAATTAATAATAATATTATTTTATTATTTAGTCTCCTTTGGCGTTCTAGCATTTTCCTATAAATAGACGCCTAGGTTAGAATTGAAAATCACACCAGAAACAAGTTTTCTTTCTCTCTAGATTATCGAGTGTATTCTTGTGAGTATTTTGATACTTTGAGTGTTGCTATACGGTGCAAGTTCAGTCAGCACTATACTCGAAATTCAGTCAGAAGTACGGTTATTTTGAGGTAAGGGATGTTATTTTCTTCTTAAATGATATTATTTTCTTCAATATCATTATGCCGGAATATTGGTGAACTTTTTAATCAAATTTGAAACTTTTTGTGTCGGGGTTACTATTCACGTATACGACACTATTAACGTATACGGCACTATTCACGAATACGGCACTATTCATCGAAAAATAAAAATTTTCCTTTTTGTCCAAGATGTCTATTTTGGCTACTATCTTTGATTGTATCCATGTTTTGATCGTTATTTTTGAATGCTGCTTCAAAATTAGTTATTATGGAGTATTATTGATCTTGGATAAAACTGTTATACGAATCCCTAATATTTGTCCTTCTGTCTCACTGGATTCGTTTTCTTTAAAATATTTTTCATCATCCTCAGTCCTAAATGATGATATTCTTCAATATCTTTGGCATGTAGTGCAAAGATGAATGATTAATGAATATCTTTGGCCCAGTAGTGCAAAAGGTGAACAGTGTTGAGATGAACACGACCAACCGGTGATACTTGATGAATATTTTTTGGCTCAGTAGTGCAAAGATAAATATTTTATTAAAATATGTATATTGATTGATGTTACAGGGATAAAATATTGATGACGGACTCTTAAATCTTAGAAGATAGTAGAATTCATTCTCTACGTTGACTCTTCTAATGGATTGTCATTCCAATCGTGTTTTGTTGATCTAAAACTTGTTGTCTATTATATTCTATCGATTTTTTTCTGTTGAAGACTAATGATAATTTTTTGTATATTATCTTAGTCATAATATTCTTTACTGGGCTAGTTGAGCTCACCCTTTTCCTTTTTGTTCCATTTTTCTTCTCAGGAGGTGAAAATATAGCAGGATCGAGTCGGGGTATGGAATGATGGTTCTAGAAAGATTTTTTAGTTATCCTCACTATTTCTGTAAAATAGTGTATGAATAATTGTAATGAGGACTTATTTGGGTGTGGATATTGTCTAGAAAATAATATTTGTATTTAAACTCAAAGTATGTGTTGTCGTATTTTGTACGACAATTGTATTATTGAAGTTGTAGTTTGCTTTTTGTACCATGTATTTGGCGACTCAGAATGGGTGTTGTATACTTATTTTGGGGGCGTCACATCGCTTGTTCGAATTTTGTTATTTTTTCACATAATTATTTCCTATGAAATAAATATATTAGTTTCATTTTGGAGTTGATACATATGACTCGTATTTGTACTCTTTGAATTAGGTTATCATGTTTAGTACTATTTATTTTTGATAATTGCAGAGCGGTATATGTTGCTACCTTCGTTTTGAGACCTTGTGACTATAATTTGATTTGGTTCAACATGTACATATAGAACCCTTTTGTTGGTAATATGTCGCATGTGTTGTGACATGATATCTTTGTTAGAATATACCGTAGGGTATACCTGAGCTATAACCACCTGTGGGGGTACCACAAGCATGTCGTCTTGGCACGAGAGGCGTGACACTTTCCGTGGCGGTGTGATTAGTCCACGACGTCTCTGTTTGGGCTCCGGAGGAAGTGGGCCATTTGGTGTTTTGATGTGGGAGGCGTATGGGTTAACCCTAGTTTCCTGTTCTGCAGATTTGTGATGTTGTGCCAAACACACCTATCTGATTTGCATACATTTGGATTCGCGGTCCAATGTGTGATTTGCCTATATGGCATTATTTTGGTTACCTATGTGGCACTATTTTAACTTGCCTGTGTGGTATTGTTTTGATGTGCCTATGTGGCATTATTTTGGTTGCCTATGTGGCATCATTTGATTTTCCTGTGTGGCATTAGTTTGACTTGCCTGTGTGGCAATGTGTATTTCTGAGCTCATTCACTATAAAATAACACCCAACCATTTGATTCAGCCTATTATCGCATTGTATTGGTTTTGTTTGTTTCTGTTCAGTTTAATTCATTGAGTTAGTTACTTCAGTTCGTTATTTCTTTACTCTTCTGTTGATTCAGATATATTCCATTCAAGATCTTTGGAGATTATATTTTTGTCATATTTACACTTGAGGCTTTGTTTAGTATTTTGTCTCAGTTGTTTTCATATATCAGTTGTATATCTTTTGTATATCTATATCTGTACTGGGCAATTGGCTCATGCTGTGTTTTTCTTCCGGCAGGTTTGTGGGGGTGATTCAGGGCTGGTGTGATGAGAGAGTTGCCTTTGACCATCTAGGTTGTTTCGAATTTTAAGTTTTGATTATTTTGACTCTATTTGGAGAATTTTATTTAGTACGCTATTAATGGATCACCACTATTAATATTTTGAGGTTATTAGTGCTCTGTTTTCTTATTTTGAGGTTTATTGTGCTTTGCACGTGACCTCCCTTTCCTTTTCGGGAAGGGGGTGTTACAGAGATGGTATCAGAGCTTAGGTTCTTTCTTGTAGAAAACCTATTTAGGTTTGACCTGTGAGTTGTGGGTAAACCATTGGGTAGATGTAGGAGTTTGATTCGATTTTGTTCTTTGCTTGGTTGTTCTCTATTTTGACCAACTGTCAATTTCTTTTCGATTTGTAGTTAATTTGAGGGAGGTGGAATAATTTGTTAAGGTGATTGAGTAATGATATTAGTTAAGAATTTTGATTTAATCATTGAGATGGATAAAGTTATACTTTGTACAGATAAGAAGTGATCTTATATAAGATGTGATTATGATGTGAGTATTTGTATATTTTGACGAGTATTTGATTTTGGAAAATTAATCATTTAGAGTTGTTTTTTTGTGACAATTATTATGATCGTTGAATTGAGGATTTGATTTGAGTTAAGTTTGATTTATGTTAAGCTTGTGGATAATTTGAGGTTTGTATATTGATGGCATACTATGATAAAATAAAAATTACTAAGTATAGAGGATCTTTTATAAATTTGAGTCGTTGATATTTGAGGTAATTAGATTAATCATTTGGAGTTACTGATCAAATTTGTGGCTATTTTCTAGTAAGATGTTAGAGTTATATTCTATGAACTTTCTTTGTGATAGTATGGGGAGACATTGAAATTTATTGGATTAAGGTTTACAATAAGGGATGATTGATTTATTATATAATTAGATAGTAAGTGATAAAATTCAATTGATTTTGAGAGATCTTGAATATTTATAGTTTGCTTATGCATATAGTAGAATATTTGACTTAGAGTTTGATATGACGATAAAGAGATCTTAGTAGTATATTCTTTGGTGTAATAATATTTAAGAACTAGCTAGTTCAAATTGAGGTTTGAATATTTTGAAGCTCTTGAAGATTTAGGAAAAAGTTGATATAATTTGTTGAGTTATTTGGTTTATCCGATATCCATGGAGTTTTGTATGATCGATTTTATGTAAATTAAATAAAAATAATTTGTTAGATCTTTGTCATGTGTGGAACATAAACGTTTTACAAATTAAAGATAATTTTAAATATTTTGGGTATTCGAATCGTATTTAGATGAAGAAAATTTTTTGGTGATTTCGAATTATATTCTGAAGAGTACGTACGTTTGCAAGAATGAAACTCAAAGATATTAACGGGGGGCCCGCACCAACAGTGGATCATGTGATATAACGCGAAGAACCTTACCAAGGCTTGACACGATAGCCGACTAATCTTTTACGAGTACATGGATAATTGTGTGGACCTATGGACTTACCAGGCTTGATCGTTACAAATGGCGGCGCTACATTTTAATTTAAGTTTAAGAATAATTATGTAATTTAAATAAAAACTAAAATAAAACTTAATGTAGTTTATTTGAATTCCGAGGACGGAATTATTTTTAAGGGGTGAAAAATGTAATAATCCATTTTTTTATATAATTAAATATTAATTGATTTTATTTTATACAATTGTATTTAAATTGAAAAAGGTAAATGATTTGTTTCCCTCTTTTCTTCCTTGTTTTGTTTGGAAAATTAAATTCTTTTAGTAGATAATAAAATAATTGATTAAATTAAAATTAAAGAAGATAATTCCTTTTGTTAAAGTCTTGTGCTAAAATTATTCGGAGCGGGAAGCTATTTGGGAGATAGAGGAATCTATTCGAGCGAAGTATCCACATCTTTTGATAATTAGGTACGTTCATTCTTTTGATTCCGGGGACGGAATCATTTTTAAGGGGTATGTGATGTAATACCAGGAAAAAAAATTAAATAATAATAAATAAATATTAAATAATAAAATTATTTTATTTTAAAACATATTAATTGGACTTTGTATTTTATTTGGGTCAAAGTGGTCATTTAATTTACATGGGCTAATAGATATTAATAAGTGGTGGATAAATTAAATTGGTAAAATTGGGCTTTAAACTAAGTGGGTCTAATTTATAATTGTGTAATTTTAAAATTCTATTAAAATTTGGAGAGCTAATAATATATTATATTAATTAATAAAATCTGTTTTGAGTGAATAAATAACTAAACCTAGTTTTATTTTCATTATACAACTTGAGAAAGAGAAAGAGGAGGAAGTCGCCTCTTATTGTATTTCTGAGAGAAGTGTGTAACGGAATAATAAGAAAAGGAGCACAGGTTTGTTTTGTTTTGTTTCTTTTCATTTTGTTACCCTTATGTATATCAATTGTTACTATGTTTTAATTTCTTTTAATTTACATTGCAAAAATTGTTATATATTTGTGATGGGCGGTCATCATATAAGGTATCATATAAAGTAAAAGAGTGAATTGATTATATTATGCAGTATGAATATCCTGGTTTGGATCGGAGGATATGTTATTTATTTAATATATATATATATATAGATAAATGGTATATAAGGATTATTCGCATCAAATTAATAATTGATTCTTAATAAGGTTATGGTCTTATATAGAATTATTTGGACGATTGAATTGGGAATTTACATGAAAATAATAATAATATGAGTAAAAAAAAAAATTTCGTAACTTTTTTTTTTAAAGCCTATTGTTATTACAAAGGTTCATAGTCTATATATATTTATATATATATAATAGAATTACAGATTGGTCCCAATATAAAAAAAATAGAAATGATGAAAACATCAATTATAATTTAATTTGGATTTGTGTCATAAAACTGATGTAAATTAGGAAATAAATTCATGTTATTATAAATTAGAATTATTAAGTAACTTATATTTATTATTATTTTGTTTAATTAGTTCGAACGGAAGGAATTTAAGGAGTTACAATTTGGAATATAATTTCGGGTGTTACATTGCTTAATCCAGGTACGGATTCTGTACTCTTTCAGCGATACTCTTGTTAAATTTGATTTGTTCGTTTTGTCGCTTGTTCGAATTTCGTTATTTTTTCACATAATTTTTTCCTGTGAAATAAATATATTAGTTTCATTTTGGAGTTGATACATATGACTCGTATTTGTACTCTTTGAATTAGGTTATCATGTTTAGTACTATTTATTTTTGATAATTATAGAGCGGTACATGTTGCTACCATCTTTTTGATACCTTGTGACTATAATTTGATTTGGTTCAACATGTACATATAGAACCCTTTTGTTGGTATTATGTCGCATGTGTTGTGACATGATATCTTTGTTAGAATATATCGTAGGGTATACCTGAGCTATACCCACCTGTGGGGGTACCACAGGCATGTCGTCTTGGCACGAGAGGCATGACACTTTCTGTGGCGGTGTGATTAGTCCACGGCGTCTCCGTTTGGGCTTCAGAGGAAGTGGGCCATTTGGTGTTTTGATGTGAGAGGCGTATGGGTTAACCCTAGTTTTCTGTTCTGCGAATTTGTGATGTTGTGCCAAACACACCTATCCGATTTGTATACATTTGGATTCGCAGTCCAATGTGTGATTTGCCTGTGTGGCATTATTTTGGTTGCTTGTGTGGCATTATTTTGACTTGCCTGTGTGGCATTGTTTTGATGTGTCTATGTGGCATTATTTTGGTTGCCTATGTGGCATCATTTGATTTGCCTGTGTGGCATTAGTTTGACTTGCCTGTGTGGCAATGTTTATTTCTGAGCTCATTCGGTATGAAATAACACCCAACCATTTGATTCAGCCTATTATCTCATTTTATTGATTTTGTTTGTTTCTTTTCAGTTTAATTCATTGAGTTAGTTACTTCAGTTCGTTATTTCTTTACTCTTCTGTTGATTCAGATATATTCCATTCAGATCTTTGGATATTATATTTTTGTCAGTATTTACACTTGAGGCTTTGTTCAGTATTTTGTCTTAGTTATTTCCATATATCAGTTATATATCTTTTGTATATCTATATCCGTACTGGGCAATTGGCTCATGCTGTGTTTTTCTTCTTGCAGGTTTGTAGGGGTGATTCAGGGCTAGTGTGATGAGAGAGTTGCCTTTGACCATCTAGGTTGTTTCGAATTTTAAGTTTTCATTATTTTGACTCTATTTGGATAATTGTATTTAGTACGCTATTAATGGATCACGACTATTAATATTTGGAGGTTATTAGTGCTCCATTTTCTTATTTTGAGGTTTGTTGTGCTTTGCACGTGACCTCCCTTTCCTTTTCGGGAAGGGGGTGTTACAGCTGAGACTCAGCTTAATAAATAAAATTGAATCATCCCTGCATCATGGCCAAGGATATTCATATAATCATCAATGGTCAAGATTATACCGAATAATCCCTGGTCATAATCATACCAACAACTGTCCATCAATGAACTACAGGCCAATGAGGATTTTCACCACATCATTCGTCACATTACGGTCATGATTATACCGAAAAATCCCTGGTCATAATCATACCAAGTCCATCTATGCACGTAAGCCAAAGATGACTTTCATCACAATATAAGCATGAGAATGATGATAATAACATAATAATTCAATAAAACAAGTTCAAGGATAAATTTTAAAGATTTATAATTTAATTTATTCAGAAATCAATAACGTCAAAATTGTCAACTTGATACTGCTTTGTGGAGTAAAATTCAAGAATGCTCAGAAGAATATTTCCATGAAAAGATACTGGATGAAGCGCAAATATCTAGGATATTCTACTAATTTCATGGAGTATAGAAGCCAAAACTTTAACCAACTGAGTATAATAGAATATATAAAACTGCAAATGGATTTTCGTCCGCCATGCGGTAATCCACGTAGACAAATCATTCACAATTTAATAAGGAATGAATACGAAGGATCATTCACCATGCATGCGGTAATCCACATAGACAGGTTATTCCAACAGAATAATAAAGAATGGAATAACAGAAGAATTCACCAAGCATGCGATAGATCACACATGAATGTGTTATTCCAATGTAATAATAAAGAATGGTATAACAACCCTTACGAATATTGAAAGAAATAACTCTCTTCATGAATACGAAAGAAATAATTCCCTTACTTTAGAAAAAACTTGATCTTTGGAATAGTGAGGTAGCGCACTTCTCTTTCTTCTTTTTCTCTATAATTTCTCTCTATAATAATTGCTCTATAGCTTTAGTGAATTGGTGAGAAATGAAGGAAGAATGAGCTTCTATTTATAGGAAAATATAGTTTCATTAATTGCACATTTTGGGACTCGAAATATTACAGTATAATACCTTCCTCTTTTTCTTCATTTTAAATTTAGTCCTGCAAGTATTATCAAACTTGCACTACCTCCCCTAATAGTAAATCATGTGAATCAATAGTAAATCATGTGACTCAATAGTTCTAAACATGTGAAAAAATTAATTATAGTATAGTACCTTCATCAATACTTCCATTTTTAATTTAGTCATGCAAGTATTATCAATCTTGCACCAACTCCCCTAATAGTAAATCATGTGAATCAATAGTACACACATGTGAACACATAGTTATAAGCATGTGAACTAATAGCATTTAATTGCTCATTTATCTGGTTAATTACCCAATTGGTCAATTATAACCTCCAGACATCAATTATTATCGAAATAAATGTCAATTTTCACTAACACTAATAATTCCAACATAATGGAACTATCAATTTCATCTTTAATCAACACGAATTCATCATTAATATTATAATTCACAATATTTAACAACCAGGTCGTTCCCAGGAAAGAGGGGGCTTTCCAATAAGGATTTCTCCATATTGGCGCGCAATTAGATTATCTAACATCTCCTTGACAGAACTTCTAGACATTGTCAATATTGCAAATAATAATATGAATAACTTTGTCGTCTCAATTATTGATTTAATAATCTAACATATTATACAGATGATACTGTGACAATAATTGAATCAATAATATGAGAGATATGATGCAAAGAATTCTTCGTAGCAATAATTGAGTATAACCGAGTGACTTCTTACGTAAGCATCAATAATCAATACTTATGTGCTATTATGCAACCACACGACATCGTATTTTTTTACTACCGGGGGTAGTTCAACGCTTTTTAACGGTAACACTTTCACCGTTATTTTTATAAAATGATAATTCTGTCGTTTTCTAACTACGACAATACTTCAATTATGGGGTCCACCAATGATTGTGCCATCGTACGAATATTCCCTGTTAAAACGAATATTCTCCAACCAATCGAATATTTTATAATAACTTGCATACTTTGCAAAATTTTCACATATCACCCTTAACTTTAACCTTTTATCAATTTAACCATTTACGAAATAAAATAATAATTCTAAGAAAATTGAATACTTTCATTTCATAAAATTCGGGGTCTTACAAAGTATTTGTTGTAAATTTAGCATATTACATGGACCCCCACTTACCCATTTTTTAAAATCGTCGGGAGAAAGTTATCTCAGCTTATATATATATATATATATATATATATATATATATATATATATATAAGTATTACATATATAATAATAATATCATGGGGAGAAAGTAACTTGGTCGAGAGGAGTTTTATTATTATTATTATTATTATTATTATTATTATAAGTTTTGTTTTTTAAGAAAAATAGAATATATTTTATTTTATTTGATTGCATAGTGCTACATAGTGTTTCATAGTAATGCATAGTGTGTGCATAGTGCTGCATAGTGAAGAATAGTAAAATAAAAAAAATTAAAAGTTTCGTCCGTAAATTCTCAAAATTTTTGCCCGTGATGGTTTCACTGTTGATCCGTGATTTCTAAAATTCAAATAGTATCACGCCATTCTCCTATAAATAGGATGCTTAGTTTAGAATTGAAAATCACACTAAAATCAGAGAATTCTTCTTCTATAATATTGAGCGTATTTCTTTAGAGTTCAAGGAAGCTTTGAGTGTAGAAAATAGTAAAAGTTTTCTTCAAGAATATCTCCACAGTACCAGTCAAAATTTCTCTCCTTTTAAGGTAAGGGGTATTATTTATTTCATATTCGCTTACGATATTATTTTTCGTATTCGTAAGGAATTTTATTTTCGTTCACTATTCGTAAGGAATATTATTTTCGTTCAATATTCGTAAGGAATATTATCTTCGCTTCAATATTAAGTAAGGAATATTATTTTCATTCAACAAATAAGTAAGGGATATTATTTTTGTTCAATATTGGTAAGAAATAATATTTTCTTCCATACTTTGTAGTATGTATGTAATATTATTTCGTTTCAGATTCCGAATTATACACTCATTTTGTTAAGTATTGCTTATATACTCCTTGAAATTAGTAGAATATCCTTGAAATTTGCGCTTCATCTAGTATCGTTTCACAAGGATATTTTTCTGAACATTCTTGTTAAAATTTAATCTTTTTATGTCGGGGTACTATTCACGGGGTACTATTCACAAAGTACTATTCACTGGGTACTATTCACCCAGGTACTATTCACCCAAAAAATTGATTTCTTTTCTGTCCAAATTTTGTTTGATACATAAATATTATTCTTGAATTTTACTCCACAAAGCAGTTGTCATGTTGACAATTTGGACATTTTTAAACTCTAGATAAATTAAAAATCTTTAATATTTATCCTTGATTTCGTTTGATTGATGCTTATATCATTGTCATCATCATCATGCTTATATTGTGATGAAAGTCATCTTTGGCCCGTAGTGCATAGATGGACTGTTAATTGTTATGATTATGACCAGAGATTATTCGGTATAATTATGACCTTTAATGTTACAAATGATGTGAAAAATGTCATCATTGGCCCGTAGTGCATTGATGGACAGTTATTGGCATGATCATGACCACTAGTGATACCAACGAATATCATTGGCCAGTAGTACATGGATAATTCGATGATGTGATAATAATGAATATACATGGCCCGTAGTGCATGGATAATTCAATGATGTGGATTATTTATTGAACTGAGTCTTAGCGATAAAATTGATGATAAACTTTTTAAATCATAAAAAATAGTAGATATCATGCTCTACTTGACTCTTCTAATGGATGGCTTGTTCCGCTGCAGTTCAACTTGTTGTTTATTGTAGTCTATCAGTTTAACATGTTGAAGGCTAAAGATAATTTATTCTGCATTATCTTAGTCTTAATATTTCTTACTGGGCTAGTTGAGCTCACCCTTTTGCTTTCATTGTTCTCTTCAGAAAATGAGAATATAGCTGGGACTAGTCAAGGAATGGAGTGATGGCCCAAGATGGTTTCTGTAGTAGTCCTCAGTATTCTATAAGAATAGTGTGATAATAATTGTAATGAGGGCTTATATTGAGTTTGGATATTGTCTAGGAGACAATATTTGTATTAAAACTCACAGCTTATGTTTTGTCGTATTATGCACGACACTTAACAGTTTTATAAATTAAGTTTGTATTTGGATTATGTACAAGCACATTATCGAATATGAACCCCTACAATTTGAGAAAGATTTATCTAATAAAGAGTTCTTGTTCAGATAGTCGACAGGAAAGAGCAAGTACTCAGAAATAAAATAATACCTTCTGTTAAGGTAATCTGGAGGAACCACAACGCTGAAGAAACTACGTGGGAACTCGAAGAACAAATGATGAAAAATTATCCTCATTTATTTGCTTAATATATGTGTAAAGATTCTGGGAATAGAATCTTTGTAAGGGGGAAGAATGTAACGGGACGAATTAAGTGAATCGTTATTCTGGGGACAGAATCCTTTTAAGAGGGGAAAGATGTGACGAACGAGACCTTTGTAATTAATTTTTAAATATTTATTGAATTAAATAAATATTTTATTGATTTATTTATTAAGTTAAATAATTATTTGATCGAATTGTTGTAGATTAATTTAATTAAGTGTGTCACATTGATTAAATTAATGTGGAATAATTTTATTGATCAAAGTGAGAATTTAATTAAGATAATTAAATTAAATGAGTTTTCAAATAATTTTATTGTTGTTCTAATTAATTAAATAATTAATTAGAGATTTAATGATTAGTTATAAATAATAAATGAGAATTTTAATTATGTGATGAGGTGATTTAATGGGTAATATTGCCTTTTATTTAATTAAGTTAAATAATATTATTTGATTAATTAAGGTGTGACAAATAAACTATATAATAATAAGTTAATTAAAATAAATTAGAAAGGGATTAATTTGAAACAAGCCAAACATAGCCTAAGGAACATGGGAGCAGTTAAGGCCCCATTGCGCTTAACTGCTGCCCATGATTCACTGGTTATATTATTATACGTATTATATGTCAGTTCATTATTTCAAGTCTGGAGAGCATAACACGGAGAGAAAAGAGAGAATTTGAGATAATAGTGAGATTGGAGAAGGAGTTGGAGAATTGAAGAAATTTATTATCTTCTTTGTGTAATCTTAACAGAGTTAGCAAAGGTAATTTCTTAATTCCAGTTTAAATTATGTTTTTAAGTTTCCTCCATGAACGTATATTAAGTTCTTTGTTAATTGAAATTTATGAATTATTTTGTTAAAAACTTGATGTTAGATGTTTATTAGCATGTATAGTTCAATTATATATGATCTATATGTGTTTTAGAGTAATTAATCCATGAAATCATGTTCAAATTGGAGTTTTGACGTTACAGAAATATAAATATTGAATATAGCCCATAAGTACAAAAATTGATGCCTAAATCGCATATTAATCGGTGAATTGATAATTGATTATGTTTATGTAAAAACAAAAATAACAAAACTTATATGAATTGATTTGGTTGAAAATGAGTTCGTAGTGGTCGATTTCGTTAAGAATGTCAAAAATGGAGTTTTTTCACAAAAACATTAAAATTGTGTTGTTTAAGTGACTTAAGATGTTAAAAGTATGCTAGGAATATCATTAAATGTTTCTGTTAAGTTCAGAACATATGGGTGAAACTGAATTCGTTGTTTGACTAAAATTTTGGCCTAAATTGGCTCTGTTCTATTTTCTTCATAAAAAGCTAGAAAACTAAATCAGGTAACCTCATTCCGTGAACAAAAAATAAAATAAAATATTTATCAAATAAAATGAATATTTTAGTTGAAATATTTATGGAATAAAATAAATATTCGATGGAAATTATTATGGAATAATTTATTCGAGTGTAATAATAGTGAGGGAATGAAAATATTCTAATTTAATTAAGTAATTAGATTAGAAGGGTAATGATTTGTTAAATAAAGTGGAGTTTATATTAAATAATTAAGTGAAAGTGTGACTAATGGACCATATAATAAGAGAATTAGAAAAATAAATTAGAAAAGGTCTTGTACCTTTATAACTGCTATGTTTTGTAACTGGTTAAACCAAATTAAAAAAATTGATGTCCATGAGATTATATGATGTTGTTTAAACTTAAGATTTGAGATTTCAGTCCTGTATATGTGAATGATGGTAATGAGCATAATTTAAACCAAGTTATCTAGTTGTATTAAAAGAGGGAACTAAACCTATAAGGTTAGTATTAATGTAACTAATGAATGTCGTGAATACATATGGTATGTGTGTAGGATTTGTGGTGAACGTGAGTACTAATCATTTAGCCTACGCACGAGGCAAGTTTCCAAACCCTATTCTTACATTAAGCAAGTTCTTAAATCTTATTATTATTGAGCAAGCTTTGTATTCTTATTTTGAACTATTCAAAGCTTAATTATTCAAGTTTATGATTCCAAATAAAATGTTCTAATTCTTTTGAAGTATTACTTTTATTGTACAAAGTTCATTTAATTGTGTAGAATTGAGATCCAATCTTTTCAGTCAATTATATAGAGTTGAGATTCAATCTTTGATTTGATTATTGATTTTGATATTGAATTGAAACATTGAATAGATAGTGAATCCTTATTAATTCAACTAATCCTTAGTTGATGATTATTGAACTCTAAATTACCCTTGAAACTAATCCAAACCAAACTTCCTTTGGTGCGGACTCTAACATCAAGGCTGAGATGAACAACCCTGTTATGGGGGATTATATTACGCGATAGCGTTAAGATGTTGTGCACATACATGGTACTAAGGGCTGATCCCCCTAAGTACGAGAAGCAAGGTCCATATAGTCTTACAACTGTTAGAGGTTTAAAGTAGAAATACTTAATAACCTAGGACATAGTTTATGGTTTTGTGACCCTCAGATGTACTTTTGATTCCTGTTTTAATCTTGATTCAAAATCCGAGCTTTCTTTTGTTCAGTATCCATTAATTATTCGCATGTTATTATTATTACTATTGTTAAACTTGTGGACAATTGTTGCTCGCTCTTGCAAAATAACATTGCAGCTAAGATTTAGAAAGTTGATAAGCCATCCACAAGTAAGGGCAAGGGCAAAGGCAAAGTTGATAATATTTGTTTAACCCAATAAATAAATCAACAAAAATATTTATTTAATTTAATAAATATTTTAAATTAAATACAAAAATCACAATTGTTGCATCCTTCCCTCCTTAAAAGGATTATGTCCCCAGAATCACGATTCAATTAATACGTCCCGTTACATTCTCTCCCTTACAAAGATTTTGTTCCCAGAATCGTTACACACAGATTAAGCAAATAACTGAGGATTAAATAAGGAATTTATTCTCTATACTTGCTATGTGTGATGCAACATGTATGATTTATTAAAATGATTATGATTGTATAAACTGAGCATGTTATTATGTGCTGTATAATGCATGAAAATTGTTTGATTTACTGAGTTGTCGAGCTCAATCTTGCAAAAATAACCATTTTGCAAGTTAAGATACAATGAGATGTTATCTGCCATTTGGATGGTAATAAAAGTAGTATGCACACAAGCCAATCATGTTTGATGATAAAGCATATACTTTATAACAATCTTATTCATTTATTATATATAAAGTATTAATTTATTAAAGACTTTTAATTATCTACATGATGTTGCTTTATAATATGTGATAAACCCATAGTTTTAAGCAATACTTTTAGAATGATGATGATGATCATTTTAATGAGATCTAAATTCTTAAAAAGCTTAAAACTAAAATAGTTCCCAATTGTTGAATTACTAAATTGGAGATTAGTGAATCCGGATAGATTGGTATATACGTTGCTTGTTCATTGGATTAGGATGATTGATCTCATGATCATTTGTGTGGAGACACTAAAGTAAGTATGTAGGTGCTTATTAGAGAATAAGTTCACTGAACGTGGCTCGCTAAGGAATACCTAATGGAGTTTTACTTGCTTTCGATAGAAATTCTGTAGTGATAGTAGTCTGAGTGATCCTTAGACTTGAGATCATCATAGTATCTTGTTTATGATGAGTTATACTTTGACTTATTCCTTAAGACCCTTAAGGTATATCAAAGGGTATGCTTGGGTATAATAAGTTGTACATAGAGATAGTGTAAGATTAATAAAGAATCTATCGCTTCTAGTAAAAAAAAAAAAGAAATGTCCTATGTGATTCGATAAATGACAACCCAGTAGTCCTTGGCCAAGGCAGAATGAAATTAGAAAGGAGTTTCTAATTTGCATTATTTGGAGTTGTGCATTTAAGAGTCGAAATACATATAATTAAATAAAATAAGACTTGACAGTAATTCCATATCTTATATTTAATTGGGACATTATATGGTGGAAGGATTGAATCGTACGGTAACTATTTACTCAAAGGTTCTTTTATTATTAATGTTAAAATCTATATTATCTGAAAAGTCGTTGATCGCTAGGGAGGCTTATCTCTATTGTAGAATAAATATTATTTATTTAAATAAATTAATAGTTTAATTTATTTATTTAAATAAGATTAGAATTTGTTCTAATTGATTTATTTACAACCGGTTTAATATGGAGAACCTAAAGGGTCACACCATAAAATGAAGAATAATTATTTAAGAAATTAATGGCATAATTGTAATAATAAGTTAAGTATATTTAATTTAATTTATGGTGATAGAATAAATTAAATAGCTTAATATTTATTATTTAATATTTTAGAAATATTAAATATAAATTAATAAGAGGAGTCTTATTATTATTATTACTATTATTATTATTTAATTCCTAAAGGAGTTTGGGAATTAATTAATAAAAGTACTCTCATATATTCCTAATAAGATTAGGAGGTTAAATTAATTAAAAGAGTTTAATTAATTATCCCTAATAAGATTAGGGAGCTTAATTAATTAAAGGAATTTAATTAATTAAATAATACCCTATTTTCTAATTAGATTAGATGTGACGCCCCCAAATTCAGGTACTTGGAACCCGAACTCGTTGCTTCACGATACCATTTTCTATGAGCGGAATTATACAATAATAATAACAATAATATAGGTACCAAACTTAGTTTACATATGCATCAAAGTCTACTCCCAGGTACGTGACCTTTAAACATTCATTACATCATAGGTAATAAGTATCGTTATCTTAATAAACTCTAATTATTACACAGAATTTTATAAAACTCATTCGAACAGCTTTCCTTTCCCCTTGTTCTTGCCTGATCCTTCGGATTGATCATACTTAGCTGAAAACATTTAAATTTAAAGCAAGAATGAGCATTTGATTGCCAATGATAATAACAACAAAAATAGATATTAGCTGAAAGAATTAAATGTTTTCTTTGAATGACACTTCTACAACGAATCAATAGTTGTGAAGTAAGCTGAACCAATAATAACAACATATCAATTCTATATCAAAATTTTGAAACTACGTACTGACTATAACTGGAAATCAACTGACACACTATGAACATTTTTCTATTTTCGAAAAGGTTAAATGTAACTTCATCTAAAAATCACATAACTTACAGCACGGGGTGATCAAATAATTATGCCTCAGATTGATCAATGCTACATGCAAGAACGATATCATCGTTCATCTTATCCACCTTAGGTGCACAAAAGTTTTCCCATATTAGGGATGTTCATACTTAGTCAGGAATCCGAACCAAAATAATCTGGTTGGATACAATAAAGTTCTATCTTATTCAATAATATTTTCAAGTTTGTGTCTAACCAAATCAAATAGCTTAGATGGCTTTTAAGTCAACGTATACATACTGGAAATCAATAAGTATGTATCAATATGTGATTAAATACAATGATTATCCAAGTGGGGACACTTGTATAACCATATTTAGAAACTAACGAATGTAAATAAATATCTAGATTATCTTGCTATCTTGTGTTGATAAACGATGATCGGATAATTTAAGAACTTGTATGAATATGAATAATTGGATACATAATCAATAACAATAGAGTTGATAATCTGTCATAATGATAATATAATTCTGAAACTTTCTTACTCATGTCCATTGCATAAAGGAAATACAAAGTTAGGATACTTGCCTGAGCTGCTGCTTACAATAACGCAACTTAGTTTTATCTTATACCAAAACCTATCATTAATAAGATCATTCGTTCGATTAGAATAATATATTATATCACATAGTACTGCTATTTGTAGTCAACACATAACCTAATCACATTGTCACATAGTTTAACAGTCATTGGGTCACAAACAGACACGTATCTAGTCAAGTTATCTAAGTCTAGATCAACTCCTGAAATATTTCGGTGTGCCGACGACTTTATCGGGTAATTATCGAGTCTAAAACTCTATTCTGTAGTTCAATATTCGATTAGATAATCAAATATCAGTCATATCATCTTTCATAGCCTTATAATAATTTTTAAATAATTATTATAATTTATCATAATTTTTCAAACACTGAAATCATTATAAAATGATTTAAATTTTAAATAATTCTATTATCATTAATATCTAATTAATATTAAACTATTAATGAAACCATTGTCAAAATATTAAAGTTATTTATAATAACTCAAAATATTTTTAAAGTATTAATATTACCCATAAATGATTTTTAAAACATTTAAAATCATTTTAAATAATTATCATTGATATTTAAATATTAATGAATTATTCATCAAAATATTAAAAGTCATTTATTATAACTTAAAATATTTTTAATTCATTTATATCCTTTTTAAATGATTTTTAAATCAATAAAACCATTTTTAATTTATTTATTCAATATAATTATTAAATAAATCAAATATCATTAATATAAAATTATTAATGAAATTTACCTTTAAATATCAAAAGTTATATTTATAACTTTAAAATATTTTAAACTATTTATTTTTATTTAAAATGATTTTTATAATATTAAAATAATTTTTAATTAATTTATTTCATATAATTACTAAATAAATCTAATATCATTAATATAAAATAATTAATGAAATTTGTCTTAAAATATTAAAAGTTATGTTTTATAACTTAAAATATTATTAAATACCTTATTATCATTTAAAATGATTTTTAATATAATAAAATCATTTTTAATTAATTTATTTAGTGCATTTATTAAATAAATTAAATACCAATAATATCCAAATAAATATTAATATTTATAAAAAATATGTCAAATTATTAAAAGTTAATTTTCATAACTTAAAATTATTTTTGTAATTTTTAGAAATTATTTTCTATTTTTAAATGATTTTTAGAAATTAAATTAATTAAAATTATTAAATATGTCGCTAAAGCCTTTGGCGACAGTAAGTGTCGCCTTAGGTGTTCATGAGAAACCCAGAACCTTCATAGACAGTTTCGAGTTGGTAGGTTTGACCATCAATAAATCAGTGTGCAATGTGTTTTTGTGCTAGCTAATGATTGAATCTTGTAGAACTAGTGTAACACTACATGTAACAACCAATAACCAGGTCATACATCATCACAATCGAAAGTTATTAAGCTTTGAACTAGCTTTCAGAACGTGTTCATCATATTTCTTGGCTGCCCAGAATTTTCAGTCATGGCCGGTCAACGCTTTTGTTGACCTTATTTCAGTCAATCGGTTCATGTTATAGTTGTGTTAGACGTCGGACCTTGTAGACTAACTAACAGGGTATCTAGTTTGATCATTGTTCAAGCCTAAACATCAACAATCTGCAGGATCTAAGGCATTAAAAAGGCTGTCAGAGCTGTTCTTTATTTCTGGGTTTGCCCAGAGATGAAGAACAGATCGTGGGTCTTACTTTGAGCTTCCACTACATGCTAGTCTTGTAGTATTTTCATGATCTAATGATTTCAGTGCATAGCCAACATGTAACTTAAGAGATCTATTACAAAAAGTCAACAAAACAAAAACAAAATATACAGATTCGGATCGGTCAAACCTTGTCAGAATACATGATCATACGTTTTCTGGGTTGCCCAGAAAACATATTTAGTGTTCTTCCTGCTTGGTTTGACCGTCCATAAAATCCAACATGCATGATATTTAGATGATATAAAACCTTGAATCAACGATCCATATACCAAATTACAACCTTATTACATAAATAAGAACAAATCAACTAACAACAAAAAGATTTGGGCCCATAAACTTCTTTGTCGAGCTTTACGGGCAAGTTCAATGGTACCTTTAGATTTCATACTCATTATCGATGTCGGTCAACGTGGTTTGACCACGAATATCTTGAGTTTTAGTCACGATCCGACCCTGTTTCCAATTCCAGATCATAGTCCACATAACAAAGAACATATCCATAACATAAAATACGCATAACACTTAACAAAGAAAGATCTAGGGGCTTTGACATTTGTTGTCAGACCACAGTTTTAAAATTTTCCATATTTTATAAATTATTAAATCCAAGCCTATAGATGTTATGGATCTAACATCTATCAACCCAGATCATCTATTAACACTATATACTACATGATTTAACACCAAAACACAAAATCTAACATAAGATTAAATATCAACTTCTAGGGTTAGGTTTTTATACCTTTCTAAGAAAGTCTTGATTCTGACTTCTGATTTGGTTATATGTATTAGTGGGGCTTGGTTTGTGACTGATATTAGAAATGAAATTCGGAGGTTTTAGAGAGAGAAGTTCTAGGATGAGAGTTGTGAACAAATTTGCATAAATGTGACTTTTTCTCTCTCTTGATCTATGTAAATAATGGTACAAGGCACATGGCTGGTGAATTGAATCTGATTTGCTGGAATGCTATAGCTCATAGCTAGACTAGGGTGGCTTGTCAAGATTTTGCTAGCAATAATTCAAGAATGGGACAAAAAGGGTAAAATGGTCATTTGGTTATCAATTTTAATGGTATTCTTATCCATGATACTTGAATCTAGGATTTAATCACTAGATTTTAACCCTTAAAGTTTCCCAATTAATTTCTAGGGTTTGAAAAATTAAAATTAAAGTGCAATAAAATTTTAATTAAAACACACTAATTAAAATTAGGGGTTTTAATAGAAAATTAGGGCTTAAATAATTAGGGTTCCTTAATATTATTAGGGTTCCCAAATTAACAATTCAATTTACTAAAATAATAATTAGGGTTTCTAATTTTAGCAATTAGGGTTCCTAATTAGCAAATTAGGGTTTTCAAATATTAATTAGGGTTTTCCTAATTAACAGAAATTCTATAATATGCAACATAATTCATATAACACAATTTATGACCGATCTTAAACTTCAGTTTTGAGTTTCCAATTATGGTTTATGACAATAATACCAGGGTTTGTCGTGATACACCATAATTGACTAACCAATATTAGTCTACACATATACTGTATATATTTATAACACTAAAAAATAATATTATATTTAATATAATATTATTATTCTCATTCATTGCTCAAAATCCAAAATTAGGGTTTGGATTCCATATCTGATTTATCTTTCATAAATAACATTATTAATTAAGTTAAAATAATTAACTTAAATAATCAACAAAATTTCATGTAATAAAATAATATAATTATTATAATAATTCTATAATCATTTCATATATTATTTAAATAATACAAAAATCATATTTTTATGGAAAATAAATAATAAAGACATTTCTACTATAAAATTAATTATTATAAGAATATACTTTATAATGATTAATAATTCTAAAATAAAATTATTTGAAATTATTCATGTAATAAATAAATTTTATTTATCACACATATACATACACATTACTTGGCACATATTTCTATTTTTAAAATAAAAAAAAAATTATATGAAAAATTTCTCAATTATTTATATAGACAATATCGGGGTATTACATTAGAAGGGTTAACTAATATCTTTATAAGAGGAGACTTATATCAGATACCAAAATACGTGATTCCAATTGTTGGAGAGTACACTCTTTTCTATGAGAGATAGAAAAACTAGGATTTTGTCAAACACCCATCTTCTTGAATCTTTCTTCTTCCTTGGTGGATCACCTCTAGAGGCCAAACACTTGGGTGGCTAACATTGATCAAAGGAAGGAACCAAAACCGGTGGATTCAAGTTGAACGCGAAAAGATTGGAGGTGAACTTGTACCTGAGGAAGCTCGAAACTTCAAGGGTATGATTCTTGTTCTTTATTTTTTTGTTTAATTAATAATTGTGCATAAATGATGATCCGGGTATATGGTTTGTAAAAAATTTTAAACTCTGATTTTCTACGCTTCCGCTTAATTTGTGCAATTTGATTGCGTTCATGAATATTTCAAACCTAACAGGTAATGACCAAAAGACATGCAAGAAAATAAACTTACTTTATCTAAAAATTATTTAAACCATGCTAAAGGTTTCAATATAAGTTGTTGGCAGTTTATGATGTTTATTTAATATTAGATTGTAAATGCTGAATTATCCAAAATATTAAGGATATTGTATTGAGACGTGTAATTTTATATAATAAGTTTGATAAAGTGAATCATAGAATAAGCATAATTCTATGATATGTAAATGTAAAGGTTGTGATTCATGGAATAAGAGAAAGAAGTTACAAAAGTTTTGATTATTCCGCATTTTTAATAATTATATCATCGATTACTGATGTAAATATAGAATGTAAATGTATTATTAACGACCAAAGTCGAGGGGTAGAATTGTAACGACCCCAAAATTCATACAATTCAACTATCGACTTCGGTCGTTAATAATACGTCTAACTTTTGATTTTACATCCTTATTCGATGTTAAACTTAATAAAATGCGGAATAATTAAAAACTTTTATGTCTTCTTACTTTAATTCCCTGGATCAAAACCTTTATCATTTACACATTTCCGAATCAATTTTAATTTATGATTCGCTTCATCAAAGTTATTATATAAAACCTTACATTTCAATCTGATAACCTTTGCATATCAGATAACTAAAACTTTACACACTTATTGTGATTTATCAAGTACATTTCTCAAAACCTTTATCTTTACCTACCTTTGAACCATACTCAGTTAATTACTCACTTTATCAGAGTTAATAAATAAAACATACATCCAGGTTCAATACCCTTTATACAACTGATAAAAACTTAAACTTTATAATTTAACATCTATTAAACATCATACATTATTCGGAACCCTAAACATGGTTCAAATAAGAATTATTTAGCCAAAATCTTCAAGTATCACATCTGATTCATGTCTTTCAAGTAGCACATAACTTTTCCTTGAATCATTAACCTGCAAAAGTAATTATTTGCAAGGTTGAGCTAGACAGCCCAGCAAAATCTAACAGTGTTCATGCATCACATAGCACATAATAACATGTTCAACATATATCTCATAAACATTGGACTAACATAACATACATGCTACAGTTCATAGAACAAGTATAAAGATTGAGTTCCTTACTCAATCAACATGCTTTACTCAATCAACGTAGTCATAAATTGACTTTAACATTTCATACTTTCAACATATATATAACACATCATGCTCTTTACAATAAAGATTTAAAATAGTTAATCATCAAGTTCACATAGCAAATAGGAACTGAAAGACTTGTCTGATTCATAGTTTATGAACTACGACTTAACTACTTAACGCTTATCTGCACTTCGTGTATTCCTACACAGTTATATAATCATTCACATTAACTATTAGTTTCATAGCAATGCGTAGTAGTGTCAATTCTCTGAAAATCTCAAGAATTCTCTCTCAACTCTCTCTCAATTCTCTGCAACTTTCTTCCTCTTAGTGTCAATATAGGTTAACTATTACAATGCGTAAAAAAACTGATGGCCAATCCATTATACGCACACTTAAAATAGCAGTTACAAAATATAAAGGGTCTCTAGGCCATGTTTGGCTAGAACCCAATTTTATTTTTAATTTATTTTAATAATCCCCCTTATCATATGGTTCACAAATGTCACCCTTTATATGATTAAATTACTTAACCAACATAACTCTAATTTTAGTTAATAAATCATTAATCCTCTAATTTAATTATTTAATTAAATTAGAATATTTCTCATTCCATCCATACTATCACATTTTAAATAAATTATCCCATAACAATTCTCATAAAATATTTATTTTATTCCATAAATATTTTAACTATATACTGAAATTCACAATCGTATTACATTCACATTATCTTCTTATTTTATTAAAACAAATATATTTACGTTATTTCACTATTTTAATTAAGTGAATCACCCATATAATTCTGAAACTTAATTCATAATAATTGTCATCGCCACAATAATAATTAAATTATACTCTCTCATAATATAATTGTAACTTAATCAAATTAACTAATATTACTCGGTTAATTTCCTTTTCATAACAATTACATCAATTTCTTCAATATTTTAATTAACTATTGGACCTCTTTTTCCCAATACATGAATATACATAATTTTCTTCACACCAAATTACATATTCACAATATATAACACATATATACACATACTCAAACTCAAAAACATCTTTATAATAAGAATTTTATTTATTAAATTCTTATTTAAATAATTTATGAAAATTCGGGTTGTCACAGGAATTGTCTAGATTTTGGGGTCGTTATAACAGTTTACAGGGAAATAGTTGTTTAAACCTTTTAAAATGAAAATAAAAGTTCGTGGACTTATAACCGCTCAACAAAAGCCAGTATGTCATTTCAAAAATATCTTTTGAACACAAAGGAAGTAATTTCCACTTATTCGAGATCTCTTCACAACTTTTGTTCAATTGTTGAAGGTTTAGAAGTATGAAAGTATGATTCTTGATTTTGTTGTTTTATATACAACTTTTATACTTGTTGGGCATGTAAATGCTCATTCTTGCTTTAAAATTAAATGTTTCAGCGAAAATTGAGTGTGTTGAAGGTTCTAGTAAGGACAAGGGCAAAGGGAAGATAAACGAATAGAGGATATGAATCATATCTGTAATAGATAGGTGTATTATAATAATTATTATGATAATTATTATGTATTTAAATATTTAAAGGTCTTAGAACCTGAGTATGTAATAATATGTCTGTAATAATTAGTAATTACTTTCATATTAGCAGGATAAAGTAGATGGATGACGATGAATGTTTAGTATTGTGAAGCACCATATCCACAATTTATAGGTACTCGGATTTGAGGGCGTCAAATAAACTAATTGTCAACATAGATCCACTTTTTAAATGATGGGATTGGAAGTGGTTTAAATTTTGGTGAGCAACTTTGGGGATGGTTGAACCCCCTTGAAAACCTATCCATTTTAGTCCTTTTTCTATAGCATCATATTGATGTCATGGCTTACCTCACATCTTACAACACTTGGACCATCCTTAGACTTTAAGTTGGGCTAGGTTTGGTCTTGCTACTTGGGCTTCTCATATTCTAGCACTAGCTTGAATTGCATCTTAGGTTGGACCTCTTAAATGAATATGGGTCCTTTACACTAATATACAACAATTAGAGAGTAATTACAAAAATAAAATATACAAAACATAATTACAAAAATAAAACATACACAATATACGTGCTAAAATCACGTGTCATTAACTCTCTACCGTCGATTCATCGAATTTCATCTTTTTCAATTAACTTAGCCCCAAAATCATGCAACTTTGAAATCGGAACACATATCAAACGACGGAGAAGACGCAGAAATCTATCGCGCTATCAAATCGGAGAAGGCGAATCACTTTGTCACGCCTTAACTCTAAAATCGTAAATAGCATCTGAAGATCAACAACTTCTTCCCGATTCGATGAATTAGTAATCTTACGGTAGCGACACAAAGACTTTGAGATCGGAGAAGACAAAACTTTTCGTCGCGACGGCACGCTGAGATCACAAAATAGCATACAAAATCAATAGCAACTTCAAGTTCAGTAACCAAAAATAATCGAACTACCATGATTGTTGAAGTTCAGTAACAAAATCGCAGTAACTTCAATAAAAATCTAAATACTGAGGTAAGTGATTCATATGCATATAGTTACCTCTGTTTTCCACGAATTCCTATATTGATAACCTTTCTTAAGTTTTTCACGTTTAAAATGGTTACTACAAATACTATGTAGCATTATATGGTTACTGACTAATGCTGACTTGGTTACTGTGTAAAATTATATTGCTGACTTGGTTACTGCTCAAAATTATCTAGTGACTAATCTTTGACTTAATTGGTTCTTGACCAATCTTTGAATTGATTCTTGACTTTAATTACTGCAGAGATTAATTGGTTACTGTAATATTGGTTGCTGAAGCATATTACTGTATAATGTTGTCAAATTTGGAGTGTCGAATTTTGGCATTTTCGGAGCCTAATTTCATTGGAAACGGATCAACGATCAAAAATCACTAGCTTTGCTAGTGTCCTGCATGGTTTTTTGGTCAAATTCTATCATTTAGGCCTTCAAAACTACATGTAAAAATTTGGTTTATTTTCTGGTTACTAAGATTATGTAGTTTGGTTACTGTCTAATATTGATTTGGTTACTTTATAATGTTTATTCAGTTGTCAGACAATGGAGACTGACACTAACTAATACAACAAATTTAATTGTTTATAGGAATATATAATTGTTTAATGATAGTAACCATTAACCACATGGTTGGTAACATTTTTGATGGTGTACAGTAACCAAAATTGATGTTGATTAACAAAGTCGATTATCTTGTTGTTTTGATAACAAAGTCGATTATCTTGTTGTGTAACGATTATATTGTCTAATGTTGTCTTAATTCTTGACTAATCTTTGTCTTGAATTCTTTGCATAATATTACTAATTAATGTTGACTTGATTCTTGACTAATCTTGACTTGATTCTTGACTAATCTTGATTTGGTTACTAAGTAATATTATATTTGTTACAGACTAATGTTGACTTGCTTACTGTGTAACACTATAATGGTTATTGACTAATTCTGAATTGGTTATTGTATAAAATTATAATCTTGACTTGGTTCTTGTACAAATATTATTTAGTGACTCATGCTGACTTGGTTACTGACTAATGCAAACTTAATTACTGCAGTGATTAATTGGTTACTGTATTATTGGTTGCTGAAGCATATTAATGTACACTTCTACTTATGTTTTTTATATTAATGGTTACTTGTTAGCCAAAATTGATGTTGATTAACAAAGGCGTTATCTCTTGTTGTTTTTGATAACAAAATGCATGAAAAAATATGTTTTATATTTTGGTTGCTAAGTACATAGAAATTGGTTACTGATTATTATTGATTTGGTTACTGTATAATATTTATTTGGTTGCTGTATACTTTAAATGTATATTTTCCTGATGTTTTTTATATTGATGGTTATTTATTAAATACATTGGTTACCTTCCTGCAACAGTTGGATCTTTAAGTACATATTGATGTTTTTTATATTGTTTGTTTTTGCTGTAAAATGCATGAAAAAATATGTTTTATGTTATGGATACTAAGTAAATATATGTTGGTTACTGTCTAATCTGGATTTGGTTAGTATATAATGTTGACTTGTTTATTGTGTAATATTACCATGGTTACTACATAATATTACTGTGTTTTATACTGATTTTTTTATATTGATGGTTACTGATTAACTACATTGGTTACTTTCATACACCTGTTAGTCTTTAATTTGTAACAAAGTCATTACTGATTGTTTTGGTTGTAAAATGAATGTAAAAATATTTTTTATAATCTTGGCTACTAATTACATATATCTTGGTTACTGTATAATATGTATTTAGATATTGTAAGGTGTTTATTTGGTTACTCTATAATGTTATTGAGTTTTATAATTGTTTCTTTTATATTGGTGGTTACTTATTGACTACATTGGTTACCTTCATACAACTGTTAATCTGATTATATATATTGGTTGTTGTATACTATTTAATTGATTACAGTATAATGTTTATTTAGTTGCAGTGACAATTTGGCAATTTTTGTCAAGTTTGAAGTGTCAGATTTTGGCGTTTTCGGAGCCTAATTTCATTGAAAAGCGAATTGACGATCAAAAGTCACTGGCGTTCTTTGGTGAAATGCACGAGGGTTTTTGGCCAAATTCCAACATTTAGGCCTTCAAAATTGCATGTAAAAATGTGGTTTATTTTCTGGTTACTGAGATTATGTAATTTGGTTACTGTCTAATATTGATTTGGTTACTTTACAATGTTTATTCAGTTGTTAGACAATGGAGACTGTCAGTAACCAATACAACAAATTTAATTGTTTACAGGAATATATAATTGTTTACTGTTAGTAACCATTGATGTTTGTCCTGATACAAGCTTGTAACTATCTGGTTACTAATAACAGTAACCATAATGTAACATAATAAAACAGTAACCACATAATTATATGATAGTAACCAGAACAGGTTTTAATGGTAACCAGAACAGAAACATCATGTAATGAAACCCAATTTAGGCAATCCATGTATACTAAATAATTACATATTAATCAGAATAAAAAATAAAAGTAACCAAAATCCCACATTGAGGGCACAATAATAGTAGCCAAACCATAAGGTAACAGTAACCAAAACATAATAACGAAGTAACCAAATAGTTATATAAAAGTAACCAGAACATGTTTTAATGGTAACCAAAACAGAAACAACATGTATATCCAACCCAGTTTAGGCAACCCATGTATACTCTCACATGTACATTTAACACTTGATATATGTCCCGATACAAGCTTATGAATCGTCTAGTTACTACCAAAAAATAAAATGGTTACCCTTCTACGCATTTTGGTTACCAACTGCACCTTTCAAACAATGTATCTGACACAACTTAGAAGTAACAAATACTAACCAACAAACAATGTCAAATCACTGGTAATATAATCAAATATGTAATCTCATTTACATAAGTTCCAATAAACATTACATACTCACTAACCATAACAAATAGCTATGGATATCCAACAAAACCAAAGTATGAAACACAATTCAAAATGACAATCTGACGACAAATTAACTAATCAAAATATGGTACAAATCTTACGTGAAAATTCTCTCAAGTTGTTAAAAAGCCAACCGTGAGGCGCATCTAAATGCGGAGAGAAATCTCTAGTTCAATGTCACACCAATATATAACTTTTTCAATTGAATTTTACATTGCATTCCTCATAGTAAAGATCTCATAGCTATGCAATAAACAAAATTAGATTTACATAGTCATTAGTAACCATATATAAACAATATTTATATCATAAACATTTACGTGGTGACCAACAAATAAGAGCATACTAACCAAAAACATAATATAACAATTACACATGAGCAAAAAGTTATATTATATAATCTAATAGTAACCAAAATATAAACAACATGTAGTCTGAGACCATTTTATATAGTAAACAAGCAGATTATATACAATATTATCCAAAACATAATTTAAAGGTCACCAAAACAAAAATATGTATACCAAAAAATATACTAAAGAAGTAACCAAACAGTTATATGATAGTAACCAAACCATGTTTTAAAAGTAACCAACACATAAATAACATGTATACCAAAACCAGTTTAGTCAACCAATGAATACTTAGCAAATACATTGTAACCAAAACAACATATAAAAGTAACCAAAATCCCAATTGAGGAAAAAAGAATGGTATCCAAACCATAAGCTAACAGTAACAAAAAATATACTCATTTAGTAACCAAACAGTTATATGTTAGTAACCAAAATATATATTAATGGTAACCAATACATAAACAACATATAGACCAAGAACAGTTTAGTCCACCCATATATACTAAGCAAATACATGGTAACCAGAACAACAACAAAAAGTAACCAAATATTTATATGATAGTAACCAAAACATGTTTTAATGGTAACCAATACATAAACAACATGTACACCAAAAACCGGTTTAATCGACCATGTATACTAAGCAAATACATGGTAACCATAACAACATATAAAAGTAACCAAAATACCAAATCAAGGTAACAAAAATGGTATCTGAATCACAAGCTAACAGTAACCAAAACATAATGCAGAAGTAACCAAAAAATTACTCAGATCTGGATAAAAAATATGTATGTACCTGTTGTTTGGCAAGGTTACGTAGCCTCTTGGGGGTGACAATGGCTCCCCCACAATTGACCACCTTGTGTGAAGTGGTTAAGTACTTGGCATTAGTTACCGGATCGAAAGATGTGGAGGTTACATCTTGCGTATGTTGTTGTCATCCATTTTAAACAAAAGCCCCCTTATATACCAAAATCATAGTCATCACAATAATGAACACTTCGTATGTATAATTCACAAACACATATACGCGTATACATATATAGGGAGAGAAAGAGGGACCTGAAGTGTACTGGGATTGAGGTATGAGAGAGCAGATGAAATTATCGGCATGACCTTTGTAATCATGAAGGGATTGAACTTGGAGTGTACTGGGATTGAGGTATGAGAGAGCAGATGAAATTATCGGCAGGTATATACATATGGGAAGAAGACTCGTGTGACAGCGATAACGAGTAACAATGACAATGACGAACAACTAAATGAATATGGCGAACAACTAAACAAATATGATAGAGATGAAGAACGCACGAACAGAGATGAAGAACAATCACCGGAAACAAGCTTTTTTAACTCCGATTACGAGTTTAGTCGCGACAGAGGAGAGAAACAAGGGTTTCGACATGCATAAGGGTTTAGTAGCTGTAGAGTTCCGACAAATGATAAAGCGGTTATCACGCGTTTCAAAAAAAACCCTTTTACCATATCGACCCATTAATATTTATCCCTTAAATTAAGGACTCCTAATTATATTAGTATTGTAAATATATATGATGAAATGTCATATTTTTGTAATTATTTTATGAGTGTATGATTTTTGTAATTACTTTCATAAATGTACTATAATATGTAATTGTTCCAATGACTATTCATGAGGCTCACATCAAAGTTTGTTTGGTTAATGCCTTGGGCCACTTTAATTCTCTTATCGAACCATAAAAACTAACATGCACTAGGGCTTCTTAGTTTCTCTCATGGACTCTCTCAATTGGTATGACACTTGGGCTTGCTAACTAAGTTAATTGCTTAATTGTCTTGCCTTTTTTTTATTATGCCACACAAGTCTAGCATCAAAACTTGTTAATTACTAACTTGAGATTTAATTCTCTTGGCTTTCTTTTTTGTTCCTTAGATAGTTCAAACTAATTAAATTAAGTAGCCTTGTTTGACTATTAATTTACATCTCTAATCACTTAATTGACTAAATATAACACACATATTTATCCATTCATAGCATTTGCACAAAATAAGTTCCATTAATTATTTTTTATTAAATAAATATTCATAATTCTTATTACAAGTTTACATACTATACACGATTGTTACATCTACGATCTTAGAGTAGACAGCTCTACGATCGTAGAGCTCATCAAAGATCGTAGAGTTGTCTACTCTGAGATTGTATAGCAAGTTGAAGACCGTAGAGTCTAAAAAAGATCATAGAGCTCATTGAAGATTGTAGAGCTTATGGATAGTAAAAAAAACACATTCTAACCATGACAAATATTTTCAAAACATGACCATATTTTGCATTTCAAACTTCCTATCAACATCATCTATTACAATCCATGACAATGAAAAATACATAATTGATCAACTTCATTAAAACATCATCCATTACAATCAATTAACTACCATAACATCATGCAAATCCATGTAAAAATTACAACCAAAGTGACAGTCCATGACAATACACAGCGCATAATGAGTTTTGAGTTTTCCTCTTTAAGTCTATCAACTTCCATTTCATTTTTAAGTGCTTCTTTTCTCAAAATTTTCAACTTCTCCTTGATCTTTGTATTTTATCTATTAGTAAGCTAACGTCTTCAAGTGGCTCGCACTCATTGCTTCATCTTCATTGAGAGACACTTCAACCCATTCAAAATATCCACAATATCTCCTAACTTCTTATCAAATTTGGTATCACAAGGTGAAAGTAGAACCAAATAGAGAATATAATTTAAGAGAGAGAGAGAGAGAGAAGGACGAACAAAGTTTACAAATATTAAAAGGAAACTAACCTCATAGTTGTGACAGCCATAAAACTTTATTCCTCTTGACCTATCCTTCTTGGAAACACAAACTCGTGCCGGAACATCACAAAAACACATATGCATGTCTGCAGTAGTGGTTGACAACGATCTAGATCGTGATGAAGCCATCTAAGATGCACGACATGTTCATACTAACCTCGAAAGCAATTACTAAGTAATAGTCCTATTTTTTCCAAGCTTGTTGTGTGCAATTTTGGTAAGAAACTTAACCCTAACTCTTTAGTTCTTTAAGCCGTTGCAATTGACAACCATTATAAAGATATACATTTCATTTCTCCCGCCTAATTCATGTTGAAAGCCAACTTTGACATATCACTATTTATTCGTCTTTTCTTTTTCTTTTTTAAAAAAGTCACGTGTGAAAATAAGAGAACTTATTTGACGTCTATCTCAAAAATTGAACCAAATAATTTAATAAATAACTTTTAAAAAATTCCATGTGTCAATTATATTTTTTTAAAAGTTTAATAGGATAATACTTATGGACAATGAAAGTCGGTATTACCCTTTTTCCCTCAAAACAATGCATCCAAACACACCCATTTCCAATTATTGGAAACAAAACAAAACAAAAAATAGTACTACATGTTTTCGCGCCAAACGAACCCGGAATCCACTTCTTTACAAAATCCCTCTCTCTAGATTTTCTCAATCGTATATATCCCAAATATCAAATTATCAATCTTATAATTGCTGACTAGAGGGGGGCAAAAAATAGTTATAGTGCAAAATCAAAAATAGAAATAACTCTCTATTTTCTAGGGCTTCGAGTTTCATTTTCCACCTCTCTACTTCGGATCGCGATGTCAACCACAACCACTTGTGGCTCTCTCCTTAAGGAATTACAGGTCTGCTTCAATTGTTTTCACTATTTACAATTATACAGATACATTTCTTATTTTTTAATGTATTTCTTAATGCATTCAGCATACATATCATACATATTACATTTTTCAGTTTGATGTATATTCATTTACCAGTGTCATGTTTGTAACATAGAAAATATTTAATGAAAGAAAGGAAACTGAGAGGTAAAGAGAATATATATATATATATATATATATATATATATATATATTTCATATTCATATTCATATATGCATTTGTTCGTAGGATTTCCCTAATTTTTTCAGTAGAACAAATGCATGTATACATACATACATTGGATTCATGTTTTCATTTCACATCTCCCGGGAGTCTTACTCTGCCACACTACATTGGCTATTCGGGTTGATTAACTTGATCATTGGGGGATCTGGGTATGGACTGTACTAATCATCTGCACGAAAAATTGGATGAAATGGGCTAAGTTTTCATTTTCGACAGATAATTCCTATCCAGTTGAATGAGGACTATTGGAATTCCCAATAATCTTATTAGTAGAGGCTTAAGGAAATTTTGAACTCTATGTCCTTGCTCAGCACAAATATTAGTGCATTCAAATTCAAGTTTGAATTAAATTGAGCTTTTGTAAGTTAAGATAGTGTTATCTTACTTTATTGTTTAATATCATTTTCTTATCCTTTCCCTGACATAAAGTTCTGAAAGAACTGAATAGTCCAATTTTTTGAAATTATTATGAAGTAAAGTAAGGACATTATTATTATTGTCTGATTTGTTATCATTCCAAGGATATTCAATTTGGTATCTGTTAGCTCTATATGTATTCAGTGGAGAGTTATTTATTGTTTGTTACCAATTCAAATAGACAAATTGTGTTGTACTTTATTGTTTTTACCTTTGAGAATATTAATTAACAGCTAAATGGAAAGGGGATTACTGGGTTATATCTCACTGGTTCAGCTGTTGCGTCAAGTTTAAGTGGTGCGATCATTAAGATGTAGTTGTTAAAAATCTCTATAAAGAATAAGATGAAAGAATTAATTTTCTGAAATTGAACTTAATAGTAGGTTCACCTAGAAAGCTCATTGGAGTTAATATTTTAAAGTCTTTTGGAGGGTCAATGTGTCTTTTAGTATATGTGGTTATAGTAATTCGAGTCTCTAGGATGGTCAGGACTCAGGAGACTTTCCCTATGTCACGTCTGTTACTAATTGTAGTCAATAGTCATCAATTTGTTCTAAAGGTCAGCATTCATTAGTCTAATCCTTGAATATTCTAAAGCCTATACACAGTCTTTCTTGTTATCTGGTAGGGCAGAATGAAAATTATTTAAGTTTTGAGTATTTCCTTAGTTTCTTCCAGCTACAATAGCAGCATTTCGAGGAGTAGATCTTGTTCTAGATCTATCCAAGGAGGTAGAATCCTCCAATATGATTTATATAAAAATATAAAATAAAAATAAAAATCTTCTAATATTTCGCCCATACCTCATTGGTCATCTAGAGGGTATTGACATATCGGAAAATATTTGAAAAATTGTTACAAACTTAGAGATATAGAATATACTCTCATCAAGAGAGATGGAAAGAGTTGTACCGCCATAAAGGTGTTTTCTTAGAGAAATGACAAAATAGACAACATCAGCAAACTCTATTTTATTAGTAAGAAAAAGTAATAGCGACAATAGTACAACAATATAATAGCTTTCTAGTGATTTAAGGTGCAATGTTTACTTTAAACTTTTTTGGGAAGCTTGTGCACCAAACTAAAAGTTGGAAGTGTCAATCAAGTTAAGGTTGTTTTGTTCATCTCCAATCAGTATATCTTGGATCTATCTTTGGCTAGAACTTGTAGTATAGTGCTGACCACATGATACAGGATAAGGTCTAAAGGGGTTTAGGAAAGGGTTGGAGGCTAAAAAAAATGGAAGAATATGATAAGGATCCCGAAGGTCACAATGACTCAAAACCTTAACTCGAAATCATTATATAAAGGCTCCCATTAAACTTGTAGATTTGACAATCCTACTTGGGAATTGATATTTCCGCAAGTAAAATTTGATATTTCCACAAGGTCTCTCTCACATAAGTGTGAGACTCATTTACTATTCACGTGAGAGGAAACTTATGGAAATATTACTTCCCAAATAAAACCTATATAGAAAACCTAAGACATAGAGATCAAGCAAATTTGGAGACCAAATAAAACACTAATACTAGTATATACTACTAAGATAAATATCCTATTAAAGAAATAACGTTAGTTACCTAAACTTTAGATATTCGGTAAAGTAGATAACTAAAATACTTGAACAACCTCACTTACCTACACTCCTAATCAGTGTTTTAAAAACGTAATTCGGGCTCTTTCCGAGGCTAGGCTTTTTAATAAATCCCCAAAATGTAAATAATTAAGCCAGAGGTTTGAGAGAAGTACATTTTTTTCCCACTAGAAAGTATGTTTCTTGACTGGGATTTACATTTTCTTGAGCCTCACGTGTAACTGAGGTGTACCTCCCAAAAGGAGCCTTTAAACCCTTGATAAACACAAAGAAGGAGAAGCTGCGAATGACATAAGCCTTGTTGGAGAAAGAGAAGATATGAGGTAATATTAGAGACTAAGCAGCTCTCGGTTCTCTTACGCTGTTAGTAGTACTACCCTACTTAGAGAAATGAAATAGAGTGAGAAGAGGTCTCGGCTCTTCAGTTCAAACCCTAATACTCCTATGTAGGGTATAGTTATCTCGTCTCCTCCAATATTTTGCGGTTCCTACTTGGCCACATGTTAAAAAGATGGATGCTATTGGGAAATATTGGGTTAGTTTACTGCGGGGTAGTCCAAAGTCCAAACTGATTGTTGGTATAAATTAGCTTCATGTTGGTTAAAAGCAATAAGTCTACCGTCTACGCCACTAACATGATGATCAATTCTAAAGATGCTTTAATTTAATATGAATTCATTTGAGTTTATGTAATTAGTTGTACTTTTTAGTTTAGTTACAATATTATGGTTGTTTGTATTAAAATCAATTACTTGTATCTATTTTGAATTTTATTATTTTATAAATTGACTTAAAAATCAATACCTATCTCTAATTTTATAGTATGTACACTTTTAATCTTTAAAATTATAATTATCACAACATAAATATAATAACTCCTTTTACTCCCAATAAATATTAGATTATTATTATTTAATTAATTTATTTATCGTATCCTTTCTTTTCTAATAATAAAATTTCTTCTTTTATAAAAAAATTATTATTATTTTCTTTCTAAAACTAAGCGTATATTTAGGTATTTTTATTAAAATTTTAATACCCAAAAAACTTACGACCCATGTGATGCGGTACAGAAGAAGATCAAGAAGTTTAATATTAATTTTGTATTGTTATTTAGAGATAAATGTTGGATTATTAATGTAACTATTTAGTAGGATATTCTAGAAGTTTTAATTATAGTAGTAGATTTCAATTAGGAGAGTTTTAATTATAGTAGTAGATTTTAATTAAGAGATTGTTTCCTTTTTAAATTAGGGTTTTTTCTTTGTCCTTAAGTATTGAGTTTTCTATTTAAACATTGTAATATTTCATTATTTTACAAATTATTGAATATATTGATTTGAGATTAAAGCTATGTGCTTTTGTGCGTGTTTCTTTACCGATTCTCTGCGGGGATATGTACTTTTATTCATTCATTCCACCTTGTCCTACATTATAATAGTATCAAGATCCAAAATTCCTGATATCTTTTGATTTCATCAAATTTCTTCCTACCAAAATTTTATTGGTCTCCATCAAATTGTCGAAGTTATCTAAAGAATCGACAACAATATTTCGAGACGAAAGCACGATCTGCACTAGAAATCGTCGTCGCCATAGTTTTCATTTATCCCGGAAAAAAACCCAGGTCGTTTCATCGCTATCGCTCATGATACCATACCACTCCTTCCTAAAAAAGGAAGCTCATTTTCTGCCAAATTACATTTTGTTAGGTTAGGAAAACAAAAAGTACATATATACTGATGTCTTCGAGGTTTGACGATCTTGAGCATCTAACTTTTGTTACATACGTGCGACTTAAAAGGTCTTGTGTTTCAGTATAGCATTGAGTATTGGAAATTATGCGATGATCTCGCCTTTGTCAAAACAAGTCTTGCGAAATTTAAAGACACGTTACGACTACATAACCGTCTGTCATGTTCGTCCATATTTTGTTCAAGCACAAAGAAATGTTCATCCTAATCGTGTTTGTTCAACTAAAGCGACGCGTTCACAAGAGGAGACCCGCAAAACAAATTCTTACAAGACAATTGATGAGTTTCTCACAATGTTTAAACATATCAATAATCAATATGAATTTTGTCATATTTTGCGAGGATGAAGAAGAGCAAATACTCTCACATATTGATGCTTGTGAGAAATATGAAGTGGAAGTTAAGTGTGTTAAACAACTTGATTTCGGAGATAGTTTGCGGTGAGGAAATTGAAGTTAAGTTTGACCCCAAGTGCAAAAATATCAAGGAAGATAAAGTTAAGGTCAACTATGATGATTCTCTGTTTTGTGATACATCCGAGTCCTAAGCTACTTCAAATTTCTATATTATGTCATTGTTATTCCCGAAAATTGTGTTCATGATATTGAAACATCGGATGCACATGTTTTTGTTGGAAGGCATCTCTCGGATTGTGGTTTATTATTCTTCGATATTTCAAAACTTCGAGTACGAGCTTCTTCCAAAGAGAGAGAATGATGCTATCTGAAAAGAAGAAATTCAAGAAGTTTAATATTAATTTTGTATTGTTATTTTGAGATAAATGTTGGATTATTAATGTAATTATTTAGTAGGATATTCTAGAAATTTAATTAATTGTTGTAGTAGATTTCAATTGTTAGAGTTTTAATTATAGTAGTAGATTTTAATTAGGAGATTGTTTGCTTTTTAAATTAGGGTTTTTACTTGGTCCCCAAGTATTGGGTTTTCTATTTAAGCATTGTAATATTTCATTCTTTTACAAATTATTGAATATACTAATTTGAGATTAAAGGTGTGTGCTTTTGTGTGCGTTTCTTTACCTATTCTCTGTGGGAATATGTACTTTTATTCCTTATTTCCACCTTGTCCTACATCACCACGCTTTGGGACTGATGCCCAGCCTCGCCTCATGGGAGGCAGAACGCCTTGCCTTCTGCGAACGCCTTTTAAAAAACCGCTCTTAGTTATTTCTTATAATAATTGAAGAATCTTTTTTACTACAATCAATTTATCCATAAATAATAACATAAATAATTTACTAATAATTCTTTAGTCTTCATGTCTCGTCCTCATCACTCTCCCCTCCATCAAGAAAAACTCATGCTTGAGTTTTAAAGTTTGAAAGAATCAGACACCATAATTCATGATGATCTTGAATCCATGAACATCAAAAATCTTGAAACTCTTTGAAGTTACATTGATGTTGTGGAAGCCAGAATGATATGGTGTTCTTTCTAAGTCTACCATTGTAATGATCGTTTACAATGAATCCAACATACTGATGAATTGATTCTTCATGTCTAGTTTTGGATTTTGCTCTAGGTTAGGAATTTCAACTACTTTCTCAACACCACCTGCTCCTTCAACTTTTTCGTCATGTGACTCATTCACGATTTTGTCAAGTTGGCTCAATTTAAATGTAATGTGGTTCAGTTTATGTAATCATTTTGTGCATGGAGATCTCCAAAATTGACTACGATGAGGGAGTTCTACATTGAGAATTATGTAATCAATTTATAATGATGTTGTAGGTTGTTTACAACAAAATCATGCAATTAACTGTAGTGGAGCTGACCAAATGAAGTCTCTTTTGATATCATATACTTTATATAATATATACTTCATATAGTTGTCATTTAGTTTTCATTGAAACCAAGTCAACAATATTTACTTTATACAAAAATGTGTACATATATATATATATTTGTCCATGTACACTCATTTATGATCCAGAACTTGTAGTCATCAGAAGTTGTTTTGAACTTTGTTTTCAAACAGGAAATATGGGATGAAATTGGGGAGTCAGATAGGGAAAGGGACAAGATGCTTCTACAACTTGAGCAGGAATGTCTTGATATTTACCGTAGGAAAGTAGAGAAAACCAGAAAGTACAAAACTGATTTACTTCAGTCGCTGGCCGATTCTGAAGCTGAAATCATCAACCTTTCTTCCGCCCTTGGAGAGCAGGCTTCACGTCCACTGGTTTGTTCATTTTATTCTCTGTAATTTGAGAAATAATATCTTATTTTGCATATAATGCGTTGATATTATATGTATATACCCCCCCCCCCCCCCCCCAATTTTATTTTGTAGTATGAGAAGGTGAAGGGGAATCTCAAACAACAGCTTTCTGCTGTAATCCCTGTGTTGGAGACTTTAAGGTCGAAGAAACATGAAATGATGAAAGCATTTTCTGAAACACAGTTGCAGATTGTTTGTATCTGTTCAGAAATAGCAGGAAATGACCAGTTTTGTGAACCACAAGTAAATGAGCGGGTTTTGACAGCTAAAAAGTTGGGAGAGTTGAAGTCACACCTTCGGGAGCTTCAGTCTGAAAAGGTTCCCTTGATATATACATGACTTAAGAGTTACTCTTATATCATGGAAATACTGAAAATTTAAGCTTATGTTATCCCTTCCTGTCCTTTTCTTGGTGTTGTTTGCAGACTCTACGGCTGCAAAAAGTTAACGATAATATTAATACAATCCATGAACTTTCAGTTATTATGTCACTTGATTTCAAGAAAAAAATAAATGAAGTTCATCCAAGCTTGAGTGATCCTAAAATTAGCTAATCCTGGAGCATTAGCAATGAGACCCTTGCTAGATTAATGGGTGAAGTTAAATCATTGAAGCAAGAGAAACAGCAAAGGCGACAAAAGGTGCTATAAATCTCCCTCTCTATTCAGTGATCTATTTGCATGGAAATATTACTTGATGCACAACTTTGGTTCAAGTGTGAGTTTGAAAGATACGTTTCTAAATTTTAGAAGAATGGAACGACTAACTTAAAGTCCCCCCCCACAAAAAAAAAGAATAAATATATACACATTTTGATGCTCTACTTTGTTTTTGTACCCTTTCCTCAATTGTTTCTTTTGTCTCTGATAATCCATATTGCCCCTCTTATTGTAAAGCTTGAACTTGGATTTGAAATCCAAAACTAGTTTCCTGGTCTATAAAATGAGCATACTTTTTTTGGTAGTTAATTCTTGCCACAAGTATGGGGATTGGAACTAGTAACCTTGAGTTTATTCCTTTAATGCATTTTCCATTTCTTCAATGAGCATCCTTGCTGGCTTAGTGATGCAGGACAAGATTTTAAAGGCGTGAAATTGCAAAAAATAATAGGAAACAGAGGAAAATTGTAACTAGGTCAGTACAAGTGTCTGTAGCCTTGCAATTCTGAACATCTTCTTGCTCTATCCTCACAAATGTCAGCAATTTATTAAGTCCATCTTTCATAACGGATATGTTATCTGTCATAGAAGAACATTGTGATGAAATTTGAGATATAGCCTTTTGACATTTTTTTCTTCAACTTTTTGACACTTCTTTTCTTCATCTTGTCATTGCTCATCTTGATACTGACATTGCAATATTAGAAGTTCTGTCTTGTGCATCAATTATCTAAGCTCTTCCTGTTTCGATTTCAAATAACTATGGCCACATATAAACAAAATAACGTAATCGGTCACTTTCATCTTCAAGAAAATCATTTGCTTGTGTAATCAATTTTTTTGTGGCTCGAGACATCGTGATAATGAAATTTGTTCACTTTTGATTTTTTGTTTTTGGTACTCTTTTTTATTTTTTAGGACCTAACTGAAAATAGGTAATAAATTGGGGTAAAAATGTTAAGACTGGAAGTTCTCTCGGGTGTATGGTGAAATGATAATAAACTGTGGGGTTAAAATTCAAAAGTTGGCCTAACATATGGGTGATCTGTAGTCTACCAAGATATTTGTAGGTCTGTCTAAATATATTCACGGGTTACCTCTCTTTTTGTTACTCTCAAGCAGAAGACAACAACATATGCAAGTAGCTAATGGGTGGAAGGCAGCAGAGAGAAGAGGCCCAACTTAGAAAGGGCAGCATGGTGGTGGCCAAGTGAGGCACCACACAGGCGATGCTACAGTATTCGGCAGATTATTGAAGATTAATGTTTAGAACTAAAAATTTGTTTGCAATCAATTATATTCTCTTGCGATTGACGATGTTAGGGGTAGTGGAGCACGGAACTCCACAATAGTTTTAGCTTTCCTTTATTTTTCATTAAATTCCAGAATTATTTAAACACTATATTCGGCCTACATCATATTGGTGTCAAATCTGTACCTGGGAGTTAATTGGAACCCTTGCCACCATCACCTTTAGTTCCAACTTCCATCCTCAAAACCCTAATATTACTTGTGAGCAATAAAAGTACTAAACTAAATTACTCGTACTAAATATTAAAAATTCCTAATTATTAAATTTCCCAAGTCCCCACTAATAAATATAATAAATAATTACATACATTAGTTCTCCCAAATTAAACATAATTAAATTTTCATAAAATAAATACTCCCTCCGTCCCGTATTAAACGTCCTAATTGGTTTCAGCATGTTAATTAATTAATTTTTTTTACTTAAATTGCCCTTCTAAATTACTTATTAATTGAAGTATCTATTCACTTTTCTATGACCCCAATATTAATTATTCCTTCCAAGTTCCCATGTTATAGAGAAAAAGAGGTTAGAGAGTCATTAAATAGAAGACATGTTATAGTGATAATATGAGAGAGAAAGTGGTATAACAATACATCACTTCCCAATGTAAACCTTTTATCATTTCTTAAGTTTCTAACAAAAGTTGACTAAAAAGATTACGAGGGTATACATGAAAAAATAAAATAAAATAGTTACTAATATGGAAATAGGACATTTATTTTGGAACATACTAAAAAGGAAATTAGAACATTTAATATGTGACGGAGGGAGTATAAAGTTCTTCTGGGATTTGCACTTGTCGCCTCCATCACCTGGTGGACTGGTTTATTCATATAGAGTCGAAATGCTATATCTGGTTTTACGGTGCTTGTTTGGTTAAATATAATGGATGGACCTAGCCAATTTAAAAGGTATGAATTTGATAATTCACAAACATGAGTTTCACTTGGAAATGTGTTGTGTTTTAAAAGTTAATCTTGTGACTCCCTCAAATTCAGATATATGTACCTGGAATCTGGTGCTTCATGATCTAATTCTATTAACATACTAATAATTCATACAATGGAATGATATAATAACATCTCTTTTATAAAAGATGACGTCTATTCTATAAAAAAAGGCCTTATTGACTAGCGGACACATTTATATTTAAGCTGAGCAAGAGAAAGAAAAAAAAGGATGTTCCAAATTTTGGGGCTACAGACAGTAGTGATGTGTCCATGAAATTCTTGAAGTTTCAAAAGTTGAACCAGAGATTGTGTATGAGCAACAAATTGAGAAAAACTTTAAAGTTGCTTTTGAGTTGTTCGTTACCGAAGAAAGGACGATTCAGAAAGTTGATCCAATCCAAGTTGACATTGTTGGTTTCGTTGTTCTGGAAAGCTTCTTTTCAGTACCTTTGAATACAAAAGCGATGCTCTCATCAATTCTCTTTCCAAAATTTTTTGAGTGATGATGTTGTCAAAGGTGTTACAAAATGTTCTACCATTGCAGAAAAAAAATTTAGCATAATAACATCAGTAATTAGTTGTCAAGCATTTTACTAAGAATATTTGAGCGCATTAATATTTATAGATGTCTAAATTTGGGTGAAAGGATGTGTCTCAATTTTATTTCATTTTTGTCTTTATTTTTTGGGGTTTTCTTGTTCTGAAATGAGGAAAAAAAGGATCACCAATTCACCATATCAAAGCGGTTCCTTTTTTTTCCATTGTATTCAACAAGTGTATAAATTACGGCATGCTGCTAGTTTTGTCAAAGATAGCGGAAAAAATGTCTTTGGGTGGTTGGTGTAAGTTAGCAATGAAAAGAAGGGGTTGACCAACGAGACTGAAATTAGCTCTTATTTGAATGCTTTGTGTAAGCTAGCATTCAGCTATACTTCAAAATTTTCAGCAAGGTTTGTTCCTTAATTTTTTCTAGGCATCCAATAATTTGTTTTCTTGCACCTTTGGTCGACATAAGGAAGTTGGCCGCTGAACAGTTTGAGGTTATGTGTAGATTCTGTAGAATTAGTCATTTGTTAGTGTTTTTTTTATTTTCTATATTGTCATTTTATTACTTCACTTAAAATTTTGTTTTATTGTAGCTTCAAAATCTTGCCAGTACCCTTATACATCTGTGGAATCTCTTGGATACATCTATACAAGAGCAAAAGAGGTTTGACCATGTCACCTATGTAGTTTCATCATTTCTTGATACGCTGTCAACCCCTGGATCTCTTGCAATGGATGTGATTGAGCAGGTGATACCTGTTCTTGAATTATTCATATATTTTGATTTTTAAGAAATTATAATCTTTGTTTTATCATTTCCCGCGTTTTTTATTACTAGATTGATGAAGAAGTTGGGCGTTTAAATGTTTTAAAAGTCAGCAAAATGAAGGAACTGGTATTCAAAAAGCAAAATGAGCTTGAAGACATTTACAGAGGGGTTCATATGGATGTAGACAGCGAGACAGCTCAACAAATTCTCATCAGCCTTATGGATTCAGGTATTATTTAATATCTGTTCTAGTGTTAAGTTTACCAAAAAATACTTTGCACATGGTATTTTTTTCACCATATACTTTTATGGTTCGTATTATTTGTTTGTTCCTTTCATATATAAATGATTGTTCATATTCTTGTGTTGTTTTTAGCACCATATACTCCTATCTCTCATTTCTTGAAATATGCATTTTCTATCAACTTTAAATATTATATATATATATTTTGTATAGACCGGTTAATCGATTCATATATTGTGGTTATTTCTGTTTGTTGTCTTGCTTGGTGAGAATGGATAAAATATTATTAGCTCTGTTATAACTATGGGTGATGGAAAATTTGCAAGCTAATTGGGTTCCTTCTTGTTGAGGTATCGCAAAGTCAATCTTAGTTTTAATGATGACAAATGTAATTATTATTCTTTATCATAATTATCTGACAAGGACAAAGTCTTTCAAAAGTTATTCAATCAATTTGGTTCGGATAAATGTTCGAGTCTTTTTATTATTTTAGGCCATGTTTGTTTGCAAAAAATATGTTTGGGATTGGACTATTTGTCTTAATTTAACACTATTATAGACTATTTTATCCCATTATAGGGGATTAATAGTCCTTTTAATAGTCCCGACGACTAATTTGTCATTTCTAGTGCTATTTATGAGCGATAATATAATCTTATGATGAACTTGCGATTAATAGTCCTCTCATTTTAAGCTATCAAATGGCTTTATGGGAGTAATAGTCTGTCCCACATTAAGAGACTAATAGTCTCTCATCAAAGTATTAAATAGTCTCAAGTAGTTTTAAATTAAGAGAAATAGTCCAATCCCAAACATCGATTTTGCAAACAAACATGACCTTGGGGTAAAAGGCTTTACCCGAATTTATAGTACCATCTCTATAGGTTGCATATATATAATTCTTATACATTTTATCTTCGTTCTAAACATTTAATATGCATATTGTTTTTAACTATACACTATTTTTTTAAACCGAAAATATATTTTCAGTATTTTTAGTAAATTATTATTTTTTGCTAAAATTATTTAAAAATACTATATTATACATTAAAGCTATTTTGTTAAAACTCCATCCAAACATAGCCTATGGCTCAGCTATAATCTTTAGACAAAAAGCTTGATATAAAAGTGCAAAAACAAAAGGGCAAGACAGTTGAAAATAAAATTTGGAAAGGAAGTTAGAAAAAATCAAAAGGCTAATGGTTAGTAAACTTGGAAGAAGTAAAAGGCCGAGCCTTTTACTTCCCCACATGGCCAGATTTTTTGGTGTTCTAGAATACTTTCTATGTCTTTTCTAGAAACCAACATGTCCCGCTTAAATTGAAATGAGAACTAGAAGTAGGAGAAAAGTAAAATATTTGTCCTAAAAGGCTAAGTTTGAATTTCAAATGAAAGTAAATTAATCATTAAAAGTAAAAGGCCCTTATTCCTTATTCCTTTTCTTCACCAAAATACATTTATATTATTAAAAATATATATATAAAATTGAACGTGTCGCCAACGTATTGTATCCTTTTTTTTTTTTTGTTCAATTTTTTTGCCTGGCGTATCCCGTGTCATAAGTTTATTCCATATATGTGCATATTTGTGTCCCATGTCCTTATATGTTTGGTAGAGTGCTTCATAGAAAATAATTAATTTATCCTAAGTTCTAAAAATTACGTAACTAGAATAAAAGAAGGTAATAGTTATAAGTCAATTCTCCTCCTACTCCTCTACATCATCACCTTCTTCATTTTCCTCAGCATTAGGTAGTGGAGGCGGAGGTTGAGTTAGGAATTTATTTCAGTATGTATATAAACATATTTTATTTGTTACTATTATTTTTGGTAAGTTAATATGTATTTATACGTATTATTATTACGCATTACACACGAATTAAGAAAAGACTAAAAGTCAGTTTGCACCCCAAAGTTTGTAGCATTGTTGAGGTTTGCACCCTAATATTTAAAACGTATCTAAGTTCACCTTAAACTTCTTTATCGCTAAACAAAATGTTGATTGCTTCAAACAATTCATTAGGATAATTCATTATCTTATTCTGAAGTGGTTCTTGATTGCTTCAAACAAAGAAAGACAGGTTAGGATAATTCAAACTGGAAAAGCGCCATGAGCATGTTGAAAAACAGAGGATCTTGTTCCCTTGATGATTATTTATATATAAATAATAATTTTGGAGAGAGAATAAAAGGAAACTTGAGAAAGCAGGGATATATGGGGTGGGGTGGCATGGGGTTGAGTGAGTAGTGAGGGAGCAAAAAGGGAAATTGGATGGATGAAGAGATGGGAAGAGAGTTTGGAATTGTTAGTGTGGTTTGTGGGTTGTCCAAGCAGGTGATGCTTGTAATCATTGTTAATAAAAAATGGTGATCCATTTCTACAAGAACCCAGAAAAAATGGATATCCATTTCCTTCTCCTCATCATCCTTCAGTCCAGCCACCGTACGATCAAGTTGAGGAAGCACCGGAACAACCTGAATCTTAGCAAAAACCTCATTTGTCTCCGGACTGGCAAGTAAATTGACGGCCAAAACTCGGCAGAGAGTGAAGGGGCGGGACTTGACGAGAGGAGAAAAACAAGGGGAGGACGATTGCTTAGTGTGGCCTTGAGGGAAATAGCAAACACTAGAGCCGACGGTCGGAATTTGTACGGAGGAGCCAGCACAGGCTCGCCAAATGGAGGGCTCTACCGATCGGAGCTGCTAGTCGGTGGCCATTTTTTCTAGAGAGAAGGGAGATGCAGTAAGGTTTTGGATTTTAGGGTTTGATATTTTTTATATGTTTTTTTATTTCTTAAACATGTTTTACCGAAATTACCCCTTTAAAATTTGGATTACAGGCACAACTGGTCAATTTTGACCGGTTAATTGTACGGAGGGTGCATTTTGTTTAGCGATAAAGAAGTTTAGGGTGCACTTAGATACGTTTTAAGTATTAGGATGCAAATCTCAACAATGCTACAAACTTTGGGGCGCAAACTGTCTTTTAGTCTTGAGAAACATAAAGTAGAGGAGAGAGTACAAAGTAAGATCCAATTATACCCATAGTGCACCCGTGTAAGTACACAAATAAAATTGTCTTTCTAAAGCCATTGGACCCAACCTACATATACTTTATAGGGTGAATTAGTTTTCGTGCATATTTTCTGCTAACTCTGTCCCCAAAAAGATGACTTAATTGGTAAAAAATCTTGTCCTCAAAAGAATGATAAAAGTACTATATAATTTTTTATTTGGAAAAAATTATCCTTGACTTACTATCATAATTTACTTGCATGAATAGTCAACCAGTCACATCACTAATTCTCTCTCTACCCAAAACCTAATTAAATATATTAATCCATACGACTATCAACTCATCACACTACTCGAGGACAAGGGTAGATTGGGAAAAATATATACTCTCCTAATTTGTGTGAAAATTGTACTTCTATCATCCTTTTGGGGAGGGATGGAGTATATAGCTTTTGTACTTTTGGACATCCTTTGGTGAACAATTTCTTTTAAAAATATTGACATCCTTTGGGGGATGGGGAGAGTATTACATACTCATTTTTTTAATTTTTCTTTCCTGGAATGTTACAACAATGGTAATGCAATCCAAGTATGAAAGGAAGACAAAAATTTTAAAAAGGAAATGTCATACAAGCAAAGCTAATAGATTAGCTATTAACCCTAGTCTCAGCCTTATAAAGGAGAGAAGAAAAGCTGCAATGTAGACTTGGAAAATATATTATTATTCAGCAAAAAAGACTCTCTACTACAGCTGATAATCATCCTTAAATATTCCAGAAAAAACAAACCCTAAAAACTCACATGACACCTTACTAGACTTTTGGAAAAAATTAAAAGAAAGGCCCAAAACAAATAAAAGGCCCAAAACTGACTCTAAAATTCCTTTTATAATTACTAGTTACTAGGAAAAATATTAAAAACTGAAACAACTAATCTCAATGACACACTAATAATTGGCCTTCATTAAAGGCCATTCAGGCCTCTTTTAGAAACCCTTTTTGGATGCTCAATCATCAGAAGAAAATTCTCAGCAACACAATTTGCATTAGTCTCCCCTTGTGAGAGAAAACTCGACCTCGAGTTGGAGTCTTCATCGCTAGAGTCTCCATGATATGGAATCAAATGTCGAACATTGAAGACATCTGACGTTTTTAAGTGGCTTGGAAGCTTTAACTTGTAAGCATTGTCATTGATCCGTGCAAGAACTTCACATGGCCCAATCTTTCTTGCACTCAATTTGTTGTATTCTTCTGTCAGATAACTATCTCTGGTGAGAACTGCCCATACATAGTCTCCAAGATAAAAAACTAGACGTCGTCTACCCTTGTCAACATTCGTTTTGTATTGGCAAAACTAGCACTTAGCCTACTGTAGTTGGCCACTTTTATACAATAGCCCATTCAACTTTTAATTTATGCAATTATCCCATTATACTTATTAACATATTTTAATTAGGTCAGTCTGTTAAATTAATCAAACATCCATTAATTAATATCCTACATGGCTGTTTAAAATAAAAAAAATCATATGACATGGATATTTCTGTTGGTCTGTGCAGGAAACCCATCTACGTCCCTTCTCTTTGCCCACAATTTCTCTTCTTCAATCCCTCATTCGTCAAAACCCACCGCCATTATCCTCTTCATCTATCTCTTCTCCTCATAATCATTAATTCAAAATAAAATCATTTCAGAAAAAATAAGTACCAACCCAAAAAGAAAGTTCAGTAAAAAGGGTACAATCCACGATCGAAAATCACCATGACTGATATCTGATTGATCTTCCTTTTGACCCAATGTATCTACCAATACGAAAAGAATACAACAGAATCTGAGTATACACACGACAAAAAAAAATAATCAAACAGAACATACCCCTCATAAACAAAATCAATCAATCACATGGAAAGAATTAAAATTGTTGAAATTGAATAATCAAACAGAATTAATGAAATGGTAGCTAGGAATTAAAGGAATAGAGAACAACATAGAGGCATTAGATTTACAGAGGAAATGAAGAGAACATTAAAAAACCAAAAAGAAAAAGAGCTGAACCCATACAATTCTCTTGTTCTCTTTTCGTTCTTTTCTCTCTCTAAAACAGAGCAGAGTACATGCATATGTGTGATGTGTTGCAAGTCGAGAAATGCACCTCCTCTTCTTTGGTGGTGGTGGCATTCTTCATCCCAGCCGCTGTTGCTTTTGCCTTCCTCTTCCACCTTCTCATCGCCTCCGCCTCCTCAATTCTCTGTCTAGATCCCAACTTTCCCAGCCACTCGCCAAACTCAAAAACCCAGTTGTTTTTTTGGTTTCATTGGACGAATATCGATTCGGTACCAATACAAAATTCCAACTTTGAAGATTGACGCTTAATCGATAATGGGATTGAAGCTGCAAGGGGGTCTGATTCATGTTTTTCCCAACTCTAACTTTCCCAAATCTTTACCCATGTAAGAGAGAGAGGTTGCACTGTTAATTCTTGCACAGTCCAATTCAGATTATCCATGTCATATGATTTTCTTCTCTTTTTTTTCGAACCAGCCATGTAGGATATTAGGAACAGACGTTTACTTAAATTTAACAGAATAACCTAATTGAAATATTTTAATTAGTTTAATGTTACAATTTCATAAATTAAAATTTGAGTAGGCTATTGCACAAAAGAGGTCAAGTACAATGGAGTAACTGCTAGTTTTGTCGTTTTGTATTTGCTGTTGCTTTCTTCAATCTGTATGCGCACCTTGTTGTGGATTTCTTTGATTTGTTCTGCTAAATCCTCTGCCTTGGAACTTAAACGATGGTTGATAGGTAGAGGAAGAAGATCCAAGACACTCTGTGGATTTTTCTCTTAAACAAACTCGAATGGGCTCATCTTTGTTGTACGATTTCTAGACCTATTGAGTGCAAATTCAGCATGAGAGAGTACCTAGTCCCATTGCTTAGGATTGTTGCCAGCATGACTTCGGATACGATTTCCCAAACTTCTATTGATAACTTCCGTCTGCCCATCTGTTTGAGGATGATACGCTGAATTGAAGTTCAAATTTGACCCCAACTTCTTCCACAGAGGCCTCCAGAAGTGGCTGACAAACTTCCTATCACGATCAGAAGTAATGGACTTTGGTACACCATGTAAACAAACTATTTCTTTAAAGAACAAATTAGCAACCTGAGAAGCATCCTTGGTTTTCCTGCAAGGTATGAAGTGTGACATTTTAGAAAACCAATCAACAACAACTGGGACATAATCCATACCTCTTTGTGTGTGAGGAAGTCCAAGGACGAAATCCATGCTAACATCAGTCCATGGAGCAAGTGGAGTAGGTAACGGTGTGTATAAACCAGTGTTAGTTAACTCCACCTTTTGATACTTGACAAATGTGACAACGATCCACCAGCCTATAAACATCTCTTTGTGGTTTTGGCCAAAAGTATTTTGCATTTACTAAGGCATAAGTCTTGTCTCTGCCGAAGTGGCCTTCATTGTGTAGTTCATGAAGATTTTTTTCTTTTAAGGAACATGCAGGAACACACAACTTGATCCCTTTTAAGAGAAACCCCAATTGCTCGCAATAGTCAGACCGCTTGTCCTCAATCACCTCATTGTAAATATTCCCAAAGAATGAATCTGATGCATATAGGTCTTTGAATGTGTCAAATCCTACCACCTCAACATGCATGATGGACAATAAATGACTCCTACGGAAGCATCAGCTACCCTGTTTTGAACACCAGACTTGTGCTTCAAATTGAACGTAAACTGTTGCATATACGCTGCCCATTTTCCATGCCTTTGATTTAAATTTTGTTGCCCATTTAAGTACTTTAAAGCTTTATGATCTGAATACAAAACAAACTCCTTTCGCACCAAATATGTTCCCAACGATGAAGAGTCCACACAATTGCAAAGAACTCCACATCTTAAGTTGAATAATTCAGTCTCGCTCCTGTTAACTTTTCACTAAAGAATGAGACGGGGCTGCCATCTTGATTAAGCACTGCACCGATGCCCATCTTGGGAGCATCACAAAGGACTTCAAATAACTTCTCAAAACCTGGTAAAGCGAGGACTAGAGCTTTGGTCAACTTACTTTTGAGTAGTTGAAAGCTTGCTTCAGCTTCAGTGGTCCACTTAAAAGGGCCTTTCTTCATGTAACTAGTAATAGGCGCAGCCAAGGAGCTGAAATCCCTTATAAAACAGTGATAAACTGAGGCCAAACCATGGAAACTGTGAACTTCGTGAATATTTGTTGGACTTGGCCATTCAACAATAGCTTGCACTTTGGATTTGTCAACTCGTATCCCTTTTGCAGAAATTTCAAAGCCCAAAAATAACACTTGCTCAGTTATGAAACTGCATTTCTTCAAATTCAAAAATAATTTCTCCTCCCTCAAAGTAGTAAAAAGAGTGCGTAAATGTTGAACATGCTCCTCGATGGACGAGCTGTATAAAAGTATATCATCAAAATACACCACCACGAACTTGCCGATATATTTTTTCAACACATGATTCATCACTCTCATAAATGTGCTCGGTGTATTTGATGAGCCAAAAGGCATAACTAGCCACTCGTACAACCCTGCTTGAGTTTTAAACACTGTTTTCCATTCATCCCCAGGCTGAATTCTAATTTGATGGTAACCAGATTTGACGTCAACTTTAGTAAACACCTTAGTCCTTGCAAGATTATCAAGCATGTCTTCCAATTGAGGAATGGGAAACCTGTACTTAATAGTAATTTTATTGGCGGCCCTACTATCAATACACATCCTCCAAATTCCGTCCTTTTTTGGAACCAAGAAAGCTGGTATAGCACATGAGCTCATATTTTCTCGTATATATAATATAGCCCATCTCCAATAATTCTAGCACCTGTTTGTTAAGCTCTTCCTGCTCTTTCGGACTCATTTGGTAGTGAGTTTTGTTAGGAAGAATAGCACCTGGCATCAAATCAATATGGTGTTGGATGTCCCTTAGAGGGAGACTACCCTTGTGGTAAACTTTGCGGCATGACATCAACAAACTCTTCCAATAGTTGCTGAATTAAAGGTGGACAGTTAGACCCACCCAACTCCTCTTTTGCAACTTGAATATTGACCACATAACTCTCCTTTTAATTCCTCTTCGGACTTGGTCATGGACAACAAAGTAACACCACTTCCTTGCCTTGGTTTAGTCATAACTGCATCTTTAGTTGGAACCAGTAGATCCTTTTATCGTCTTTGTAAAAAGTGGAATAGTTGTTGTTGCCATCATGCTCAGCTTTATTATCATATTGCCATGGTCAACCAAATAGTATATGGCACACTTCCATAACCATAACATCACACCATACTTACCAATTGATAAATTAACTAAACATTGTTTAGTAACAGATACCTCGTTGCCTTTCTTGAACCAAGAGAGCTTGTAGGGCTGAGGATGTACTTCCACTGGTAAGTTTAGCTTCAAAACAACCCTTGAGAGATCATATTTCACAGTTACAAACGCTGCATCCTTTTAATATATACTCGGGTATGTTTATATATACTCGTTTACTTTATGTTTAACTATATCCCTTCCTTTTGACACATTTCTGGATATAAAACTACTTATATTGTGCCTGAGGCTACCCGCCTACCAGTTAGTTTCCCAACCACAATTTTTTTTTGGTGTGGATATTGAGTGTTGGTAACCAGTCTGATATTGTGCAGAATGGAAGACGACATGTGCCTCATTTTGTTTGCAACCAATTTTGGGCTCTCTTTGACACCAGACTACTTTAAACAATGAAAAAAGAAGGAAAAAAAGAAGAAGAAAACATGAGGATTTTTTGATGTTAGAATAAGTACCAAAGCCTAAGAAACTTGCTTTTTGTGGTTGGATATACTGAGCATTCTACAGTTTGATGATCTGCGTGTACAAATGGTGGTTGAAACATTTGAGTTATTATAAAACCTCCTTAAATAGTTCCTTGTATAGTTAAATTGGGATAGAATTTTGCGTCTAATGTGTATCTAGTGGTCACTGTTAGGGGTGACAATTTTTAGCACGACACAGACACCACATAAAATAAGAGGGTTAGTGTTGACTATAAACAGTTTGTGTCATAAACAAGTCGACACGTTCAACAACAAATTTAAATGGATCAAACCCGTATAATCAATGGGTTCACACGTTTAACACGATTAGACACGTTTATTTAAAATAAGTTGTAAACAAATATGATACGACTCATTGTTGCAGTAGTTCTCTGATTTTGGTGTTCTTTGTGACCGTTGCAAAATTCAGGAACAAAAAAAGCTGCAAGAACAACTTGCCGCTGAACAATATGCGTTGTTTGGTTCGAAGCCCTCCACCAAAAAATCATTGGGACCGAGTCCTAATCCTAACACAATGGCCGGAACACCAGTTGGTAGCCGCATGGGGACCCCCTCGGCCCATCATGGAGTATCTAGTGGAAAGGAAAAGAAAGATGGTGGTAAGGTTGTAGTACCTATAAACTATGTTGCTATTTCAAAGGACGATTCAGTCTCTTGGGGCTGTTAGCTTGTCCCACCACTACATTAAAGATTTTAATAGGGTGAAATATAGATAGTTTGTAGTTCAGAATCACATTGAGAAGGCTCTTCAACTTTTAAGTTACCCGATTTCTAGCTGATTTCTAGTTTTCCATGTTCTAGCCATTTGTTCGCATTCATTCTTTTGTACATAACAGTATAAATAACCAGCAAAGCTCAGGCTAACTGAGGTATATTTTACTGTGTCCATCTGCCTTAACTCGGCTATATGCTGTGGGGATGATAGCAGTCATCAGAGAATTCTTTGCCTTATATTTTTTTTTTTGATTATTTGTTTGATAATGTTGTGTTTTTTTCCCCTTGCAGAATAGTTCCCTTCATCTCTATTTGTTTATGTAAGAACAAATTTCTAAACTGTTACCCGCGAAAATATTTTAATTCTCGGGTAAGCAACATCAACTTGCTGTCTTGTTGGAATATTTTATTCCTTATGTAGCCTCTACTATTTATGTAATTATTGGACTTACATATTGTATTAATTTAATCACCTTATTTATGGGTTTAGTAATTAATTATATGGCCTATAAATAATATTCATAATAGTATTTGACATAATGGTTCTTAGGATTTCATAATCTTGATGGATGATTTTGACCCTTAGCTAGTCTATAAATAAAACACTTAGGGTTTGGTCCCAATTGTCTATACATCCATCATAAGATTGAGAGAGGCGATTGAAGACCTTCAGCCTTACGCGCAGCGTAATTTTGATACATACAAGATGTCTTTTTCTCAATTCATGTAAGTACTTAATATTATGATTATTGATTTTATTTTATTCTGTGCAATATCACGTTCTGATATATTTAATTCAACATCTGGTATCAGAACATGGTTATGTTATTGTATAAAATAAATTATTTATGTTATTATGCTACAAATTTTAATGTCATAGAATAATTAAATCATGCTGTTTTCGGATAGAATACTTTGCCGATTATAAATTCAATTTATTTCAATCATGAATACTTCATAGGGCAAAGGTGCAAAAAAACCCCCTGATGTTTACACGGATGTCCCACTTCCACCCTAAACTAATTTTTTTTCCAAAAGTACCCTTAACGTTATATTTTGGGTCGTCATACATTCGCTATAGATTAATTTTTTTTAAAAAGCGGAACTTTTAAAAAGCAGTTTTTTAAAAAAATAGAATTTTTAAAAACAGTTTTTAAAAAAAAAAAAATTTTTAAAACAGATTTTTTAAAAAAATAGACTTTTTAAAAGCAGATTTTTTAAAAAAAAACAGAATTTTTAAAAAAGCTTCTTTTTAAAAAAAACAATTTTTAAAAACAATTTTTTTTAAAAATAGAATTTTTTAAAAAACGGAACTTTTTAAAAGCAGTTTTTTAAAAAAAATAAATTTTTTAAAACAGTTTTTTAAAAAAACAGAATTTATAAAAAAACAGAACTTTTTAAAAGCAGTTTTTAAAAAAAAATAGAATTTTTAAAAACAGCTTTTTAAAAAACAAATTTTTAAAAACAAATTTTTTAAAAACAAATTTTTTAAAAAACAAAACTTTTTTAAAGCAGTTTTTTTTTAAAAGAATAGAATTTTTTAAAAACACCTTTTTAAAGAAAACAGAATTTTTAAAACAGTTCTTTTAAAAAAAACATAATTTTTAAAAATAGATTTTTTTTAAAAAAATTTTTAAAAAATAGATTTTTTAAAACAAATTTTTTAAAAAAGCGGAACTTTTTAAAAGAAGATTTTTTAAAAAAAATAGAATTTTAAAAAAACATATTTTTTTAAAAGGAACTTTTTTAAAAACAGTTTTTTTTTTTAAAAAACAGAATTTTAGTATAATAGAATTTTTAAAAACAGACTTTTTAAAAAATAGAATTTTCAAAAAAACAAAATGTTAGTATTTTAGTATTTTTAAATTTATTTTTTAGTATTTTAGATGTAAATATGTTATGTTTTGAATTTTAGTATTTTGATTAAATGATGTAAATATGTTATGCTTTTTTTATTTTGAATTTTAGTATTTTTTTTTGTTTTGATTAAATGATATATATTGTTTTATTTAAAATTTTTATTATATTTAAGCATGCCACGTCATCAAATTTTAACGCCGTTTGTCTTTTCTTAACGACAGGGGCAGAAGCGACCCAAAAATGTAATGTTAAGGGTACTTTTGGAAAAAAAAATTAGTTTAGGGTGGAAGTGGGACATCCGTGTAAACATTAGGGGTTTTTTTGCACCTTTGCCCATACTTCATATATATATGCAGTATATGCAGCAAGTTAATATTTATATAGGGATGATATATAATACAAATTAGGTTGTGTCACAACATTAATAGGAGCATAGTTGAAACAACGTATAATAACATATAAACTTAAATTTATTTTATATTAAAATAATACGACCGCTACACATAGCAGTAGAAGTAGTAGTAATAGTAGCAAGAGTAGTAGTATTTGCAAGCATGTGGCAGTAGTAGTAACCAAGTTGCAAGTTCAAGCAGTACAAGTAGTAGTAGTAGCAACAAGTTAGGAGTTTTGTTTTATTTAAGCCGCTACATGTTGTTGTTATTATTATTATTATTAAATAATTATAATTATTAATAATAATCCGACTTTATTATTATTATTATTATTATTATTATTAGATAACACTTTAATAATAATAATAATAATAATAATTAATAATAATAATATTATTATTATAATATTAATAATAATATTATAAATAATAATAATCCTACTTTATTATTATTATCATTATTATCATTATTATTATTATTATTAACAGTATATTATTAAAAAATACGGCCGCTACATTGTGTAGCGGCTTTACATCTTCCACCTCTGGATTGTCCCATTTATTATTAATAATAAGATTATTATATTAATAATATTATTATTAATAATAGCATATACAATTCGTAGCGGTGTTTCTCCCAACTCTATTATAATAATATTAAAATAATAATAATAATAATATAATAATAATAATTATAATAATTCTTAATAATAATAATAATAATAATAATAATAATAATAATAAATTCAGATTATTATTATTATTATTATTAATAAAAAAGAACCGCTACTTACATGTTGCGGCTTTATAAAAAAGAACTCCAGTCTTACTTACTACTATTATTATATTATTATATATTATTATTAAATGAGCATTATATTAAAAAAAATAAGATCATTAACTATTTATTTTACATGTAGCGGCTTCAACATGCCATGTTTCAAGTGTTATGTTCAAGTTTTAAATATAATCTTATTTTAATAATAATAATAATAATAATAATAATCCCACTTTATTTTAACTATTATTATTCTTATTATTATTCTTATTATTATTATTATTATTATTATTATTATTATTAAAGTAATATTATATTATATTATATTAATATTATATTATTATTATTATAAAAAAAAGTAATATTATATTATATTAATATTATTATTATTATTTTTTATTATTATTATATTAAAAAACATTATGACCGCTGCATAGTATAGCGGTTTTGAAAAACATTTGACTATTTTTTTCAACTCTCCTCAGGAATGAGCGTTAGCAGTCATAAGTCATGTCCAAAATCAATAGTCAGCAGTCACATGTCAGACTCGACAACAGTCATATGTCAGACTTAGTTGTCAGCAGGAATGAAAAATAGCAGTGACCCCTACATATTGTAAACGTTCTCTCCGGCTATTTAACTCCCTTTCCCTTATCTCTTTTTCCCATATTGTTACTGCTTCCTTCAAATAACCCTTTGTCCCTACCTTTTTTTCTCATATTGTTACTGCTTCCTTCAAATACTATTATTTACTTTCTTTCACCTTCAACCCATGTAGTAAGTAGTGGGTTGAAGGTGAAAGTAAGTAAATAATAGTATTTGAAGGAAGCAATAATAATATGGGAAAAAGAGGTAGGGACAAAGGGTTATTTGAAGGAAACAATAACAATATGAGAAAAAGAGGTAGGGAAAAAAGGAGTTAAATAGCCAGAGGAGAGAACCTTTACAATATGTAGGGGTCACTGCCATTTTCCATTCCTGCTGACAACCAAGTCTGACATGTGACTGCTGACTATTGACTTTGGACATGACTTGTGACTGCTGACGCTCATTTCCGAGGAGACTTGAAAAAAGTAGTCAAATGTTTTTCAAAACGCTACACTATGTAGCGGTCATATTGTTTTTTAATATAGTAATAATAATATTAAAATAATAATAATATAATAATATTAATATAATATAATATAATAATACTTTTTTTATAATAATAATAATATAATAATATTAATATTAATATTAATATAATATAATATTACTTTAATAATAATAATAATAATAAAAATAATTTGCGAGAACCTCAGCAGGGACTGCAGCAGAACAAGTAGAGAAGTTCAAGTGGAGGATCCATTACAGGTATCGACAACATCTCATTAATACCAATACCAAGTTTGCAGATGTGTCAGCAGTGACCAATGCTGCCAAGAATATTGAGATGGAGCGACAGGACTTTCGGTCTTCAAGGGAGTCGAAAGAGGGACAAAAATGACTAGCAGGGTCAAACTTCAGTTCAGCATTGGAAGAATCAGGGTGGTCAGTGGAACAGGAACCGTGGTGGCCAGCAGGGACAGTGGCGTGACCATAATCAAAACAGGGGTTATCAGCAAATGCCTCAACAAGGGCAGAATTGTCAGCTGCAGCTACCTTGGCATGGTCAGAATCGTCAGCAGTGGCAGAATCGTCAGCAGGGACAGAATCAGGGTCGTTATCCGGGACCAGCTGGTGGTGGTAACCCAAATCTCATTCCGATAGCTCCTTGTGCTACTTGTGGGGCTAATCATCCAGGGAGGCAGTGCCACAAACTCATTGGTGCATGCTTCTTGTGTGGACAGATGGGTCATATGGCTAGAGATTGTACCGGGCCACGTGGAAATGGTGGAGGTGGTGATAATGGTGGAAATAGAGGTCAGCGTCAGGGTGGTCGAGTGTTTGTCTTGACGTATAACCAGCAATGAGGTGCACCAGTCTCGCTTTACGGCATTCTTTAGTTGTGCAATCGTGAGGCATCTATTTTGTTTGATCGGGTTCTACTCATTCTGTTGTTGCTCGATCTTTTTTCTTCGGCACAGGTGTGCCATCTCAGTCTTTAGATTCTGTTATGTTTATTGCTACCCCGATGGGGACTTTTGTTGTTATTTCTGATTTGTATCGAGGGTGTGCGATTAGTTTTGGGGATAAGGTTTGTAGGGATAATCTTCTTTCGATGAGTATGCACGATTTCGATGTCATTCTAGCCACTATCGATTATAAGGCGAAGAAGGTTATATTTGGAGATGTGAGGTCTCCAGATTTCGTGTTTCAGGGTTCACAGCCGAGTAGGGTGTTGAAGTTGATTTCAACTTTGAAGGCTGGGAAGTTGGTAGCAAAGGGTTGTGAGGGGGTATTTGGCGTTTGTGAAGGATACCTCTAAGAGTGAGTCCCGTATTGAGGATGTTCTGATTGTTCGTGACTTTTCCGATGTGTTTCCTAAGGAGTTATCAGGGTTGCCACCACAGCGAGAAGTAGAGTTTGCTATTGAGCTTGTTCCTGGTGCGGATCCTATCTCTAAGGCGCCGTATCGGATGGTACCGTTGGAGTTGCAGGAGTTAAAGGAACAGTTGCAGGAGCTGCTAGATCGTGGTGTGATTCGCCCGAGTGTTTCGCCGTGGGGTGCTCCGGTCTTGTTTGTAAAGAAGAAGGATAGGTCTATGAGGCTTTGTATAGATTACAGAGAGTTGAACAAGATCACCATCAGGAATCAGTATCCATTGCCGATGATTGATGACTTGTTTGACCAACTTCAAGGGGCAAATTATTTTTCGAAGATAGACTTGAGGTCGAGCTATCATCAGTTGAGGGTGAGGGATGAGGATATCCCTAAGACGGCTTTTCGTACTCGATATGGGCATTACGAGTTTTTGGTGATGTCATTCGGGTTGACTAACGCTCCGACGGTGTTTATGGATTTGATGAATCGGGTGTTCAAGGAGTACTTAGATCAATTTGTTATTGTCTTTATTGATGACATTTTGGTTTACTCCAAGTCTAAGGAAGAGCATGAGGAGCATCTTTGTACAGTATTGGGGATTTTGTAGAAAGAGAAATTATATGTTACATTCTCTAAATGCGAGTTTTGGTTGGAGCAGGTTGCATTTTTGGGCCACATTGTTTCTGTTGAAGGCATTAAGGTGGATCCTGTGAAGGTTGAGGCTATCAGTAAATGGCCAAGACCTACTACAGTGACAGAGATTAGAAGTTTCTTGGGTTTGGCAGGGTACTATAGGCGATTTGTGGAAGGATTTTCTTTACTTGCCTTACCATTGACTCAGTTGATGAGAAAGGGGACGAAGTTTGTGTGGAATGAGGAGCGTGAGAAAAGTTTTGAGGAGTTGAAGAAACGACTTGTGACAGCTCTAATACTTACATTGCCGTTGGGGACAGGAGGTTACCAGATTTATAGTGATGCTTCTAAGAAGGGTTTGGGGTGTGTTTTGATGCAACACGGTAAGGTGATTGCTTATGCTTCTAGACAGTTTAAACCTTATGAGGTGAACTACCCCACTCATGATTTGGAGTTGGCAGCGGTGATCTTTGCCTTAAAGATTTGGAGGCATTATTTGTATGGAGAGACTTGTGATATCTTCACCGATCACAAAAGTCTTAAATACATTTTCACTCAGAAGGAGCTCAATATGAGGCAGAGGCGTTGGTTGGAGCTTCTAAAAGATTATGATGCTAGAATTTAGTATCACCCGGGGAAGGCAAATGTGGTTGCAGATGCTCTTAACCGAAAGAGTTTAGGGAGTGTAGCAACTCTTATTACACAACCTCAGCTTATTTCGGACATGGAGCGGTTAGAGTTGGAGTTGTATGTACAAGGTTCAGATGGACACGTGGCTGGTATGAGAGTGGAGCCCTCTCTTATCTCGCGGGTCAAGGAAGCTCAAAAGGAAGATGGGGAATTGTGGGGTATGGCGCAAAATCTAGAGGAGGGCAAGCAGCCCGAGTTTTGTATTGATGACCATGGTGTGATTTGGTTGGGTGAACGGTTGTGTGTACTGTCAGATCCAATCATTCAGGAGGCTGTGCTGGCTGAGGCTCATAATTCGTCATTTTCTATTTATCTAGGTTCTACGAAGATGTATAGGGATTTGAAGAAGAATTTTTGGTGGAATGAGATGAAACGAGATGTGGCTGAATATGTTGGGAAGTGCCTCACTTGTCAACAAGTGAAGATAGAACATCAACGAGCTAGTGGTTTGCTGCAACAGTTAGACATTCCAGTCTGGAAGTGGGAGGATATTACGATGGATTTTGTGACTAGTTTGTCGAAGACTTTCAGGAAGAATGATGCCATTTGGGTAGTGGTGGATCGGTTGACTAAATCGGCACACTTTTTGGCGATCCATGAGGGTTACTCAGTGGATAGGTTGGCACATATCTTTCAGCAGGAGATTGTTAGACTACATGGTACTCCGGTGTCTATTGTTTTAGATTGGGACCCACGGTTCACTTCACGGTTTTGAAAAGGGTTTCAACGAGCTTGGGGCACTCGGCTCAACTTCAGTACTTCTTTCCATCCGCAAACTGATGGGCAATTCTAACGGACTATTTAGACGTTGGAGGACATGTTGAGGTCTTGTGCACTTGAGTGGTTGGGTAATTGGGATGATTGCTTGAGCCTAGTTGAGTTTGCTTACAACAACAGCTGGCATGCAAGTATTGGAATGGCTCCTTTTGAGGCATTGTATGGTAGAAAGTGCCGGGCACCGACTTGTTGGGATGAGGTTGGCGAAAGGGCCATAGAAGGGCCTGAGTTAGTTCAAATCACTATGGAAAAGGTAGCGGCGGCTAAGGAGAAATTGAAGTCGGCTCGATCATGGCAGAAGTGTTATGCTGATAAGTATAGGAGGACTTTAGAATTTGAACCTGGTGAGCATATATTTCTAAAAGTTTCTCCTTGGAAGGGCATTCGGCGATTTGGGTTGAAAGGGAAACTTAGTCCGCGTTATATTAGCCCATTTGAGATTTTGGAGAGGGTTGGTGAAGTTGCGTATCGGTTAGCTTTGCCTCCACAGCTAGCTCATGTGCACAATGTGTTCCATGTGTCGGTGTTAAGAAGTTATCATTATCATCCATTGCATGTGGTGCAATATCCGTTCGATAAGATTCGGGAGGATCTTACTTGTGAGGAGCATGCTGAAGCGATTTTGGATCGTCAAGAACGGATTATGAGGAGGAATACTATTCCGTTTGTTAAGGTTTTGTGGAGAAACCATACGGAGCGGGAAGCTACATGGGAGATGGAGGAGTTTATTCAAGCGGAGTATCCTCATCTATTTGAAAATTAGGTGCGTTCTATTCTTTTGATTCCGGGGACGGAATCTTTTTAAGGGGTAGGTGATGTAATACCCGAAAAATAATAATAAATAAATATTAAATAATAAAAATTATTTTGCTTTAAAACATATTAATTGAATTTTGTCTTTTATTTGGGTCAAACTAGTCATTTAATTGATATGGGCTAATAAATATTAATAAGTGTTGATAAATTAATTTGGTAAAATTAGACCATAAAAGTAATTGGGTCTATTTATATTTGTGTAATTTTAAAACCTATTAAAATTAGGAGAATTAGTAAGATAATTTAATAAACAAATAAATCAAACATAAATCAAACCCTACCTTTATTCGTTAGAAAAAAAGAGAGAGACAGATCGAGGAAGCGGTAGAGAGAAGAAAAAGAGAGAGCAATGGTGATATAAAATTGAATTCCTTGTTGCATAATTTATGTAAGTCTCTTGTTAATAAAATTATTGGGAAGTACTTCACCATTCATTGTAAAATATGTGCATACTTAATTAATAACAATATATCATCATATATATATGATTATCCTAGTACCTGCATGGCATATGTATTTATGGGTATAATTTGTTAGTTTTAAAACATGAAAATATGGGTCACTTCTGAATATATCAGGAACAATTTAAGGAATAAATTATTATTTTTTATGTTTTATTTTTTTTGTAATTATAAGTTATGATTTACATACTAATTGAAAGTAGTAAATTAGTATGTTTACAGATTTAATATAAGGAAGAAAATATATTTTATTGAGTTGTTTAACTAAGTTACATAATGAGTTATGTACTTTTCAAATTCTATATTATTAATACTATAAATCGTATATTAGATGAAATTTAGTACTTTTTTAAGGCCATGTTTTTAACATTGCGATTATAATTTTTTTTTAAAATAAATAAAATCATGATATACTAATCTAATATAATAATATGTATAATTGTGTACGTAATTAATAAATATACATTATTTTGTGAATAGATTAGATTGACGAAGATTAACAAAACTATATATAAATTTTTGGATATTACATTGCTTACTTCAGGTACGGATTCCGTACTCTTTCAGCGAGTCTCTTTTGTTTTTAATTTGTTCGTTTCGTTATTTGTTTCAAAATTTAGTATTGCCTCTCATAATTATTTCTTGTCAATTTATTTTGATAGCTTGTTTTGGCGTTTATATTAGAACTCCTATTTGTACTCTTTAGACTAGTGTATCATGTCTATAAATTTATTTTGATATTGTAGTAATGTGCATGTTAGTACATTTTTTTTGGAGACTTGTGTTGATGATTCGTTCGATTTAACATGTACACGTTAGAACCCCTTTGCGTTGATATTTTATCGCATGTGTTGTGAAATTATGTTTTGTTAGAATACCGTAGGGTATACATGAGCTATAACTACCTATGGGGGTACCACAGGCATGTCCTCTTGGCACCGAGGCATGACACCTTCCGTGGCGGTGTGATCAGTCCACGGAGTCTCCATTTTGTGCTCTGGTAGGAGTTGGCCATTTGGTGTTTTGTTGTGGGAGGCGTATGGGTTGACCCTAGTTTTCTTACATTACGTTACTCATGGATTGGTGATGTTTGTGCCAAACACACCTTCCGATTTTTTATATGCATTGGATTCGCGGTCCAATGTGTGTGATTTACAATGTGGCATTATTTGATTTACTGTGTGGCATTATTTGACTTGCCTGTGTGGCAAGGTATATTTCTGTTTTGTTCTGAGCTCGGTATGAAATAACACCCAACCATTTGATTCAGCCTATTATTTCGTTGTGTTAGTTTTGTTCCTTTCGTTTCAGTTCGTTTCGTCTCTTTTCATTTAATTGAGTTAGTTAATTCGGTTCATTCTTTTATTCTATATCCGTACTGGGCATTTGGCTCATGATATGTTTTTCTTCCGGCAGGTAATCAGGGGAATCAAGGGCAAGTGTGACGAGAGCTCCCTTCTATCCAATAGTTTTGACATATTTTGTTAGGCTATGATACATTAATTTATTTAGAGTTGTAATAGTTATTTCAGATTGTGGTTTGAACCAGTGTGGCATTTATTATGGTTTGTCTTTAAACATTTAATCAGTATGAGATTATTCTTTTGTGGTTTAGAGCTTTGTTATATATTCATTAGTTTTGTTGTGTTGTGCGTAACCTCTCTTTCTATTTCGGAAAGGGGGTGTTACACAACTTTAGTCGATGAACAATTTAAGAGTTCTTCTAAAACTTATGCAAGTACCCTTATTTTGAAAATGCTCACTAGCAGGTATGATGGGGTTAGTGGAGTGCGCGAGCACATTATGATGGTGAACGACATGACCTTTTAAATTAAAGGGTATGGACATAACGATTTCTGAGGGTTTTCTTGTTCACTTCATTATGACTTCTCTTCCTGCACTGTAAAGCCCAAGAAAATCGGATTTTTATGAGAATTAAATTTTTATTTGATTATATGGATTAAATGAATTTAATTGATTATTTATGTGAGTAAGCTATTTGAAGGTCGTTCTATGACCTAGAATGTGCGGATGTGGTTAGGATTCTGGCTATATGCTAGGATTAATTGTTTTGAATTTCCAATATGAAAATAAAAGTTTTCCGAGAAATTTTTGTAAAAACACTATTCATCCGTTTCTGTTCGGGAATTAAGTTTGAATTTTTGAGAAACGCGTAATGATAGAATTCTAAGAAGAGATGTAATATCCAATAATATTTCAGTTATGACAAATGAAGTTTTCGCTTGCGGACTTAAAACCTAAGGGTTAGGGAAAGTGATTTCCGAGAAGGAAATGAAATGCGTATAATGATTAGGGTTATTATACGTGTGATATACGAGTATGATACTAGTTAGTATACGAGTATAGTATGAACATTAATACAAAATATAATACGAATATCGTACGAATACTATACGAAGAGAATACGAGAATTTTACGAGTAAAATACGATTAGTTTTAATGGACTTTAGTAAGTGGACTTTGTCATTTTCCAATTGGACTTGGATTGTGTCAAGCCCAATAAGATATTATGTGAAGCCCAAAGTTATGTTAAGACAAGCCCAAGATAGGTCCAAAATGATTTATGCTAAGGCCCAAATAAAGAAACTAAACCACGGATCGAACCGATGGGTTATCAGATGGTTAAAACCCATGGGGCAACCCATGGGTGACCCAAGAAGCTAGGTGGGCTGACCACTTGGTGGCCAAGTAAAGTACATTTACTTGGTGGCTAAATAAATGAATAGTAAGGAGGTGAATAGTAAGGAGGTGGACCTAATGACCAAATTGCCCTCCATTAGGTTTTCTTATATAAGAGAAGCTAGGTTGGTTTATTTTATTATTTCACCAACTCTAGATAATATATTGAGAGAGTGAAAAGAGCTCTAACAATTAATCAAGAGAAATCCAAAGCAAAACATATAAGCTTTAGTTAAGAACGCGAAAAACGTTAAGGTAATATTTCGTAAACATTAGTCTTTGATCTTCTTCGATTTCTTTTTCATAGAGAAGTATGAATTGGTGGAGCATGTCTCTTTCAGAGTCATAAGGATGACTAATAGTGGATTGAAACATTATAAGTCATGTATGGTTTGTAATCGTAAGTGTTTAAGTAAGTTGTAATCAAAGAAAATCGTTAAGCGTTTATTTGGTTATTGATGGACAAATTAAAAACCATCATAGGGTATGTGCATCTTGTTTGGTTAGGATGTAGATGATGAATCAATGGAGTTGTTCCATTTGATTTGGCGTATAGAACACGAGTAACGAAGTTATGGCGAAATTTACGAGATTAAGCGTTAAACGTTGAAATCTTAGAATTTCCGAATTTGTAGTCAAAAGATGTAGTGTAACTCGAAAACCTTGGTTTTCGATGGCATAACGTATTTGAGAGTCATGGACTCAAGAATCGTCGAAATCCGAATTAGAACGAAGAAACGAGCTATGAACATTCACGAACGTTTATCGTTTTCAAAAAAATGGACTTAAAAGGTGAATTCCATGTTAACGGATTCGAAAATCTAAAATTCTTACATGAACACATAGTTCATGTGATTTGTGAGCTAATGGCTTTTGAACGAGCCAATTCAGACTTAAAATGAACAAGTTATGAGCCCGGGGAATTCACATAACAAAAGAACTGCAAAATTTTTCTGAGGCTCAGGGTTCGCATCGCAATCAACGACCTAAAGAGGAAAAAAGCAAGCCCAAAGCCGTAAGTACTTAACCATCAGAAAGTGGCGCCAGCAGAGTCAGCCGGTAACGAATGAGTTGGCGCTGTAGCGCTAGGTCCGGGTAGAACACACTGCAAATTCGTGCCACAACGTGAGCTGTATAAAGGAAGCTGGCGCCGCAGCGCTAGCTCTAGAAGGTAGCTAGTGAAGAAAGTTTTTGAATGTAAAATGAAAGAGAGTTGATTGAAGGTGAATTAAATCCTTAATAAACCTAAGGTAACATCTTTAAAGATGAGTATAACCTTAAGTAATATAACTAAAGGTTGAAGGAAGATTACGTGAGCCAATGGTAAACAAATCTAATGAGCAATTAGATTGAGAAGAAGAGTAAGATACATTAGGAACTTTACATGATTGTGTATAATCTAATGTGGTATGTTACCTGGTTATGTATTGTAGAATCCTTGAAGACCGAGAATTATTGAATGTTTATTTGAAGACGCTTGAAGGCAAGTTTTCTTAACGCTTGTCTAACCTTCGTGTTAGCCAGGTTTTCTGTGATTCATGTTATGAGATGAATGAATTGTTTTACGAAAGGGTCGATGCCAGTTTTAACTCGGCTAGACTAATCTTAAAAGATTGATTAATTTATTTACAAGTCTTTCAATATAGAATTGATAACGCTATCCTATGCCAATTATTTGGTACGGATTCAAGGTAAGCCTAAGTATGAATAAACAAATGTATTTTACATCGATTATTCGATGGGCACACGAGGTTGCCAAAACTTAAACGTAAATATGTTTAACGGATGAATGTTGATCAACATAGAGTACTATTGGCTGATCACTTAGAAGTGCTTGTAAGAAATATTAGACTTACGGTCTTAGTACCGGGTTGTCCTTTTTCATGAATAAAAACTAAAGAGAATGTTCATGGTCTTTTGACCTACTCAGAATTTCTAAGACACTATATGTACTTCAAAATTGTATTATGAGATGAGAAGTGCTATTCAGTGTTTCATAGTACTTTGTAACTATTTGTTCACTTATTGAAGAATAATCATATGATTCTCGAAGTGGTATTTATATAATATATCGTTAGACTTGCTGAGCTAGTTATGCTCACTTCTTGCTTGAATTATATGATTGTAGCTAAGGTCGAGCGAACCAAAAGTTCTATTAAAGATAAAGGCAAGGAGAAGATGAATAATTATTTTATCCTGTAATAGGCTAGTATGTTGTATGAATCAAATCATGATGAACAAAGAATGTAACGGTTTCGGAACCTGGGAAGTGGATTTATTATTATTATTATTATAATTAGAATGTAGTAAATACACTCATTTTGATGTTGTTTCAATGGAATGAATGTATAGTTATGAGTACCATGTAGCACCATCTTTCGGGTTGGAAGATACCCGGATTTAGGGGCGTCACAGGTTGGTATCAGAGCATTAGGTTATAAAACTTAAGGGGGGAAGAACCTTAGGCTAATAACCTCGTTAGTAGATGAGAAGTAGGAGCGAATGAACTCTAGTTAAATGAGTTAATTAAGTATTGAGGAAAGTCAGTACCGAAAGATTTAAAAGCTGGAAATTAACCCTAAATAAATTAAATATGATTTGTGCTTATACTATTGTGTATTATGTACTAATCAACATATTATGTGTTATTGTAGATGTCCATCGATAGCTTCATGTATAGGGATATGTTGGTCGATATGGATGAGGAGATGAAGGTAGCATTGTTTAATACGGTGGTACCTGCACTAGAGTCAACACCTCCAGAGGCAATGAGGGCATTGTATCTGGCAGTGCTTGACCGAAATGTGCAACTGCGCACTATTGTGCAGAACCAGAAGCAGGAGATTAGTGATCTCCATGAAGCTAAGGTGTCTGCAAAGAAGATTTTGAGATTGAGCATGACGAGAAGGTGCTCATGAAGGATAAGGCGATGGATTGTAAGAATGAGGCCGATGAGCTTCGTAAAGAACTGGGGGAGAAGGACCAGAAAATAGCACAGATGTCTTACATTCACGAGAGTGCTCATGAGGATTTCAAGCTGAAAATTACTTGTTATTCCATTTAGTCGGGACAAACTCGACATACTATTAGTCGGGATATTGTGGCGATTCTTGCGAATGAGAAACACAAGGATGCTGCTATGCATTATTAGAAGTCTAGAGTGATAAATATGTGTGTAGTGACGTAAAACCCTCTTTTGTATAAAAGGGTAGTCTTTTTGTGAATCCCAACTTTTGTGAAATTCAATTGCGGGATAGGAATGTGATAGCTTTGGCTATGGAATCAAATTGTAAATAGTTTGAATGATGAAGCATATGAATATAAT